>BJKM01000928.1:0-120870 GCA_015082035.1 Chaenogobius annularis
CACCAGAACAGCACGAGGGGGAGGACGCTCTGAAAAGGTAACAATAAAAACTGTTGTCACAGCTTTGCAGTTAGAATGAATACGTTGGAAACCTCTGCGTTAGAAAACTTAATTGTGGCTTGTTAAATCCTAAAAATGACCAGGTGCTGGAGATTGTCATCAATTACTCATCCACTGTTGTTGTCCAAGTCTGGTTTCGTTTGTAGATTTGTAAATGAAACTGTAACATTAATGACCTCTTATTATGACACTTGACTTAACTGGCTTTGTTTGCCTTATAAAATGACACGATTTAGTTCAAATATAATTTCCTTTGGCAGGCCGGCGGAGTGTCAGTCCCTAACGTCGATGACCCTGAAGCCTTCCCAGCTCTGGCCTAGGCCTAACAACACCACCTGCCCACCCATCAGCCCCTCCGGGCCCCCCTCTCTCTACGAGGCTTGCATGCTTACCACATCCTCAAGTATATCAGAAAACAATGGGAAAAAAAAAAAACTGTATAGTCATTCCACATCCCTTCACCACCAGAGGACTCCGACTTTACATGTTCAAGGAGAACAAAGACGAGCAGCTGGAAAATGGACCTCTCGTTACACTGAAGTTTTGTATCTAGGAACATGAAAGCAGGGATGTTTCATTTTTATTTTATTTTTTTGTTTCCCCCACAAATTATGCATTCTAATGTTTTGTTATGCTTGATTTTCTTCAAATTGGTTGAAGTGCAGCTTTTACCTTTTGGCTTTTGTGCTCTTCATGACTTTAGCCTAGTATTATATTTATACTGGAGTTTTTCTCCAGTAATAACACTGATGTGGTAGCACTACACTACATAGAGGACTTTTAATAGTTACTGAAATATAGTTAAACTTGCTTTTAAAAGTATAATTAAGCTTCTACTAAACCTGGCTGCCCATTTTGTGGGAATTTTAAATGGGTATTCAGGTTAAGTGGTATTTTCTGCTTGTCGTGCAGTGAGAAGTACATGCCTCATTCCTTTTTTGATAGCTTGCCTTTTTTGGTGGACCAGTGGTAAGTTTTTGTATCCCTGATGTGCTACCTGTGTTTTCAGGGTGTTCCAGGGTCCAATGTATATTTTAGGCTGGTCCTTTTAGGTCAAACAGACTGTAAACTTAGGACCACTAAGTAATTATTGTATGTTTTGTTTCAAATGCTGTGCGAGAATGTGTGTGTGTGTGATTTTTGTGTGTGTGTGCGTGACCCTTTATGTGTGAAATGGTCAGCTCGTTGCTGATAGTTTTAAGTAATGTTTATGTTTGGCACATTTTACACCTGAACAGCTTAACTTTAACTGTTTCATTTTAGATGTGATTGACTATTGTAAACTGATACATATCTTGGAGTATCTGTAAAACTTTTCAGATCTCAAAGAACGTCCTGATTGTTGGTCACTAATCATGTTCAGTGTTTAATGGTTTTGGTCCAAACTGCAGCACAAAAGCATTATTTGTCTGAATTGTCATTGCTGTCATTGTGGAACAATCCACAGCTACAGAATGTAATGTTACCTAGTGGTGCTTCGGCCACCTGTGTCAGCACTTCTAGTGAGCATCTTATTTCAATGAAGTGGTTATATATTTCACACGGGATGGGGAGTGTGGTAGGAATATATGTAAAAAGTGACTTAATTTAAATCTTTATGTTGTGCTTTGTAAAGACTTACTGGCAGTGCCCTGATACAGATGACTGGAGCAGTTTTATGTAGGACTGTCTGGCCACATGATGGTAATAATTTCTCTGCAAACATCCCTCTTCTAATAAATTGCTTTAGAGGTGTTACATCCACTCTGCCATTATGATTTAATTCAAATTGTTGTGTCTTCTCTAGAGTCCATCTGCAGTCTTTGTGTTGAAGATGTAAATTATAAAAAAAAATTGGTCACTGGGATAGGCTCGTCACCCGCAACCCCTAACGGGAACAAGTGGTAGAAAATGAATGAATGAATGAATAAAACTTGACAGAAGAAAGTCTGAGTGTCTGAGACGATCAGCATAGGAGCTCCACAGGGCTGTGTACTTTCTCCTCTGCTCTTCTCCCTGTCTCCCCTGTACACAAACTGCTGCACCTCCAGCCACGACTCTGTAAAACTGATCAAGTTTGCGGATGACGCCGCCCTCATCGGGCTCATCTCGGACGGGGATGAGTCTGTCTACAGGATACAGGAGAGGTGGTGGACCGGCTGGTGTCCTGGTGCAGTGGTAACAACCTGGAGTTCAACGCCCAGAAGACAGTGGAGATGATCGTGGACATCAGGATGGTCTCAGACTCCCCCATCACCACCGTGGACTCCTTCCGCTTCCTCGGCACCACCGTCATCAAGGACCCCAAGTGGGAGCCCACCATCAGCTCCCTCATCAATTAAGGCCCAGCAGAGGATGTACTTCTTGCGGCAGCTGAGGAAAGCCAAGCTGCCAGTGCAGATGATGTTGCAGTTCGACACGGCCATCATTGAGTCCATCCTCACCTCCTCCATCACCGTGTGGTACGCTGGAGCCACAGCCAGGGACAAACAGAGACTACAGCGCATTGTGCGTTCTGCTGGGAAGGTGATCGGCTGCAGACTTCCATCTCTGCAGGACCTGTACGTCTCCAGGGCTCTGGGACGAGCCGGTCGGATCACAGCTGACCCTTCTCATCCTGGACATGGACTATTTGAACCACTCCCCTCAGGCAGGAGGCTACGGTCCATCCGGACCAGAGCCTCCTGGTGCAAGAACGGTTTCTTCCCTTCTGCTGTTGGACTCATGAACACTTCAACACCTATCACTTTAACTAATTTAAATAATCACTCACTGCACTGTTCACTTTCTGTACAACAACTGTAATTTTTAACGTAAAAACTGTGTACATAGTAAGCCTATTTTAATTTTTGTCCTATAGTAGATTTAAATTGATTAACACATGCTCTTTTGATTTCATATATGTTGGTGAACCGACACCTTAACGTGGTGGAGGGGTTTGAGCGCCCGAATGATCTCAGGAGCTATGTTGTCCGGGGCTTCAAGCCCCTGGTAGGGTCTCCCAAGGCAAACAGGTCCTGGGGGACGGGTCAGACAAAGATCGGTTCACAAGCCCCCTATGATGGAAAGAAAAACACAAGGCCAGTTACGTCGCCCGGATTGGCGTTACCGGGGCCCACCCTGGAGCCAGGCCTGGCGTGGGTGCTCGACAGCGAGCGCCTGGTGGCCGGGCCTTTCCCCACGGGGCCTGGCCGGGTGCAACCCAAACGAGTGACGTGGGGCCGTCCTCCAGTGGACCCACCACCTGCAGGAGGATCCGTAAGGGCTGGTGCGGAGGGATCTGGGCGGCAGTCGACGGCAGGGGCCTCGACGACCGGATCCCCGGACGCAGAGACTAAACTCTGGGACATGGAACGTCACCTCCGCTGGGGGAAAGAGCCTGAGCTTGTGCGGGAGGTTGAACGGTTCCAACTAGATATAGTCGGCCCTCCACTCCACGCAACAGTTTGGGCACTGGAACCCATCCTCTTGAGAGGGGCTGGACGCTCCACTTCTCTGGTGTTGCCTGCGGGGAGAGGCGGCGGGCTGGTGTGGGTTTGCTTATTGCCCCACAGCTCAGCCGCCATGTGTTGGAGTTTACCCCAGTGAACGAGAGGGTCGCGTCCCTACGCCTTCGGGTTGGGGACAGGTCTCTCACTGTGGTGTCGGCCTACGGGCCGAACAACGGTGCTGAGTACCCGGCCTTCTTGGAGTCCCTGGGAGGGGTACTGGACAGTGCACCGCCCGGGGACTCCGTTGTTCTACTGGGGGACTTCAACGCCCACGTGGGCAACGACAGTGACACCTGGAGAGGGTGATTGGGAAGAACGGCCCCCCTGATCTGAACCCGAGCGGTGTTCAGTTATTGGACTTCTGTGCTGGTCACGGACTGTCCATAACGAACACCATGTTCAAGCACAAGGGTGTCCACCAGTGCACGTGGCACCAGGACACCCTTGGCCGGAGGTCAATGATCGACTTTGTTGTCGTGTCATCTGACCTCCGGCCGCGTGTCTTGGACACTCGGGTAAAGAGAGGGGCGGAGCTGTCAACCGATCACCACCTGGTGGTGAGTTGGATCCGCTGGCGGCGGAGGAAGCCGGACAGACTTGGCAGGCCCAAGCGTATAGTGAGGTCTGTTGGGAACGTCTTGCGGAGCCCGCTGTCAGCAGGGTCTTCAATTCACAACCTCCGGGAGAGCTTCTCCCAAATCCCGGGGAGGCTGGGGACATTGAGTCCGAGTGGACCATGTTCTCGACCTCCATTGTCAATGCGGCTCTCTCGGAGCTGTGGTCGCAAGGTCTCAGGTGCCTGTCGCGGCGGCAACCCCGAACCCGGTGGTGGACACCGGAAGTAAGGGATGCCGTCAGGCGGAAGAAGGAGGCCTATCAGGCCTTTTTGGCTTGTGGGACTCCTGAGGCCGTTGACGGGTATCGGCGGGCCAGGCGTGCCGCAGCTCGTGCTGTCGCAGAGGCAAAAACCCGGGTCTGGGAGGAGTTTGGGGAGGCCCTGGAGGAGGACTATCGGTCGGCCCCAAAGAAATTCTGGCAAACCGTCCGGCGCCTCAGGAGGGGGAAGCAGTGTTCCACCAACACCGTTTACGGTGCGGGTGGGGACCTGCTGACCTCGACTGGGGATGTCGTCGGGCGGTGGAAGGAGTACTTTGAGGACCTCCTAAATCCCACTGCCCCGTCTTCCGAAGAGGAAGTAGAGACGGAGGACTCGGAGGCTGACTCATCTATCACCCAAGCTGAAGTCACTGAGGTTGTTGGCAAACTCCTCGGTGGCAGAGCTCCGGGGGTGGATGAGATACGCCCCGAGTACCTAAAGTCTCTGGATGTTGCAGGACTGTCTTGGTTGACACGCCTCTGCAACATCGCGTGGCAGTCGGGGTCGGTGCCTCTGGACTGGCAGACCGGGGTGGTGGTCCCTCTGTTCAAGAAGGGGGACCGGAGGGTGTGCTCCAACTATAGAGGGATCACACTCCTCAGCCGCCCTGGTAAGGTCTATTCCAGGGTACTGGAGAGGAGAATCCGACCGATAGTCGAACCTCTGATTCAGGAGGAGCAGAGTGGTTTTCGTCCTGGCCGTGGAACACTGGACCAGCTCTATACTCTCCATCGGGTGCTCGAGGGTTCATGGGAGTTTGCCCAACCAGTCCACATGTGCTTTGTGGATCTGGAGAAGGCTTTCGACCGTGTCCACGGGGTGCCCTTTGGGGGGTGCTGCGGAGTACGGGGTCCGGGGCCCTTTGCTCAGGGCTGTTCGGTCCCTGTATGACCGGAGCAGGAGCTGTGTTCGCATTGCCGGCATTAAGTCAGATCTGTTCCCAGTGCGTGTTGGACTCCGCCAGGGCTGCCCTTTGTCACCGGTTCTGTTCATTGTTTTTATGGACAGAATTTCAAGGCGCAGTCAGGGGGCGGAGGGGGTCCGGTTTGGAGAGCACAGGATCTCATCTCTGCTGTTTGCAGATGATGTTGTCCTGATGGCTCCATCAAACCTGGACCTGCAACAATGCACTGGGACGGTTTGCAGCCGAGTGTGAAGCAGCTGGGATGAGAATCAGCACCTCCAAATCTGAGGCCATGGTTCTCGACCGGAAAAAGGTGGCTTGCCCTCTCTGGGTGGGTGGGGAGTCCTTGCCCCAAGTGGAGGAGTTTAAGTATCTCGGGATCTTGTTCACGAGTGAGGGAAGGATGGAGGGCAAGCGATTGGAGGTGAGATTTGACAGGACGGATCGGTGCATGTTTGCTGTACGTGCCAGTGATGCGGTCGCTGCATCGAGACGGTTGTGGTAAAGAAGAGGAGCTGAGTCGAAAGACAAAGCCTCTCGATTTAACCAGTCAATCTTACGTTCCTGACCCCTTATCTATGGTCATGAGCTTTGGGGTAGTGACCGGAAAGGACAAGATCGCGGATACAAGCGGTCGAAATGAGGTTCCTCCGCAGGATGGCTTGGGCGCTCCTTAGAGATAGGGTGAGGAGCTCAGTCACACGGGAGGAGCTCGGAGTAGAGCCGCTGCTCCTCCACGTTGAGAGGAGCCAGCTGAGGTGGCTCGGGCATTCTTTACGGATGCCTCCTGGACGCCTCCCTAGGGAGGTGTTTCGGGCGATGTCGCCACGGGAGGAGGCCCGGGGAAGACCCAGGACACACTGGAGGGACTATGTTCTTTGGCTGGCCTGTGAACGCCTCGGGAACCCCCCGGAGGAGTTGGAGAAGAGTTGGAGGAAGTGTCTGGGGAAAAGGAAGTCTGGGAGTCCCTGCTTAGACTGCTGCCCCCGCGACCCGGCCCCGGATAAAGCGGAAGAAGATGGATGGATGGATGGATATGTTGTTTTATGTTGCATCGAATCACCAAAGCAAGTGCCTATGTTTGTGAATTCTGTTCATTGGCAATGGCAATAAACCTTTTTCTGATTCAGTGAAAAACGGTTTATGGGGAAATTTTCTGTCAACTGCCTTTTTCTTTCAGAAAGGCACTTGGAAATGAGATCAGATCTTAATGAATCAATCATCCCTAAAACAAGTTTTGCCCTCGTCCCACCACCACAACATGATTACAGGTCCAGAGGTGTGGACGGGTGTAACTATTGCGCATGCGCCGATCTTGGTCTCGGCGAGAAACATGGCAGAGCGTCAGAGACACCGAGGAGAGCGTCAAGAGGCACAAGTAAAGCCTGAAAAGGATTCCTTAAACGACACGGGACTCTTCCCAAAACTGTTTTCTGCGGCCTTTTACGGAGTCAGCTCGTTTCTGATTGTAGTCGTGAACAAAAGCGTCCTCACAAACTACAGGTAGGCTAAACCAACTTAAAGATCAAAGTGCACTTTGACTATGTGGCGAGAAATTTAAGGAGGAATTGCATTACAATAGCACAGGTGATAGTTTTCTGCTGAACAAAATAGAACATCAGCTAATGGATATTTTTCTACAGTTTCCCATCATCAACATGTGTTGGAATCGGCCAGGTAAATAACTAAACATTACTCACTGAATCTACCAAATCCTCAAACGTCATGCAGCAACTTAATCCTTTTGGTGCGACTGTACACGTTTGTTTTGTTTACATTGCAGATGTTTGCTACAATATTAGTTTTGAGGCTTGGAAAGTTACTTGGTGTGATCTCATTTCCAGATATAAGTTTAACTATACCGCGGAAGGTGAGTTAATAATTGTGTAATTGCCTCTGATAAATGAAGACTATTTGTTTTTCTTTTGCTTATTGTTACAGATGTTTCCTTTGCCTTTACTTTATGTTGGAAATCAGATATCAGGACTCTATGGAACACAGAAACTCAAGTTAGATTTTGTAATCATTTGAGATTTGGAAAAGATTAACCTCATTCAAGCGGGTGTCTTCTCTCCACAGTTTACCCATGTTCACTGTCCTGAGGAGGTTCAGCATTTTACTGACAATGGTATTTGAAGGTGTCCTGCTCAAGTAAGCCAGGCCTTGTGCTTTATTGTACTCACAGCCACAGTCTATAATCATTGTCTTCTTTACAGAAAATCTTTTTCTACTTCCATCAAATTGACAGTGTTCACTATGATCCTTGGGGCCTTTGTTGCTGCCAGGTAAGCTGCGGGCAACATAAAGTATATAGCGTGTATGCCTACGCTATTTGTTGTTTTTCTTTGTTTCATTTCAGCTCTGATTTAGCCTTTGATATAGAAGGATATATTTTTGTAATGCTGAACAATGTCATGACAGCAGCCAGTGGAGCTTATACAAAACAGAAACTTGAGTCAAGGGTGAGTGGGTTAAAAATAACATAATATTACATCAAATACATGTTTATGTATATCTTTTACAGGAGCTTGGTAAATATGGACTTCTCTACTACAATGCTTTGATCATGATTTTTCCCACTGTGGCATACTCCTACTACACGGGGGATTTGAAAAAGGTTTGGGCTCAGTTTCTTAATATCCATTGTTTGAGTTTTGTTCAGATTTTTCATTGTTTTGCATGACGCACAGGGCCTGGAGTTCAGTGGATGGACAGATGCGATGTTTGTCTTGCAGTTTGTGCTTTCTTGTGTCATGGGGTAAAATCACTTTTCTTCCCACATTTATTTTTACAGATATTTTACACTTGACTTTTTCTGCTTTTCACATGCAGCTTTATTTTGATGTACTCCATCATGATGTGTACACAGAGCAATTCAGCACTCACCACTAGTATAATAGGCTGCATCAAGGTAAGCCATTTTACTCTGTGTAGTACAGTTCTGTTTTAATGGTGGTAATCTTGCTGTGACAAGTTCCCTGATCAATGTCCGTAGAATATCTTAGTGACATACATTGGGATGGTATTTGGAGGAGATTACATTTTTACCTGGACTAACTTTCTTGGTCTCAATATCAGGTAAACCTGCTGTTTCCATTTCATTCTTATAAATCAGTTTGTCTTCTAATTTTCTGCCAAACCTTGAATGTCTCACAGTATTGCTGGCAGCCTGGTGTATTCATACCTCACTTTTACACAAGTCAAAATAAGTAAGTACAACAGGAATGAGCATTTGGTTCAGTTTATTTGATCTACTGAAACTATTGTTTTTACAGAAAATACATGACAAGTGACGGCCTATTTAAGGACAGGCAGCCGCCTGTCATTCATTTTGATAGATTACGGAACCATTCTTCTGAGTTATAGCCATGCTCGTCAGTCTGCATGTCCATCTTTTTTAAAAGGTGTAGCCTTTATATTTGTTCAGATTAAAACTATGAATGTACTGCACTTCTTAAACTGCCAACATAATAAAACTTGTGATCATTCTTTGAATACACATACATTTATTTATGTCATTTACAGAAAAATAAACATTTTCAAAGTAACAACTAAATGGACAGTTTGAGTAAAACTAATCATGAGTCTGAATGTTTGTGGTACAAACAAATACTTACATTGGGCTGCTACTTTACCAAAGAATAAATAAAAAGTCTGTGAAACAGATACGTAAAAGAACTTTCATGAACTTTTACTGAAGACACAAGCTCTAGCTCAGTAGAAAAGTAAACCTGTCACCAATCACAAAGAAGCAGAACATGATATGAGGGGTCATATGGGCAAAGCGCTGCTGATGGAAAGACATTTGGAATGATGCATCCATCTCCGCAACAGATTAAGAAAAGCATGGCATACAAAGGCAACAAGACAATGGTACATACAAGCAAATGGTTATAAAAAAAAATGTACCAACTGCTTTAGGTAAGAAATGTATGCAATGTTTACAATAAAAAACAGACTTTCTGTCTAGTAAAAACAAACTGTCAAGCACAGACTATGAAAATTCAAAAATACAGCAATCTTTGACATGAGTTAATAAAACAAGACATCACTGATGTCAGTCTTTACACAAACAAACCTGCTGGTTTATTATGAGATCAGGTATTGTACAGTTCATTACAAGTCAAGGAGTGGCAAAGTTCTGCTGGGTTTCATTTGCACTCCCAAGAGGAACAATCTTATCAAAGTGCGACTGCTAGCTGCGATAGTCCTTGCCTTGTTTGCTTTTTGTTAAGTTAAGCACATATTGAAGTTCATTTTCAACAGATTCTGTTTCATCAAATGGTTAAATGGCTTGGGTAGCGAACCATCATATATTTTATTTTATGTTAAAAAATATAAATATCTCTTAAGTATAAAAATATTGGGAGATTTTAAGTGTACAAATAGAAGACATAGGTTCTTGGCAGAGTCCAAAATGGGGAAAGAAGATGGAAGATGTGCAGAATGTGGTCGCTGTGTGGTGCTTTGGGATGAGCTTCTCAGGCAGCCAGTAAATGAAGTGGTCGGAGGGCCTTGGTCAAAAGAGTTAACGACCTTTTTAAAGTCCTTCTGCTTCAGTTTTAATTTGCCCTCCTAAAGATCATTGTGGCAACAAATCCATGTCAATGTCTCTTACACAGAATTCATTTCAGTTCTCCTGGGCATTTGACGACTCCATGTCATGACAAGGTAAATGCTCTGCTTCAGTCCGACATCTTTTGGCTGGTTTCTCAATCTCCAGAGCTGGATCTGCTGTGGAGTGAGCTAATGTCGGCTCCAGACAACCATTTTGGTCATGGATGGGAGCACTGGTCTGGTTGCAGCCATTGGAGTTTTCTAAAACATGAGGACGTGCCCCCAAAGCCGGTAGAGAAGAAGGACCATTGGACAGGGGCACTTCAGGTTTCACTTGATGTGCCGCAGATAATTGGGCACCATCCACCAAGTGGCTTGAATTGTGGTTTGCAACACCTGGGAATGTGATGAGACAAGATTTAGATTTGTAAAAATTCAAAACCATCCATCGAGACTTTCTGTAGACCCACCATTGTGACCGCTGCCATCTTCTTTCTCAGAATGACTCGTGCTGCCCCCAGACATGGCAGGTGGAGGCGACGCTGCTCGACTGGATGTTGCACTTTCTGTTTCATCCAACAATCTGTCCATGTAATCTCTGGAAATATATTCACCTTTTTCATTAGCAGCCCAATATTTGCAACAAAATGTAGTGTTGTATTTATCATGGTTAAGTTAATCATCAACCAAAAAAAAATGTTAATACTGGTGTGTGGAGGTAAACTTACGTGACACCTGGGTGAAGGTTGTATTTCCTTTTTCCAAGTCTGGTTTGCTGTGCAAAGAAATCATAACGCTCAGACTTCTTCCACATGTAATAAAAGGCCACACAATCTCCTACAGACCTAGTTCTCACCTGAAAGATTTAATTCAAAATTAACCAGTCATATATTTTAAACTATTATCAATACAAAACAGTGAGTTTTTCCCCCAACACCCAGTAGTCAGACGTCGAGAAATTGCAGAAGAAAAATGAAATATTAGCACAAGTTACCTTGCTGGCCTGTATTGAATGAAAATCTTTCCCGTATGTTTTCAATCCCTGTTCAAAATTTCGACATTCTTCCTCTGTCCACACTGAGAGTTCTTCTGTTCATCAGAATATGAGAAGTGACTCGTTTACTTTCAACAGTTTGAATTAACATGGGAAAGAAAATGTGTAACACTTACCTCTAGCTGCTTTGACATTAAACCTCAGCCTCCTTAAAGCTTCCTCTGTATCAAAGTCACACTTCACCAGTTCATATAAAGCCTAATGAATATCAAACATTGGTTTGCAAAGAAATCTAATAGAAATGGCACAATTATTCTTATTGTGTTCTTACTTGTTCATTGTCTTTGATGTGGGATCCCTCTGGAATGGCATCCACTCCCTTCTCCTCTCCGGTCCGCTTGGACGCCTCAGCCAAAAACTCAACTACTTTGTTCTCAGGCAGACACTCGGGGTTCCACAAAAGCTGGTCATCATTTTCATAAACTAGAAAAAGAAATTGAAATGACAAAGAAAATTGGACCATTATGTGGAGAGATTGCATAGAGTTCAGCAGACAACATTAAACATTCTATGTGCTCTTACCTTTCTCATTCTCTTTATATTTGCACAGCCCAACAGGAGTTTCTGCTTGATACATAGAACCAACCATAATTTCCTGTTAATAATACAAAATTAATTAATAAAAAAGGGAAAAAAAATAAACTGAAACTCCCCCCAATATAGACCCTTTCATTTTAATACAGTTACATTACTTATATGTAGTATAATGTAGGACCTCAAACCTTTTTCCAATCCTCGGATGGAACATAGTCCTCATCTTCGTCAGATTCTTCTTCAATATCATTATTATCTAAAGCCACAGATAGTGCATCTTTTTATTAAAATGCAAAAAACGTTGTTACTGGAGGGAAAAAATGAATGCCCTTAATGAAAAATTGCAATACATACTATCAAAGTACTTTAACTTCTGAGGACGAATAAGTTCTGCTGTGCCTAGTGATCTGACGGGGCGTGTGCGACCCTCAGGAGTCGTCTGGACCTCTTCGCCAATGGAGTTTTTCAGGCCCTCACCCTACAAAAGTACAGATAATCATTAAATAACAATACATCCACAAAATATGAAGGACAGAAGAGAATTAGGGCTGGATACAGTTAAATCGTGGGTACGGAAAGTATTCAGACCACTTTCCATTTTATTTCTCATTAATGTACACTTAGCACCCCATTTTGAAAGACATGTAGAAATGTGTGCAAATGTATTAAAAAGAAAAACATGGTCATAAGTATTCAGAGCCTTTGCTGTGACACTCATATTTAACTCACATGCAGTCCATTTCTTCTGATCCTCCTTGAGATGGTTCTACTCCTTCATTGGAGTCCAGTTGTTCTGTCTATATAAAACCTTACAGCTCACAGTGCATGTCAGAGCAAATGAGAGTCATGAGGTCAAAGGAACTGCCCAAGGAGCTCGGAGACAGAATTGTGGCAAGGCACAGATCTGGCCAAGGTTAAAAAATAATTTCTGCAGAACTTAAGGTTCCTAAGAGCACAGTGGCCTCCATAATTGTTAAATGGAAGAAGTTTGGGACGATCAGAACTCTTCCTAGATCTGGCCTTCCAGCCAAACTGAGCAATCGTGGGAGAAGAGCCTTGGTGAGAGAGATAAAGAACCCAAAGATCACTGTGGCTGAGCTCCAGAGATGCAGTAGGGAGAAGTTCCACAAAGTCAATCATCACTGCAGCCCTCACCAGTCGAGGCCTTATGGCAGAGTGGCCCGATGGAAGCCTCTCCTCAGTGTAGGACATATGAAAGCCTGCATAGAGTTAGGATTCCCAGACTATGAGAAATAAGATTCTCTGGTCTGATGAGACCAAGATTGAACTTTTGGCGTTAATACTAAGCTGTATGTGTTTAAGAAAACCAGGCACCGCTCATCACCACAGCCCAATACAATCCCAACAGTGAAACATGGTGGTGCAGCATCATGCTATGGGTGTTTTCAGCTGCAGGGACAGGACGACTGGTTGCAATTGAAGATGAATGCGATGTACCAAGTACAGAGATATCCTGGAAGAAACCCTCTTCCAGAGTGCTCAGAACCACCTCAGACTGGGCCAAAGGTTCACCTTCCAACAGAACAACTACTCTAAGCACACAGCTAAATAAGGAGTGGCTTCGGAACAACTCTGACCATTCTTGACTGGCCCGGCCAGAGCTCTGACCTTAACCCAATTGAGCATCTCTGGAGAGACCTGAAAATGGCTGTCCACCAACGTTCACCCATTCAACCTGACGGAACTGGAGAGGATCTGCAAGGAAGAACGGCACAGGATCCCCAAATCCAGGTGTGGAAAACGTGTTGCATTATTCCCAAGACTCATGGCTGTACTAGCTCAAAAGGGTGGCTTCTACTCAATACTGAGCAAAGGGTCTGGATGAAATTTCTACTATTTTTGTTTTTTCTGTCAAGATGGGGTGCTGCGTGTACATTAATGAGAAATAAAATAAATTTTATTTTAGCAAATGGCAATTGTATGAGTGTCCTGAGAACTAGTCTTAAACGTCTAATAGAGCACTAATGTGAATGAACAAGAGAAATATCTCTAGAACACCCTTTTTTGAAAGCTTGTTATGTCATTGTATAGATTATATAACGATAGGATTTAATTTTCTCTAGCTTCCAAAAACTAATTTTTTTTTTTGTAGAAAATATATTGCCCACCTATACTTCCCATACCAAATAAAAATAATCATCATTTGCATTGTTCAGCTCTAGGACTTGCAAAAGTGTTCGTACATTTTGTCATGTCATGACCAAATTTAAATAATTTTATTGGCATTTTTTGTCAAAGAGCAACACAAATCGGCAAACAATTGTGAAGTAGAAGGAAAATTGTAAATGATTTCCATCCAGATTTAAATAAAATAAAACTGAAAAGTGCAGCATGCTAAAGTATTCAGCCTCTTTTACCTGAGTGTGATGAATTGCTGTCAGAAGTTGCCTGATGATTGCAGAAAGATTGCATGTTACCTAATGGAGTCAATAAAGTAGTCTTGTGTGTGATCTAATCTCAGGATAAATGCAGCTTGTCTGTGAAGGCACAGAAGTTTGTTAAGAGAATGTTGAGGAGAAAACATGAAGTCCAAGGAACACAACCAGACAGGTCAGAGAGAAGGTTGTGGAGAAGTTTAAAGCAGGGTTAGGTTATACAAAGATTTCCCAAGGTTTGAACATCTCACAGAGCACTGTTGAAACATCAGAAACCTACAGTCTAAATAAGGAGAGCACTGATCAGAGATGCAGCCAAGAAGCCCATGGTAACTCTGGAGGAGCTGCAGAGATCCAGAGCTCAAGTGGACAAGGAATCTGTCCAAAGGGCAACTATTAGTCGTGCACTTCACAAATCTGGCATTTATGAAAGTGACAAGAAGAAGCCACTGTTGAACAGCCATAAGAAGTCCTGTTTGTACTTTGCAGAAGCCATGTGAGGGACACAGGAAACATGTGGAAGGTGGTACTCTGGCCTGATCACACCTAAATTATGTTGTTGGCCTTAAAGCAAAACGCTGTGCGTGGCAAAAAACTCTGAACACACCATCCCCACTGTCAAACATGGTGGTGCAGCGTCATGCTGTGGAGCTGCTTTTCTTCAGCCGGGACAGGGAAGCTGTTCAGAGTGGATGAGAAGATGGATGGAATCAAATAGAGGGCAACCTTGGAAGAAAACCTGTTGGCGTCTGCAAAAGACTTGAGACAGGAGCGAAGGTTCACCTTCTGCAGGACAATGACCCTGAACATAAAACCAGAGCTACAATGGAATGGTTTAAATCAAAACATATTCATGTGTTAGAATGGCCCAGTCAAAGTCCAGACCTAAATCCATAAAAGAATCTGTGGCAAGATCTGAAAACTGCTGTTCAAACACTCTCCATATAATCTGACCGAGCTTGAGCTGTTTTGCAAAGAAGAATGGAGCAAAAACATTTGTCTGTAGGTGAACAGAGCTGGTCAAGACATACTCGAAAAGACTTTTAGCTATAATTACATCAAAGGGCTGAATACTTTTGCACACAGCTTTCTGCTGCTCTTAAATCTGGAAATCATGTATCATTTTTCTTTCACTTCACAATTGTCATTTTGTGTTGAATCGTTCACAAAAAATGTGACGTGACAAAAGGTAGAAAAGTTCCTGGAGTACGAATAATTTTGCAAGCCACTGTAAGTAAGTAAATGAATGATGCTTAGTACAGCAAGTATCGTTTCAGGTAATACATATCCAGGTATTGCTTGAAAACTACTACTATGGTCTCCCCATGGAACTTTTTCAAATTTATTTAAAAAAATTATTTCTGCTCATACCCCGGTTCGTTTGAGCTCTCCGGTACTCCTGCTGCTCTCATCATTGTCCATGTCCTCTTCCTCATCCTCATCCTCTTCATCTTCTTCTTCCTCAGGATCTTCATCCTCCTCTTCATCATCTTCCACTGGTGAACCACCTCCATAACCATACATGCTTAATAACTCATGAATTGGCATCTCTCCCTCCTGTGTAAAAAAACAAACAAAAAAGAACACAGTAGCTTGTTATGTCTGTAATGTAGAATAAATGTAATATAATATGATCAACTGTTTTGCAGCTCATGTTTACAATAGCTGCCTAATTGAAAACATGCAAATTATTTTGAAACACATTAAAGCAGGCAGAAGTGGAGAAATACCCAGATCACAAAAAGAAAGTCTTAAGAATATAAATATGTGATATGTAAATATTTTACATAGTCAGCCTGGACATTATTTGTGTTTTGTACCCGTGCAAGATCATCTATTTCATTGGCATTGGCTTCATCAGTTGCCTCCATCATCTCCTCTTCTTCCAGGGTTCTCTCGTCATCAAAGTCATGCACAAGCATGTCTGCTGACGGGTCGAAATCATGGTCATCGGAACCTGCTGAACCTCCTGTGATTCATTTGAAAATAAAATAGATAAATGCTATTATATAAAACTATGCATCTATTATTATTTTTAAAAATAGCATGTTGCAAGCAATATGTTCTAGGTAAAGAAAAAATATCAAACACTAAAATATCTTCCACACCTTAAATCTCTGATCAATAAGAATACATTATAATAAATTTACCTGGGCTCAAATTACCAAAGGAGGACTGCAAGACAAAAAGTTTCATTAAAACAATGTTTACAATTAAAGCATACAATGGACATAAATGAGTGTAAACAATAGTGGGCTGAGGACAGCAGGATGTCCTCTTGTGTAAAAAAAAAAAAGCGCGCCTGACTTAAAGCAAAGACTAAAGACAGAACAAAGACTCTAGGATCATAATGCAAAACTCTGGTCCTCTTTAAGACTGTCATTACAATGATGCACCGATTATATCAGCTAAACCGTCAACGTGTACATTAACAAAGTTTATTTTCAACTAGGCTCCATAAGATGACAAGTTTGAGGGGCTCGCCTTCTTGTACAACGCTAGCTCCTTTTGGACATGATTGTATTAACAATCATAGCTAACAAAATATATACAATAACCACACCCTTTGTTAACAAGAACACATAACACCCAAAAAATAAACAGGTTTGTGTCGAAGCTTTGCAGTTGTTCAAGCAGCCAAAAGGAAACATCATTAATGCCGCAGGAGCATTGGCTAGCGGAGCAAGATTAGCCAACCCCGAAGTTTATTTAACTGAGTTGTTTCAAAACATTACGTATTACAGTATTGGAATCAACGCATCTGTGACTAGATTTATTATAATTATAGTTAAACACATTAAAACTATGCCGATGGAAAATATGTTGTCCAATAAATGTATTTTTGCAATTATTTATTTCACTTTCTTACCTCCGCCATGTTTGCAATCCTACGGGTTCACGTCAGGGGTCAGCCAAAGACCCGGATGTTCAGCCCCGCCCCCTCTGAAACGCAAGTATTACAAACGCTAAACATTTATAATCAGTGAATGATTACTAATGATAGATAAATGTACACAAATATAAACATGTAACATATATGCATCCTCATTATAAACCGTAACATAGTTGGTTGTTTATTCCCGTTAATGTTGTCATTTATTTTTGTAATACAAGCGGTAGAAAATGGATGGATGTATTGCATGTCGGAGTTTCCATTATATAAAGTCAATGGTTCTATGTCTTTTTAATATTTAAAAAAGTGCTGGTAATGAGGGTTAGATAACACTCACATGTGCAGGTAATCACTGATTTATTTGTGTGATATGGCCACAGTGCACTATGTTACCACTCAGAGGACCACTTGTGGTGGAAAGCACATTTACAGTAATCCTTAAGTCAACACATTTCTTATCGTTGACATTAAAAACATCTGTGCCTAACATTGAGAAGGGAATTTTCTCAGGACATTTAGGTCAATCAGTGAGTATTCTGATTTCCACACATGTGCCAAATGGGCAGAAAAATATCTGTATCTGAATGCAAATGACAATTACCTCTGATACCAGAATATATTTCCGGTTGTTTTACCAGAAAGACACCCCTTGCAGGTGTATAAAAGAGAAGGCTGGGCCGAGGATTTCACTAAACAGCACATTCATCTCAACATTCAAAGACAGACTTTTTGATTTCAATGAGGTCTGCTTTTGTGGGGGTTCTGCTGTGCTTACTGTGTGTGGCACAGATTGAGAGCCAGAATAATGCTAACACTCTGCGTTTGTGCGGACGAGCATTTGTGCGAGCATTGGTTTTCACATGTGGAGGCTCCAGGTGGAAGAGGCTGATGACAGAGGATGGAGCACTCCTCGGAGGTAACATCATTTCTATCATTGTATTTGTGATCTAAATATTGTATTCAAGAACAAAACTGTTACAAGTTAAAGGCCCACTATTTTAAGTTTTCAGGTGGAGGGTTCCAAACCTTCTTTTCTTTGTGGAGATTTTGTTTTGCCTGGAATGTTCCACAGAATGACATAAAACAAGCAGGTGACGCCACCATTTTTGCAATTAAAAATGCCTGTAATTGAATAAATGCAAGATAGTTACGTTTATGGTAATTCTGTGGAAAATTACAGACAAAGCATTAATATGTTCATGAGACAAGTTGGTGACGGACTCTCCATTAGAAAACTTGCATGGTACTCCTTTATGCCACTGTTTCATTACAGGGACCACGGTGGAAAATCCTTTAAGCACAGAAGTTCTGAAGCCTATGAATCGTCAACGGAGGGATCAACACCAAGCCTTAGTAACAGAGTGCTGCGATGTAGGCTGTCAAAAGAGTGACCTTACTTTACTCTGCTGAAAGAGCACATCCCAGTGAGCTTTAAGAACCACCAAATTGTTTGTTAAATGTGATTTATTTGATATCTTTAGTTAGTAAAAACAAAATCACATGTTGTTTCTGAGTTTTTTGTACATTTCCATAAAAAATGCCCCAGTAATAACTTTTATACGTGACACTTACTCAACATATACAACATACACAATTGCCAAACCAAACAAAGTGCTGTTTTTGAAAGAATAGGTGGCAAAAGTGTCATTGGTTGCATCCCAAAGGCAACGGCTGCTGATCTGCATGCCCTGTCCACTAAGTTGTCCAATATTAACTACAACAACAGTCTTATATCGTGGGATCAGTAGCTCCTTTACACGTGCTCTGATCACCTGTGACAACATTTGACAGCAATCAGACTAGATATACAAACGGCATTTCTGCATTTCTGTACCATTGACTTATTTTGCTTACCTCACATAATGTTTTTGTCATTTGTCGAGACCACTCCGCTTCATACGTTTCATGCTGGAGATAACAAGTGAGCACATCCTTCAGTATTTCAGTGATTACAGGTACTGAGTGACGTTTATAAGGTCCTGCAATGTAAACATAAAACACAAATAGTGTTGCCTTCATTTTATATATTTTACAACAGATAATAATACATTAAAACAATGATAGACAATTGAAATGACAGCAGACCTAGTTGATAGGTGTTTTCAGTCGGTAGTCGAGTGTCGTCATGATGTAAGGGGTCCTCCACATTTGACACAGTGCTTAAGGAGCTATGGATGGGTTACAAGAAAATCATGAGTAAGAAGTTTTATTTGATACATATCAGGAACAACTATCAAACATCTCAATATAAATGGTGCAGATTTGTTTGTGCAAACGTGGAAACAGTCTGATATTTGACAGTGTTAATGCAGAATGTTAAACATGTTAAACTTACTCCTTAGGCCTGCCGTCTTTAGGTCTGTGCCCAGCATCAGAAGGACGCTTCTTCTCTTTCCTCAGAGCTCTGTCTTTGACCAGGTCCGACATGACAAGCTTTAATTGGCAACATGAAGATCAACTTTAAAGCACCATCAACTATGAACTAAAGCCAAACCAAAATTTAGCAAACTATTAAGCTAGCTGAACTAACTTGTTTTAGTTAACGTTAGTTTATTTTAATGTAAAGCGGAAAACCTGACTAAAGATTGTTCAACGATGAGTTTATTGTAGTCTCTTACCAACTGGGAAACGATTCAATAAGAGCTAAAATAACGTACCTTTATGTTCCTGGTTAGAGAAGAAATGCATGTAGACGGTAGTATCAGTTGAGCGTTATGTTGTCAAGGTAACTCACCAGAGGGAGGGTTCACATTTTACGTGGTTTCATGCACTTACGTGAGCAGTGAAATATATACTAAAAATATTACTAAATAATGGTAAATAATAAAAACATTGGCATGGATAGTAAGAAATGTAAGACAATAGGCAATATTTCATATCTCTTTATTATCAAGGAAAACAGGTTTTACATTACAATGACTTTTTAAATATATAACTATACTTCAAATCTTTGGATGGGAAATTTACATGAAATGATTGCATATTATGTGTCCACTTAACATAAAATAACAAAATTGTACAAAAAATACAACAATCCTCCAATGTGTAGAGGAGTCACACTAATAAGGCAAATAAAACCATCCATGTGCTGGAAAGAAAAAAGGGATTTGAATCTTTCATTTGAAAAAATGTCACTTTACTTCATAAAGACAAAATTCCCAAATTCTCAACACATCAATTGTTGCCCGTGATTAGGATAATGCCACGTTCGTTTTTGATCCAATTGCCCAATTGTGAGACTGACACCATCAACTGTAAAACATGAAGTGCTATTGGTTTTAATTTGAATCAAACTAATTATTCATCTCATCTTGAATGTCACATTAATGACAAAACATGGGTGAAAGGACAAGACAAAGCCGTCTCATAACATAGCATTACCTGATAGTAGGCATTTATTTTGTGGGAAAATTGTTTTGTGTAATTGTAAATATGCACATGTCATGCAGCACTATTTGGGAGTCAATCAATGGCAACACTTCTGGACAAAAAATTCACATGCCTAACAAAATGGGGTGCAGCGTTAAATGAAGACCTGACACCAATTTAAAAATAAAAACAAAACAATTATAGACCCATAAGTCCTGTAAAAGAGATTTTATATACACTTTTTACACAGTTTTATATTGCTATCAGAAAACAAGATTACTGAACATGGTGGAAAAAGAAGAAAATAAATCAAAATATGAATAGTATATAGTAGCTCTGTATGCCTCTCAACCATCTTGCAGTCAGAAGTGTCAAAGGCAACTTTAAAATGTGTCAGCTGTCTTTCTTTTACAATTAATTTCTTAAAGCTCCGGCTTACCACAACTTTATGGCACCGCAAACATTTAAGGCCATTTCAGATAAATACAACAGTCCAACTTTTAGCACTTCTGTCATACAATATTATATTAACAAAACACACACAGTCATCAACACTCATCATTGCACAATCCCATATTGGTATTTTTTCACTATGGATAAAACACTGCCTTAGTACAGGGCAGGCTGCGGCAGCATCTTTATTAGTCCCTTCACATTTGAGGGAGCGCAACTGCTGGAACATAATGCCAAAAAGATCTGGCTATGGCAGTGTAAATAAACAACAGCAAAGTAACCTTATGCTACAAAGGTCTAACATTTTCTATCAGTTTCCACCTTGTTTAAGATTGTTTCACATACTTTATTATAATCTATTCACATTGTTGTTGTTTTTTTTTTTTTTACAGTGCAAAGACAACAGATTAGACAAAACAAACTGAGGAATAAGGCTGGATCACTGCATGAATCCACAAATCCACAAGACCTAAAGAATAAGTGGATGTACTTACATTTGACTCCAAGTGTTCCAAGTGCACAAAACTAATCATCTGTATTTACTTGCATAATCTCAGCAGTAGCCAGTCTATTGAAGTATTTTTGTGGTATTGTGTTAAAACATGTTAAACAGCTGCTAAAGATGTGGATTAAAATGCATTGAGATCTTTATCTCCAAGTGTTCACAGTCAAAAGCCAGTGATTCATCCATGATTCGATCTGTTATTTATCTGCCAAATATTTTCCTGCAAAGACATAAAACAAGAATCTTCAGAATCAATAAGAACAATACTCTTAGTTTATTCAAATGAAGAAACGCATTGTATAACAAATAGAAAATAAAGCTATACCAAGACTATACTTATTTTTATGACATGTGCCTAAATGATAATAGTGGGAGTCAATACTTCACTTACGGCAGCACAATATGTACAACTGTCAGTGTTGTATTAGGGCAAAACATTTCAGCATGTACTTTATTTTTAAACTGACCTGCTGCAAATCTCTTTTTGACCAATGATAGCCTGTATCCAGACCCCACCAGCTGGATGTCGCACCCTGAAAGAGTGCAGCCCTCAGAGCTGAACTGAACAGACAGTTGTGAGGGCTTACACGGCCCCTCTGCCATCTGGAAACGCCCCAGTAAAGCCCCCACACCTAAAAACACAGAATAGCTTGTTTTATGCACATTTGTATAGTTTATCATATGAAATACTTTCAATTGTAAGATAGATACCTCCATTTTCAGATCTATGAGAAAGACTAGGGATCTTCCACTGTATGGTCTGCGGCACTGGAATCCTTTAGAGAAAATAATTAGAAATATATATATTTTTTAGTCAGCTTTTAGTTTGTACAGTGTTTAAGGAGGATCTCGTCTAGCCCTAAGGAAAACTCACCATGTGGCTGGCGGGATCATGGTCTGGAGTTTGGCGATGCCTCCCTCCACTGGGACCACAAAAATGATGTTGTGTAAAGGAGCAGGGGCAGCCATAGCCCCAGTGTTGTATTTGTAGTCGATTCTGAGGTCGGTGGAGTTGGCATCACATCTCCAGCTCACGGCTAAGTTCAGAGGAGTCGACTGGATGCCCTCGGCTGACACCTGATGAGCATGCAGAAAAGTTACAGGTTTCGATCTTCTACAACTGAGGATGTGAAAGATTTCCATAGACTTACTTGATATTTGATCATATCCACATTGTAGTATGTCGCCTGCGGTTTCTGCTCAGCAATCTTCTTCAGATGGCTCATCAAGTTTGGCATATTGACCGAGAACTCCTTAATGTTTGTGCTTTGTGTTAAAGATTCACTAAAACATAAAACATAATTGATCTATTGTTCAATTTATGTCTTTGTATTGTTATTATGAATGTTTGTTATTTTCTTACCAGCACAGCAGTTGTGGGTTAGGTAGGACTTGCTCTAATCGATTATAGTTGATCATATTAAAAGAGAGGGTAGGTTGAGTTGGGTGACTTGCAAAATGCCGGGTTATACCAGCAGGAAATGACAGAACCATCTCTCCTGTGATCTTCACAACACATCTAGCACAGACATGAGTTAACAACTAATGTCAATAAAATAATCAATGAAATTCATTTGTATTCCGGTGTTTAAAAGTATGGCCTTACTTGCTGGGGTCAGCGCCTTTGAAGTAGGCATTTATTGTTTCTGTGAAGGCGGCTGCCACTGGTAGAGTGTCCTGTGGTCCCATGGTCAGTGGACTGGGCCCTCTGGAACACCCTAAGGCACACAAAAAGTACATATACTTAAACATGAGTGTAATATATATGTCATGTGTGGCAAAAAGCGCTGCATCTATACTTGAACATTTTCTAATTAATGTTATTCTAAACTTAACTACTTCAAGCAGAAAGGGTGTGGAAGGGATGTACTTCCAGGTCATGCACCCACAGCCAACATACAGAAGCGCAGTATCTGGCTCAGCTCACCTTCAAAAGCTAAATAGAACCTGCCATGGTCAAACCACACCAGAGGCTGAGAGGCCTCTAAGCAGGAGACATGAGGAGAAAAAAAACATGAATGGACAGGGAGGAGTGGTGAAGGTGTGTCAATGATAAAGACTCAAAATAGGTGAAACACAAAAGATGCAAAAGATGATGTCAACAGTGGCCTGAACACAAACTACAGGGGTACCTGTATGTATCCCTAGGGTTGGGGTGGATGCTGCACTGTGTGAGGTAATGGAGGAGATGGAGGAAGAACTCTCTGCTCTGGCCAGAGGGGCGAAAGGCGGAGGGCTGCTGGAAACAGGAGGACTGTAGGACCGACTCTGTAAAAACAACACATCCTGATAATGAGGCTCATTTTACACACAAAAATAAAGAGTTCATATCTTTGATCACATACAAGGTCTGAGAAGGGTTTCCCCGGCGGAAGCTTAGGACGAGAGGACGGTCGAGGAGGAGGCGGTGGTGGGACAGGACTGCCCCAAGACTGAGGTGTGACTGACCGAGCTGGAGATGAGGGACCTGAGATGGACACACAGCCTCTTGCTTTAGTTCAAAGTTGATAACATGGAGAAGAGCTGTATACTCTTTTTTTTCTTGATGATACAAAATAATTATCATTATTAACAAATTAACAAAGTTTTTCACAGAATAAAAATCTAACCGGCACAAATTTAGAAAACAACAAATGATAAAAAGAACATGTATAGAAAAAAATAATATAGATCATCATACAAAATGCAGACACATACTGTATACACCTACACACATACATACATACATACATACATACATACATACATGTCACAATTTAAGAGTATTATTGAGAAAATGCCAGTGTATAGAAAAGGATCATTTGTTTGCATTTAAAGGTGGCTACAGTGTTTGCTGACTTAACCTAACCTTAAATAGCTGCAAGTATATAAATCTGTAAAGTATATTCTGTTGAATGTACAGTACAACATGCCAGGGATAAAGCGTAGTACTCACTGCTGCCGGAGTGAGGCCCAGGGGAAGACATGATGGATCTGTAGGTGGTGGGAGGAAGAGGGGGTGGGGTGCTCCTAAAAATGGGAGTTAGTTCTCGGGGTGAGCCCGCAATCTCTGTAAAATCATCCCTCAAGAATGACCCCTCAGGAGTCCCTTTCCCACTCGTGACCAATGGAGAGGTCACTGCGGTGCGGTGCCTCCATTCCACTGGAAGGGGGGGCACAGGGCTGGTGGGCGCAGGTGAACAACTGTACTCTGCAAACTGAAGCACCTCCTCATCCAGGGCCTCCTCATCAAGGCATATAGGCGGTAAATGACAAGGCGAGAAGTTCGGGGGTAGAGGTGGCGCCGGTTCATCTGGTGGGGGTGGCCCAAGCAAGATGGAGGGGGGCGAGTCCAGGGGGGTAAAGGGAGACCCTGGTGAAAGTGGTGGTGGCGATGGTGGGGGCTCGTTTGGTGGTGGTCCAGGAGAGAGACAGGGCGTGGATGGGGTGGACAGAGGTGTTCCCGGGGCAGGCGACTCTGGAGGGGGAGGTGGAGCTGGTTCATCCGGAGGTGGAGGTCTGTCCTCGGGGAAGGTGACCCATCTGGGAGACACAGTGTCCTCCCTGGGGTGTGGGCAGTCAAAAGGGCCAAATACATCGTCCAAATCAGGAGCTGGGGAGCCTCGGTGGGACGCAGGTGACAGGACATTCAGGTAGATAGGTGCAGAACTACGAGCTGCTCTTCCATTTGGTAAATCAGCTGCAAAAAAGAAAGTGGTTAAGGTCTCTTGTGAAACATTACCTCGTAAATTTGAAAATGGCATGGAGGATTATCCTACCAACACATTCAGACGGATAACCATAGTGACTTCTAGACGGAATGTTTTTCGGAGGAAGAGGAGGTGGAGCTGTGGAGAAGAAAAACAATATTTAGAAATAGCAATATATAAGACATACACTTGATTTTATCAGATAGACCAATCCTCTGACCTCCTGTTGGGAAGCTCCGACTCAAAGCTGATTCAAAATGTGGTCTAGATTCTCCCCAGGCATCTGCAGGAACCACTGTTACACATGAACAAATTAATTACTATCACATGAGTCAATATCACTGATGTATTACAGTATGATCAGACAGACCATCATATCGGGCATATTTGATCTCTGGAGGAAGTCCAAAACATGTAGGGGCATTATGTGATAGCCTGTCACTGTAAATTCAAAAAGATTTAAAGATACACATGCCGTTGCTATTGAAGCAATAAATGCCCAATGATAAATACATACATGGGAATCTCAGGGGCAGCAGTGGGTGTGGATCTTCTGGGTCTTGCAATTTCCTCACCTAAAATAACATTAAATAAATCTAAATAATTTGCATAATTTATGAAAGAAAAATCTATCAAACACTTACAGGATAGATTTCTTTTCATCTGTCCCTGTAAAAGACAAACAAATATTTAAGTAAGTTTAGTAAGTCTATACGGTAGAGTACAACACAAAAGCTTTTAAAATTGTGGCGTAAAGGGTAACCCAAGGCAAAAAATAAAATATGTACCATATATTGTGATTTAAATACCTTTATTTTCTTGCATGTTGAACAATGCACAATAATAAACAATTTGGCCAGTTCTACCAAATGTTTACTGATGTTTACAGAGTTGTTTTTGAGGCCATGGTCCAGGTAATGGTTTGGGGAACTTACCGGGCTACGTCTCTGAGACCAGCAAAAGGGAAGAGAGAACAGACCTGGGTCAGAGAGTGAGTGACATATCAGTCAAATGGACACCAACAAAACTGCACAAGAGCCTCTTTACTTTCATTGCAAAGTGTTAAGGGTGCAACATTAGCCATAACACCTCTCGCTGGGGACAGTTCTGGTGTGTTATGTTTAGTGTTAAAACTTTGCAAGAAGTTGAGATTTGCTCAACAAAGGAAACTCAAAAAGGTTGGTGGTTGTTACATTCGGCACGAACACGATACATGATTTAAAAAAAGGACTTAAACTAAAATGACGTACAACAGTGTTTCTCAAATGCTTCGATCCAGGTATCACCACAGAAAATATAGTAAATGGCTTTCAATGAGCTTTAGTGTGATATGTTTGAGCTGTATTTAACCTGGTAAAATGTTTAATAACATTTTCACGTCTAATAGAGAAAAGATGAAAAAGAAACTGAAAGACACAACCAGGAGTAAACCAGGACTCTGCCAGGTCTGAAAGAAGGGTTAAGTCAGGTCAAAAACAAGACCAGTCATATAAAAAAAAAAAAGCTAGCTAACTTGAAAGGCATAACACCCTTAAATACCAACAAAAGGAAGACTTTGTCACTTTTACCTGTATCGCAGTTTGAGAGGCACTAAAACATAACATTTCAAACAAAAAAGCACCACGCCATGCAGTCGTTCTTGAAAATTCAACATTCTTACCGGACTCCGCCTCTACAAGCGGGCAACACACAAGCACAAAGGGGAAAAAGTCAGACTGAAAAGAGGTATCCATGTGACAGCAGTAACAGTTTTGGTGTTATCTGAACAACCGCACAGTGTCCTCGTCAGTGCTCACCAGAGATGGAGAGAGCGCCAGGCCCCCCACTGAGGCTTTGAGCTCGTCCATAGAGGGAGGCAAACACTTGGCACTGTCTGATACCAGTGGCTTGATCTTGATCTTGAACTTTCTCTTGCTGTCCTCGTCGTCCTCTGAGTCACTGGATGAGAAAAATTGCTTCCCCTTGGAGGCGGGTGAACAGTTTGTCAAGGATAAACTGAGATGCTAATTTAGCTGTGCTTGTTTTAAATAATTGTAATACAACATCAGGTTGTTGTGAATAAAAAATTTGTAAAAAGGATATAGTCCCCATCATCACCGGGCCGAAGGCTGAAACCCTCTTCATCAACATCTGGGGAAGCCTACACAGAGACAAATAGTTAAACAGATCAGATGAAAGCTTTATCACTGGATCAGATGCTCAGTGGACTCTGCACTAATGCTGACTCAACAAATTTATTGTTCCAAAAAGTAATTTTAGACCCAGAATTACTTACATATCTATCCCAGTCGATTTCCCCATAAAACCCATTGGGCGCGCCATTCGCCTTTTTCTATACATTAATGTAAGAAATAGTGTCATAAAATGACTTAACAACTAAATCCAAAAAGAAAGAATGCCATTTGGACTTACACTTCCTTTCTTCCCAGTTCCACTTCCTTCTTTGTCAGGTGAGCTTCTGTTAAGAAAAGGAATGAAAATATAATACACACCGGCCATTTTACCTTAATAAAAATATTGTCCTGGTAAACCATTTGAAATTCTGCACATATTTTATGCAAAGACCAACAAAAACCTAAAACTCACGTAGTGTCTGAATCCCTGTCTTTTCTTCGCAGACCCAGGGCTTTCCTGGTGCGGTTTTTCAGTCCTAGACAATAAAAATATACAGAGAAAAACATTTTATGATATAATCATGTAATGCTGATTTACTGTTTTGGATGTTCATCTGTGGATACACAGAAAATTGATCAGTGACAAACATTCTGCCATATACATATAGCTCCTCAATGCGGCTCGGTAGCGCCCTTACTCTCATTGTACAGAACAGAAAGCAATCACTAGCAAGAATTGATCAGTGGCCAACTTCATTAGCGTGAGAGACCCACTCAAGTCTGCCAAACTCTATGCCAAGCCCCCTGCAGCAGTGACGCCTGGCAGCATGCAGCGCTCACCCCACAAATCTGAGAGAAGTTTATCCAAGTGGTATAGTCTTTAGCTGTTCGTATAATTTGGACTATCAAACTTAAATTGGCAAGCAAAACTATTAAAAACAAATAATTGCTATTACATTGAAAGTAGTCTACATAAGAACTCAACTCACAGAAACAACACAGAGTAAATTGTTCAGACTATCTGTGTTCAAGATTACTGTGACCAAGAAGTAAACAAAGCAGAGAGTAGTTGCACTAATCCTGATAAGGATGAAGAGCACTACGCTGTTGTGTGTGGGCTCAGGGAACATGCCGAGGCCTGTCTTTCATTAGGAGCTGCTCAATGGCAAAGATTGTTCCAGAACCCTGTTCTCCAGCTGCATGTGTATCATAGTATCAGAGCTAAAAATAAAAATAAATCAATTCTGACAATGCAACTTCCTCACTAAAGAGTGCAGAATTATGCAACAGTAAATTATAAAAAGTGGCTGTGGGGAAGCAATACATTATTTCATTTTTTGCTATAAATGTCTACTGTTAGTTTTATTATAGTTGGAAAAATTCATTGTTTATTAACAGTAGTTTAACTAAGTACAGGATCAGTAATTCTTAAAACTAACTATTTTACTACTTCACTCCATAGTATATAAAATCACATATGGCGAATCAGAAACTGGTTAGATTTTGTTCAACCAGGCATAAATCTACAGACATTTTCAAAGTCTATGGACACTCACAGGCTTTCACATCAAGAAAACCTTCTTCCATTCAAACTCAAAAGCATTCACTCACCATTCATTCACCAGAGTCTCAAACACTAAGGGCAGGGTGGGCAAAGTGTCTTGCCCAAGGACACTTAAACCGTATGAACTGGAAAAAGGCGCTGAGCTGCTGGACAGTTATTGAAAGTTCTCATACTTCAACCAGCAAACTATTATAAACACGTGTTCATCACAGAATCACTCTGCTTCTTGAGTTAAACGTCATATCACAGTTGCCTGCAGCAGACCTCTGGCTAATTATAGCAGGCACTTCCATTACCTTAATGGATGTTATAAGTCCAACATGGTGTAATTTATAACACACTGTACAAAACGAGTTACTTTAATTTGCACCTTTTGCATTGTGTATGTTGGTTTGGTGTATGACAAGTAGTACCCTACCATCCAATGGGATGCAAGTAATAGATTAGTAAAAGGGGCTTATTAAAACTAAAAAGGACCTACAGTACACATCACACAGAGCTCCATGCTATGTTTACACTAGTGACTTTGTGCTCACATGTGTTGTTAAATCAGTCAGGCAAATAGCTGCACAGCTCCAGAGGTCTACATAGCACAACGGATCACATCACTGCTAACTCTAATAACCCGGCAGGTCAGACAGAGGAGGGCAGGAAGACAAACACAAATAACATGTCATATAAAGAGCTAGAAGGGTGCAAAGATTTACCTTGCATCATGATTGCAAATTTTCATCCTATGTTTCCCCAAGCCTGGTGTGCAAGCAGCTAAATCAGAAATCCAGCCAGTCGGAAGGTTCCTCGACAGGGCATAGCTAATGCTCCATGATGCTGAGTCCTTCCTCCCCCAAAAGGACTGGACACCCAATTATCCGCACAGAGGAGATGGACAAGGGCAGTGGGCTCCACGTTAAAAGCAAAGAGGTCCACAGTTTTGGGGGAAGGTGTCCCCTGTGCAAAAAGCTAGGCCCCAGAAGCCTGAGCAGCAGCATCGACACACGCCATCTCTGAGAGGGGGATGCTGAGGAAAGGAAAGAGAAAAAAAACAGTGCATTAGGGAGAGAGGGATGGGCGAGAGAGGCAGAGACACTATGGGGGGGGGCTGGTGATGTCACATCTGCACTAAACCAATCCCTGCCACCGCAGTCACATGGCTCTGCTCCTAAAGCTCCTCCAGCTCTGTCAGTCCTTTAGCTGCACTGTACAGCTCAACGACACGTGAAGAGGACAAGATTAAAGCCTACGACTGATCAACAGTCACTGTCCACAAATGGTGTCTACAGTGGGCTAAACAGAACAGTAATAACTTTGAGGGAGTTCAGTGTTAACAATATTCAAGCATGTTGAGTATCTTAGACTGTTAACAGTTTTAGCGCAAAATGTCAGGTATTCATTAAAAAATATATATATATATATATATATATATATATATATTATATATATATATATATATATATATATATATTAATATATATATATATATATAATATATATATATAAAACTGCAACAACACAACAACAAAATACTAATATATATATATATAAATAATTTTTAAAAACTGCAACAACAACAACAACAACAATAGCACATTTTGTCAGTCCAGAATAATTGGTTTAATTCTCATCGATAAACTTCTGAAAAATGTGTGTATTTTAGTCACTGGGATAGGCTCCAGTCACCCACGACCTCTAACGGGGATATATATGGGGATATATTTTTAAATAGATATTATATTTAATGTTTGTCCCTGGCTTTACTGTCCTCTCTGTTAGGATGCAAATTATTCTTCAGAAAAATCACTATTTTGCTACTTTTTTTGGTCAACGTGGAGTGGTCATTATAATATGTCCACACTGTTATGCCAATAGCCTAAAGAAAGCCACCAAATGAAATCATTCCAAAAGGATTTTTGACATGTTTTACATTTCTTAATGACTGGTTGGCTATTGGTGACACAAAGCCACTCTGTTAACCTTTGACCTAACATGGTCAATGATATTTAAAGTATAGATATACACTAATCCATCTAAATATATTATGAATACATTATATGCCTTTGACTAGATGAACCTAATTCCTGAAGAGTCACAGCGCCACTGAAGAGAACCCCCAAACGTTAACTAAAGATTAAAATAATGAATGTTTAGACCTAATGACCCGACAGCCAAGGAAAGCTTAAAGCTGTAGATGTTATTATACAGGACAGTGTAGCGTGCCATGGGGGTGAGAGCAGGGACAACATTCAGCAAATTGCCAGACCTGCCATTTGACTCTCGACACTGAGGTTGCGCAGAAGCTTAGTGCTGCTGCTTTAACCACTCGACCAACAGGCACAAAAACAGTATGTCCTCTATCATACAATCCTTTTTAATCATTAAAGCTCATGTAAAAGAATGTCATCGCAAAAATAACTAAGCGATGAAATAGAGGCCACTAAAGTTTTTTTATATCACACTTTTGAAAGCAATCATCTCATTAATTTACATTTAAACAGTACCCATATGTCCTCAACAGAGAGGACACATGTCTTTGACACATGATTTTAAAATGTAAAATAATAATAGGCTAATTAAGTGCTTGAGCTTGACAAATATCATTTCCAGTTATTTTATTTTAGTGTCTTCTTTTTCCAGGATAATATATGTAATTTATAAGCTCAATTTATTTGTCCAAAATGATCATAAGATTGTAATATTGTACAGAATTGGCAATAATAGTCCATGGCCCTAGTTAGTTGCATGGGCTTATCGTAGTTCAATTAAGGATGCAGTGTTTGTGAGCATGAATAAGGTGAATTGTTAATAGGTTTACCTGGTTTATTTTAATGGGTCCAGTTAACCTGGTCCGTCCCAATCAGCATCCGGGGTGAAACTTCATCATCATCACTGGGATCATGGCTCTATTATAATAACTGGAATCAGCAAGGAAGTTAAAGCATTAGCATTAGCCTCACTGCAAGACAATGTACGTGATAAAAGCCCATGGGAAAAGCCCGGAAAGAAACTAGAGAAAATCACTTGTATTGATATACGCAACTAATTTGCTTAGTTGTTGTTTGGTACAGTTTTAATCGATAGCAATTTAGCTGTTTACAAAAAGATAACGATATCCCAATACGTTGAATGGATCTGTGCTACTCGACACTGCCCCCTAGTGCGTCATCAAACCAATCAAACCTACACTGTATAGTTGCAGTTTTTAATAGTCTTGAGTGAAACTGATTTTATATTATTGTCTTGCTAGCATTTGTGAGCTATTAAAAGTAGACCAACTTGTAGTATAAAAAGTGTGGCTGCAGTTGTATTTGTATGTATTTATCCCAAGAACGAGTAAAAGCTAATCTCCATTCTCATCGCTTTTGTAGTTGCAAACAATTACTGAATATCAACACTAGATGGTGCCCCAATACAAAACAAACCACATGGGCCCACAGAGCTCAGATGACAATAGCGAGTGGCCTACAAAACTATTTACCCAGATAACACTGCACAGGCTGAATGTGTGAGACTTCTTCTGCGCTGTCTGTTTTGTGTGCATTATTATTTTCAGGTTAAACTGACCTAAATCATCACCTGCCGGGTCAGTGCCGGAGTCGTCAGGAGATGGCAGTGTTTTGCACTTGGGAATGCACCAATTGTCTCTGGGCAGAAAAGGCTGAAGACTGAGAGAAAAGAAGCAAGAGGATGATGTAATCCCATAAAACCTGCTACAATGGACACCAGGTAATGGCAGCCCAGACAGGCCATGTAACTGTATTTCTGTCACAGACGCATGCCACTAACAAACAATACTGTAAATATTGGATATTTGTGGTCATTAAGGTTAATTAAATGAACAGAATGTCCTTTGTTTATGGGGATAACCCAACTGAAATTATCTTCTGATGCAGACATATTTGTATTGCTGTTTTTCTCAAGATGTCATTACTGTTAATTCATTTGCTTGGGGTGTATTCTTTTATTCACAGTTTATCAGACAGTGCAATAAGCAGTACTTTCAGATGTCCTTGTTTAACAATATTAGATCTTGAGAAAACATAAGTCATCATCATACTTGAATTCTTAAATTTGTTCTGTTCTGCAAATTATTGGACAGAAACTTAATCTATTGATACAAATAGGAGTTATTCATGTGATTTAATTATTGCAGTCCTGGTTTAATTTTGCAATTTTAGTCATTTAGTTTTGACACATAACTGGCCTAATTTAGTTTTATATATATATATTTACATTTGCAGCTTAACCACCTATAGTCTTCATTTGTACCTGCCTACTCAGGGCTGTTATTTTACTTACAAACTATTCAGAATCAGAAAAGGTTTAACTATTACTCTATATATTAGCTTCCCCTTCAATACATGTAGCAGAAGTAGAAACATTTGCAGTTACTGTATAAAAAAAGTCGAGGCCAAAGATCTGCCTTGTTTGCATATGACCTCAGTCCCAACGCCTAAGGCTAAACAGAAACACCATCCATTATGAGGAGTGGTTAACCAGCTCTCTCCCAAATTACAGTGACTCTGGGTTCCCATTTTACTGATTTAGCGGTTGTGTGGTTCCCCATCTCATGTTACGGACTGTTATAGCGAGACAAACTCACGCAGGCCATCCTCCCCTTGTAAAAACTACCTCGCCATTTGGATTTAACAAGCACTAACTGGGTAGCACAGGGTAGCACTTTAAGGAACGTTTACTTATTTTACAAAATGACATTTCAAGTTAAATTGCGAGTCCAATTCGTTGAGCTATGATGGATCATGTTGCATTGTTGCTTCAGTAACGCAGCCAGCCCCGGGCGAAGACTTGACCACATCCTCCGTCATGGCAGGGGGAACATTTTTTACCACCATGACCAAACAACTGTTAAATATGGTTTTTAGGAGATGACATTTGCTGAGCTTAGGTGTTTTAAAATCAACAGGTTTTCAGTTAGATTGGCAGCTGCGGAAAGGTATCCAGATAACTTTCTGCATGTAGAGCTGACCCTGCTTTTAACCTGCTGGCACACCTCCTGTCTGCACCCAACCCCCTCCCTGTCTAACTCCTGGCCTATCCCAACTACACTTACCCTGCCCCAAACTCCTTTAGGGACATCTGTCTTGTTTTTAAGGGTGCCCTATGACCTCTAAAGCTAAAGATAAGTTAACCTTTACAACCGTGTCCTGGCATATGCAACATGGTTGCTTGTAATTCTGTTGTGTTGCATGTGCCGGACAGCTGAGTGGAATAAGACGGTAATTAAAAAAAAAAGCTACACAGACTTGGTTGAAGAAGGGAAAGCTACAAGTTTTAAAGAATTTGCTCTGAAGCTCTGTTCCTCCTGTCCTGCCAACACCAGTAAAGGGATTTTCCTTCCCACCATCTCCGGCTATGGAAAGCTATTTCCGGATTGTGTCGTTCATTTACTTAGTTTGCAGAGCGCCCAAGAATGAGAGGCCATGGAAAAGTGAGTGTGGCTATGTGGCTTTAGTGGTAAAGACAGACAGAGAGAAAGAGAGTGTAAGAGGTGGATCGTCAGGAACAAGCCAAAGCAAGGGACATTTTGACAAAAATAGCACAAACAAGAATCTCTGGGGGTAACATACATTTGAACATAACGATGATCATGTTAAAACCATCACCACAAATGTTCCATACACTTGACTAGACCGATGGTTCTCATATAATGCAGCTGGTAATAATGGTGCAGGCTTGGCAAGGTTTTGTTTGGGTTGTCCTGCTGGCAATTTAGTTTAGTTTAATTCTTAGAATTTAGCTAAAGCTAAAGGCTAGGTTTAGGTTTAGTTCCTAGATTAGTCATGGTTTTGTTCTTGACTTGTCTTTTAGACATGGTTTTGAACTAAATTTGTCCTATAATTTTGTCTCAGCTAATTCCCAGTTTAGTACGTTGTATTGTATTGTCACAATACAAACATTTCAAACTCATTTCAGTAGGTCAAGGGTTGATACTAAGTTTTGCTACCACAATTACAATATAGTTTATATATATATATATATATATATATATATATATATATATATATATATATATTATATATATATATATATATATATATATATATATATATATATATATATATATATACACACACATATATATATATATATATATATATATATATATATATATACAGATTTGACGTCTTCATTATTCAATAATGAAGAATCACAACAACAACAAATCTTAATGTGCTTTTCGTATTCGACTAGTATTTGGATGTTGATTGTTCAGTAATCCACATGTGACTGCATTTTCAGGCCCGTGTTTTAAGGGGGATGTGGTGTGTGAGGTTTAAGAATCAGCACTTCTTACAGTACTTCAGTTAAACAGTAGACAATGCTTTCTGTTGACCTGTTTACCTTTTGACATTTCTTGTATTCGTATTGGCTAACCCTCTGTGACGGACGTAATTTCCAAAGAAAGGTGGTCATATGCGCTTAAGAGGCCTTCGACCTTCCAGCACAATGCTCTATCCGTGTTAGATGACCAAACAGGATTGAATCCAGTCACTAAGCTCATCTTTGTCTTGACCCGAGGGGGTGTGACAGGAAAATAGGCCAAAGGGAAAAGGCACATTTGAGCTGCCACATTTCATAATTGTATATGTACTATGCCGAGGCTGCATGGTTTGGAAAAACATAAAATAATTGAATTGGGATTTTTCAACAAGCAAGTACATTTCCAATATATGTTTAAAAAGTTGTATTGTCTTCAAAGTCCACTTTGTAATCAACTAAAGGAGCATTTACATTTGAGTGAAGACGGAAATTTGAACTGCTAAACTAAGAATAATCAGATGAATTTCAGAGCATGTTTGTAGAGGTCTAAACTACAGGTACAATAAGGTTTAACTATTAAAAAAGACAGGATATTTTGTTCTGTGCAGAGGACATTCTACTATCTAAATAAATTCAGCCTTTGCGTTTTGATAATTGCGCCAACTCAAATTGCGGCATATTGTGCGTTACCAGCCCACGCCAATAACCAAACCACTCTCCGCTATTTAAAACATAACTTTATTTATATCATTAGACTGATCTATAAAAGCCAGACAGATGTTCCACATGTGCAACTTTGTGGTGGCACAAAGTTGGCTGTTAAAGTCTGTGATAAGCTTAACCGAGTTTCTCCAATTACTTTGCCATTAAATTGTGGCAGGGGACAATAAAACCACTTCATTATCTTCTTTTTCACTATGAGAAATTCAGCATAAACCTTTTTCTCACCATAATGAAAACAGTTACATCATTTAACTTACAGTGTGTGTTCGGGTAATTGTTTTATACTGCTCAGTTTAAATACAAAGACTATAACCTCACAAACTACTTTATTTCTTGTTTAGTTCTAGTTTTGTAAACCTTTTACTGTTACTACTCTACTACTACTACTACTACTACTACTACTACTACTACTACTACTACTACTACTACTACTACTACTACTTCTTTTTCATGATTTTTTGGCCGGTAGGCTTTATTTCACAGGACAGTGCAGTGTGAAATGGGGAAGGAAATGCCGTAAATTGTAGACTAGATCAATAAAAAATATGATGCAAGTACATATTCATTAAAAGCGTGTAGGTTGTTTAACTTCTTGATTTCTGAGGTCACAGTGACAAATCCAAGCAGTCATACTCAGCAGTTACAGTGTAGTCCTCTCAGACCACAGGTGCAGAGTGGAAAATGACAGCAGTGATAACGTAATCATTATTTTGGAACATTCGCCGAACATGTTGTTTTAATACATTTGGTGTTGGGCATCAAGGGTCCAGTGTGTAGGCTACTCTTGTTGTTGTGGAAATTACAACAAAGTCGAACAGAGCCACACAACTCCTTATAAGTATGTAGACGCTCTTGGTATTGGTAGCGTTGAAAGTACAGAATTAGAGATTTGATGAAAAGTAGAGAATGATCAGTATGTTTTAGCAAAATCGTTTACTTAAATGTGCACTGTAACTTTTCTGGAGGATGTCTGCCACCTGCTTGTCGCCATGGCAGACTCATTGCTCCACAGTATGGTGTTTAATGAATCAAATTGTAGAGCACAATTCATACAAAAAAGACATTTGAAGTGCTTTACAACCATAAAAAAACCATCAAATCTCAATAGAATATAAGATCACAATACAAAAACTAAAAGCATAAATAATCACGTTAAATCACAGGTCAGATCTGTGGAGAGGCGACATCATGCAAGATAGATTAAATGCCATACTGCGGAACATTCTAGACAAAGCAATAACATCACATCCACCAGAAGTTGTTTTTTTTCTTTTTTTAAATTCTTCTCTATCTTTCTCTCTCTCTTTCTCTTTTTTTTTTTCTTTTACGGTATAGCGTAAAACACATACTTACGTACAACTACAGTATGTGGCGGTAAATTCACCTTTTCAGTTGGCTGTCAACTGCCATTAAAAGTAACACAACAACAAAAACAACATCCACAAGAAAAATAGATTGTACATAGTACACCTTTAATGACAGCTCTCTAACTTTAAATTTATTTGTGCATACAAAAATAAGTTTATACAGTATTAAAGCACTGTATAAACAATATTTAACTTATTGTAGCTGAAGTAACAGTTGGTACCACATTTACTGTAACAAATTTAATTCACTTTGTAGTGATAATTGTATATGTATAGCATTCCACTACTAAAGTGCTACAACTACTGTTAATACTTTTTGCTGCTTCTGCTTTTACTACCACAGAGTTTATTGCTGCCATTCATCAAATATTTTACTGTATGTCCAAGAACATTTTGCTCTTGTGTCGCTTCAAATGAAACTATTTTGACTACGGCTTTGGAAAAGGGGGAAAAAAATCTAGAATTATCTTCCGATCTGTACTTTTTCGAGCTTATAATCCTTGATCTTTTCTTGTGGTGGGGTGAAAATTGGAACATGGCGTTAAGTCAAACCAAAATGCTGATGCGCTTACTGTTCTGGGTCAGATATACCAGCACATTGGCCTTTAAGTGCCAAGGTAAATCCTAATGCATGACACAGACGCAGAAAATTAATTTACCGGCTCTGCTCAAGGCTGTCTCATTTGCTCAGGTCAAAGATGCTGCTATTGTTTTGTGTGTAAATTGTGTAATCCTAGAAACATTTGGGCCTATCCTCTTATTATTAAGGCTCCTCGTTGACTGCTTGACACTCAAAAATAACTTCCTTAAGACCTATGTAAGCAAATGCCACTTAAAGTATTTGTATAGCTGCACATGATAGTAGTGATGTGTTTGAGCGTGGGCGTGGGCAAAAGGTATAGCGGGGATGCAGCGGGGGTGTTTGCATGTGGTGTGTTTTGTCAGCAAAATGCCAATCTGTTCTTGCAAGGTTATCCCGTATGATCTCCCTAAATACACACGGGCCTGCTTGTCCATCTGGTTGGCAGTTAAGCACTTACCCCCACACCCCTATCCCATCCCAATTTGACACCCACCACCTTCACCACTAACCACCAAGACTATGGGTTTGGACTTTGGAGGTCTTGCCTTTTACCTCCCACCGGGAGGATACAAAAAGGAACGACAAAGACTTTCCAGTCTCTGCTTTGCGCTGATATTTTTTGGATCGGTGTAGTGCTCAATGGCTGCAACACAAGTACAGTGGTTTGGTTGCTCCCTAACAACTAACTTGACAACGAAACAATGCAATGCTCTTTTGAGACAGAGGACACTAAAGATTCATGCACTTTTAAACGCACACACACATACTACCGGGCTGTCTTCCAATTTCACCCCAAAAAGTCTAAAAAAATAAAATAAAATTCTCCTCTTTCCAAAGACTTTTTTTTGTAATGAAAGATGTGCCTTGGAACAGTCAGAGCCTCCGGGCCTGAGCAGAACTAACCTCGCACGCAGCAGCCCTCTAGACAAGTTTGGCACCCACACCAGCTTGTTGCGTGCTAACTCTCTCCCTACCCCCAATTTCTCCTTGCTATCCCGCTCTGCAATTATATGCTACGCTCCCACCCAAACATGCAAGAATAGGCCCTTCTCAGTCAACAGACAAACCAAGTCATTCTGTCCTTCAAACCATGACATCATGACCATTTGACTTCAGCGTGAAATTCAAGCTTAACTCTGTGTCAGTGGCAAAAGAGAAAAACTTCTGTCTTACTCTGGCAGTGCTGGTGAACAAGAACTTCTGGAAGAACCTTTTACCTCATTACAAAATAAAGTAAAACTTGTAATTTATTGCTCAAATTAGCAATGGATGACGAAATTATTTATTTTGTCATCTTTTATATAATTTCAAATATTAAAAAGACGATGCCTTTGTCTACTATCTAGGTATAATGTTAGACATCCGTGAGTCACAATCTTGATCTAAAACTTGATCAAAGAAACATATTCACTGACTTCCGTTTGAAAAGTGCAGTGCAGATTTCTGCCTGCCTCTATACGATACGTTACTGTAGACGTCACAACAAAGTGCCGGTCTGCTGGACCATGTTGACGGCCCAGACTATGGAAAGCTTCAGTTCCTGAGCAGCAATTTATTTTTCCTATATGTGCCAAAATAGCTATATGTGTATCATCGGTTAATACAACATAAAATCGGAGCACCAAGTACAGTAAGTGTAGAGCAGTGAGCGTGTATCAGGAGTCGGTGAAAACTGGGAGCACTGACGTCTTGAATGCAGGAGAATAAAGATGACTCAAACTTGCATGAATCACTCTAAATACAACTTCGAGTGGGTAGATGAGAAGGGAGAACAATTATAAAATGGTTAAAAGTCTTTTAAAGTTTTTAAGAATTGCATTCGTTCCGCTTTACACACAGAAATCGAAAAGCCCTCTGGGTTCAGTCATCGAACGTAACTGAAATCATAATTATTAAAACAATTATTTATGTACTGGGAGATGTCGACCTGCAGAACAAGAATAGACTTATTATATTATATTAGTAATATTTTGTAATTTATGTTTTAAAAGTCACTATAGATGGCCCCAAGTGTGTATGGGTCAGATCCTTTCTCAATTGCATTTCTCAAACTGCTGACAGCTCTTGAGAAAAGCACACCTCATTTTCAAAATCTGCCTTGCAACAGAGTGCCTCCCTCTCTGTCCTTGCCGCTCTGGGAGGGGATCTTAATACTGAGTGTGCATACATGACAGAACCGAGCCAATGACAAGCAACACCTCAGCCCGGTCAGCCCTGGTAACAAAGAGCCCCCTCGCTCCCACACACGCATAAATAACAACTGCACAGAGTCCCAGCCTGGGACAAGGGGAGAACAATCAGAGAAAGAGACTATTTAGGCTGGTCCTCTGCTCTCATGGCTTCCAACTGACCTTTACTGTGGGTCACTTAGAACAGCCGCAGCTAAACCAGAATGCTCCTCATTCTCTCACTCCTTCACAGTAGTCTGAATCATCCCAAGACTGTGCTATAAACACAACTCTAATGTGTATGCGTTGTGTATTACTGTTCATTACTACCATTCAAAAGCTCAGAGGCATATATGCTCACCAGCTCTCCTGTCTAGAGCATGGCATGGTAGCCAGGGTTAAAGGTGAAGGTCACAATAAGGAGGGGGAATAAATCCTGTAGGAAGAGCAACAATGGTTGCAATCCCTGCTGACAATGATGCCTTTGTGGGCCCTGGGTTGCTTAGTTTGTCCTGGAGCTGTGCCTAATAGAGTTATAGTGCTGATGTGATGGCCGTGGAGCCGAGGAAAGTAGTGTCCTTTTATATAAAGGGGGCAACAGCCAAAGAGCTTGAAAAGAGCTCTCGGCTTCTCAATTTTGCTCTGCATGAAAGGCGCTGATTGTGTGAGCGAGGGCGAGAGAGTTTACCAGCTTAACTCCACTGAGCTCGCAGCCATAGCTGTGCTCTCTGCTCCTCACATGACTTTGCTCTGTAAAGATTCACAGTCGACAAGACACATCAGCAAAGGTCAGCTCAGGTGGGCCAAGAGGAACAGATGTACTTTTCAAACAATTATAAATGTTTCATTTCGGTACTACTGTATATAAGTTTTACAAATGTGCATATGACAGGTTAGACTGGTACTCATGTCAGTAAAATATAAGTAACATCACTATATTTAGCATTTACGCAAAAAAACAAACCAAATAAACACCTTGACTAGTTTGCGTTAGTTGCGTTGACAATTTTGGTAAGGTTTATATTTTCCTGATTGCAACTATGCTACAACAATAGTTATTTTTAACTGAATAATAAACATACTATGACAAAAAACATTATTTTTTAAATTAATGTTTAAACTGACTTCTGTATTTTTCCACCACTGCTTCACAAATTGCTAGTTAATTAACTATTTTATCCTATTACAACTTATGGGTCATATTATGCAAACTGGCTTTTATGAGCTTTTACCACATTATAACAATGTTCCCTCATGATTAGCTCACTCAAAATTGTATTATGGATTGATTCTTTGAGTAACTCTGTATTGTCCTGCATTTTAGGCTTGAGTTTCTATTTTCAGCTATCCTCTTATCCCCGCCCATTGCACTGTACTTACTTGTAATTATTCCAAACATTTAGACACATGTCACATAGCTATTTTTCAAAGCAAAGAAATGCACAAATGAAAATCTGTTGCTGTTACGGTGAAATGCCATTATCAGTTCAGCTGTTTTTGAGCAATTAACCCATTTCTATTACTAAGGCATTTTAATAATAATAATTCATAATTATTAAATCATACTAAATGTCCAAAAAAAGCATAATATGTCTTCTTATTTGTAAAGAGAGTATCCATGAGTCTGCACTAAAGTCGTCCTCTTCAGCAAACCCAGACACTCAGCTGCTAAATGTTATGCCGTGGCATGCCACAGCTACCTCAGTTGTCACCTCTGCTAGTGAGATTAGTCTGTGGAGAGTCAAGTGACAGATGATGAGTGGTGTGACCACTGGGTGCTTCATGAAGCAGGACAGAGACGGCCTGCACACACACAGTACATCTATAGAGTTTGCTGCTGTAAATGCAGCCTCCAATTTAACATTTCCTTCACCAAACACTGGGTTATTGCTTTTTTCTTTTTGGCTTTTCTTTGACCTCTGAAATGAACAAGCTATGTTTCCCAGGCCCAGCTATTTGAAGCTCATAGTTTTGGTCATCCAAAGAAATCCATTCCAACTCCAGCCGTTAAGACACTGTCCCTACTTACATATCCACAATGGTAGGGTCCTGGGGGCCAGACCAGAGCCGCCCTGCTCACTACCCACAGTCGAGTTGCCTCTGGCAGGACGACTGCATGCTTTGTATGCTGGTTCTGGCCCCTGATCAGGGAAACCCCACAGTCTCTCCATAGTGAATGTTGACGGCCTTGCCAAGACTTGCCTCTCTTCAATGGTGGCAAGCAGCAGTAGTGCACTACAGCTCAAACTACACACAACAGTACAAACAGTACACACAACAATGCAGTAGTGTCAGACTATGACACAGATACTAACAGTGAACAGCATTAATCTCTGTCATGGTTTGTTGTGTTGAATCTTTGAGGATCTGTGATGCGCAGCAAAGATAACAGTGATAAAGTGGTTTATACTTGAAGTATGAGGACAACAAGAAACACGGTCCCTTGACACGCTTTTATTGTTTGACTTTTCAAATATTTGACTAAGAACATTGTGGTGGAAAACCAAAAGTAAATAACAAACAAAACATATTTTCTTTGTGGACTGAAAATGCTATCACATAACGTCATAAACTTATCTCACTCTCACACATTTTAAACCTTGAAGTGGCAGATTTCCCCCCCAAAAACTCAAAGCCACAAGTGAAGATGTTTTGTGTTAAAACATTTCCCCTGCTGTTGCTGTAAATTTTTTCCATGGCTCACTCTGAAACTCATTATATTTTCTTGTCATACCAATGTCATACTTGAAACTGGATTAAACTGTGACCATGTTTATTTGAATAAGTCCTGAGTTTCCAGTGTTCCCACAGCACAGGGGCATATTGCAGTGGTGTCAGGATGAGTCACACCAGCGAGCAGGCAGCTGGCAGGCTCGCACTATCAGCCTGTCCCCTTAATTACGATTAGCCTTTACTGATCCCATCAGGGTTGTCGAGATCTGGGGTGCAGAGCCTAAAGGTTTAACCCACTAGTCATCTCACAATAAGCAATAAGTAGCACATAAAAAAAAAGAACAAACCATTTAATTTGTTGATGAATAAATGGAAGTTGATTACAGTACGAGTCTTGTGCTTTTAAATCAAATGTATTTTCCCCCATTTGACAGGTTCATGTTTTTCTAATTATGACTTAGTTTGGCAGTATAGAACGTGTGGTAAATATTGATCATAGTTTTACATCCGTGAAGTTGCAGTTCGGGAAGACATTTTTAAAACTAAAACTTTAAATGTACCTCTACCTATGTTGGTGTAATCCCTCCTTCACCTCTACCTCTACCTATGCCATCAAAACGCGACGTGACATTGAAAACACAGACAACAATTTACACGCAACTGACGCAATTTTATGACAGTTTAAACAATCATTTAACTAAATACAGGTGTAATCAGGAAATTATATTTTTGTTAAATCATAACTGCTGTGTAATGTATACAGAGTTTGGCTCTTGTTTACAATGTGGTTGCTTGGTAACAGTTGTAGAATTTCCTCTACCTATGTCATATTTTCTGCCCATCTCCAACCAGGAAGTACAATTATACGCTTTACAAAAATGGTCAAACTGGGGACGAATAGGCAAAATGTTTGGTTAATTTTTTATTATAATCATGTTCACTGTTCCAAAAAGGTTCTCAAGAAAACTATTTCTCAAAACTAATATTACTGAAGTAGAATTAATTTGTAACGGTTCAAAGAAAATACTTACGAGTAAAAAGTAATTAAGAACTACTCAAATTTGAGTAACTGTTTGGAGGTAAATTCTGATTTATGATTTGAAATTAATCTAATTCAAAACAACTAATAATTCACAAAATAATGGGGTTTAAAAGGATAGACCACAAAAATGCAGTAGCGGTACAAGAAAGTTTCAGAACTGCGGAAAACCATTTATCTACTTTCTCCTTTCACGGTTTGAAAATCATCCTATGCCAGGTTTAATTTATTATTAGGGATTATTAAGGATTATTATTATTCCAACATATCTTGAATAAAACGTTATAATGTAAAAGGGTGTCAGAGATTGAAGTCAAAAGTGAAAGGGGGGAGGGGGCTGGGGAAACTCCAAGTGACATGCTGTGGCATGCCCAAGCCTCATACAGCAACACAGAGACATGTCAACATCTCATACTCAGCTGGCCTGCATATGCACACATGATCTGTCAGAAGATGGAACTGCTCTATGTGATAGCAGTATGTTACCAACTTTAAATGATAATGTGTTGTTTTGTTTCTAAAGGCATGGCCCATATTTTGTAAGCTAGCACAAATATCATCACTGTCCTTATTTGTGGGATGTTTGACGAGAGAGGGGAATGTTGGGGGCAGTAACCTCTCTGACACAGAGTCTTGGGTCAAAAGGGGACCAGTCATAAACGCTGGGACACCAACTGAGCCAGAGCCCTGACCAGAGACCTCATTTCACTCTCCCTGCAGCCATTAACATCAACTCAAGTTAGGTTAGCACTGCACAACAAAGCGTGCTTTCATAATGGCACTCTATAGGCTGCTAATATCAGCCAAGACACATTTTTCTTCTTTACTAGGGTTTATCGCTGTCTGCCGCCTATACACTATTATTAAAAGAACAATCTTTTTTTATTGCAGTCAGGATGCTTTTTTTTTTTTTTTGCCAGTGAACATGTCCAACAAGCTAAACTAGTAAATCACTCAAACTTGCCAAAATGGCAGTCAACCCTGTTGCTTTGTGAAATGGAAGAGTCTACAGTAATGATGTCAAACCCAATTTCACAGTCATGCTGAATCATACGTCTAAATAGGCCCAATGATGATTACCCTCTAATTTTTGACTAATTTCACATTCAATTGTGTTTTAATATTTCTTGCAAGATAAAGCCTTAACATACACAATCTACTGACATAAAAGTTCTTAACATAGTATCACAACAAAAGTGGATTGGCATCATTGTGTTTAAAACATGAAACAAAAACGTATGGTTTGGCTGGAAAACTATTGACGGCCGAATAAGACCGAACTGTAAGAAGCAGGCTTTTTCAAAGTTTTAACCTTTATTAACTAAGTATGCATATTGAAGGTGTTAAAATACAAATGGAAATTCTGTCACGATCAAATGCTATACGGTTATTAACTCGTTTTTTCATTCATGGTCTGGGAGGCGTTTTCAGCTGTTTCAGACAGTGGAGCTGGAGGAGCCCGAGGAGCGTGAATGAAACGATCTGGGCGGTACCATGGCATTTTAGGGGACATCTCAATCGTGCACTCATTTATGCACACGCATTGCGATTGCATCCACCGAGCAAATCGTTTTGAATTATAGCATAGGAAATAATTCCTATAATAAACATCCAACTTGATGTGATCTTGTTTCTACAGTCTATTCGGATAAAACGCCCCCTCTGTAGAAAACCCTTTGGACTCGACCAAGATGATGTGACGACAACCCTTTAAAGTAGCTCCACTTCCGAGATGAAGTAAGTAGAAGAGCTCCGAGCTGCGAGAGGACCAAGACAATCTGTTTCTGAAACATAAGTTTTACAATTAGACTCTTTTGTTTTATGGAGTCGGAGGAAACGCACTTGGCATTTTTCCACATCGATGTAGGACGTGGCGTTTTGTGTCTACACTGAAGAAGCCCAAAATCAAGAGACAATTGTGCATTTTTACGCACAAACACAGCGACAGCAAACTGGACCACTTTATGCAAACAGGAATGGTTTATCCTTCTGACGGCTTATTTTACATCGAAATGGATCAAGCACCACCAGGTAAGTTAGGGTTAAACTAAGACATCTATTGTCTGATCTTACACCGCTAAACAGCGTTTTGTCCGTGCATTTCTTCTTTTATCATGTTGACATCTCATCGATAATACCTTTAATGGTGTTGCCACATTTTGGGATGCTCTGGGTGCTGTGCAGGTGTCACTAAAGCGTTATAATGGAGTGGTCCTGGGCACTGCTCCCCCAGTGGCATTGCCCAGGCATGCATAGCGCAATTCACTTGGCAATTACGTAATAGCTCTCAGTGAACCAGCGCTCGAGCGTCAGTCTTTTCCTTTGTCCAGGCTCAGCGGCACAAACTTGGCCAGAATGCGCACCCTGATTGCTTTGTGGCACATAACCCAAAGCAGAGAGTCTGTGGTCGTGGTATTCACGATGGAGAAGAAATACAATTAAGACAGCGATAATGAACGGCGCATGAAACGAGCGCTTTGTTCTCCCTCTGCAGCCAGCCGTGCTTAATTTGTGCGCTAGCTCTGAAAAGTAGGCTAGAGGCAAAGAGACTAGCCTGTTCGTCTCATGACTTGGATCATCACGAACACTTCATTTTCTATTTACTTTGTGATCGTGGCTGATTATTCCATCTTCATTTTAAATCAGGCCTTTGTTTATTCATTTAGAATTCACAGTCTAAAACGTTGCTTTCTTTATGTTCCCTTTCAGCCGGTGCCACAATTTAAAACACACAAACTTTGTACGCATGCCTGAAGGTATATTCGACTCCTTTCCAATGCAATAGCTAACATTTGTAGCGTGACACGTTCGCTTTGTCTGTCTGTTCTCGTGTCTGTTTTATGCGCACATTGATTTAGCGCCAGTAGTTTCTTGGCAGCGCACTGAAAGGGGAAGGTGTGCACATTTAATTTTGCTGAGTCCAGAGGCCGCAGGTTTTCGTTTAGCCTGCCACTGCTCTGCTGCACCTGCCTTTTATTTATTTTAAGGTCAGAAAAAGAGGAGAGCGGATGGTGGAGAAAACCCACATTTGGTTCGTGTCTGAGGCAGCTCTTGTGCGCCATGAAAGGCACTTTTGTCCTGGACTGAAATATATCGCCCTCACCTCCCCTTGATGCGGTTTGTCCGTTTTTCATTTTTAGGAAAACGCTTAGTCTCAGGCAGATTTTTGTTGATGGAAAACCTAGTAGCGAATGAGAAAGTGAAATAATTATAAAAATAACAGAAGTTGGCCAGAAACATAATAAAACGGTATGCTTTTAACATGAGTCCAACGTGTGCCAAAAAGCAAAGGCAAGACATTCCCCCTTTTCACGGCTCCAAAACAGCTGAATGCAATTATTTCACCGTGGCTTGAGTCAATATTTAGAAGAATTAACACGCAAGTATCAACTTTCTACCACAGTAATGAATCAAAAAGGATGTTAGCACGTGGTACCTGTTGGAAACATGCCTGGGCTTGTCTAATCTTGACAAGCTTCTAGGAGCAGAGGGAGGGTGACATGTCTGCACAGCATCTACACATGGGGCCTCTTCAAAGTGCATCAACTGCATTTTAGTTCTATAATACATGAGTTGAATTGGCTTATGTATTTATGTGGGTTTTTTTCTTCTTTTTGGGGTCAGCTCTGCCACCTCGGTCTGCAAAGCCAGTTTCTTCAAGCATCAACAACAACATTCGGCCAGCACCTTCTCTACAAGACGCTGAGTGGTACTGGGGAGACATCACAAGGTAAAATAGTTCAAATGTTTTATGATCAACACAGTATTTTGCAGCATGGTTGTTGTTGTTGTTGTTGTTGTTTTGTCAGTTTTGATCTAAGTTTACACATCTTTAACAGAGATGAGGTGAATGAAAAGCTGAGAGACTCGCCTGACGGATCTTTTCTGGTGCGCGATGCCTCCACTAAACTTCAAGGAGATTTTACCTTGACATTGCGGTAGGTGAAATGGAAAACGAAAAACCGAGAACGTTTGCGCTTTTGCAAAATTTGCTCACGTTTATTACAATGCTCTTGCAGGAAAGACGGGCACAACAAGCTGATCAAGATTTATCACTGCGACGGCAAATATGGCTTTTCAGATCCTCTCACCTTCAACTCGGTCGTAGAACTTATCTGGTACTATCAGCAGCATCCGTTAGTGGAGTACAATGCAACGCTGGATCTTATGCTCACCCATCCCGTGTCTCGCTTCCAGGTGAATATCGACCCAAATTATTATTATCAAAGTAACCGCATTTGTGTTTGCAAATTTGTACTGAAATGTTTGATTTTGGGCGTCAGGTGAATGAAGACACCGTTGACGTCGCTGGAAGAAAACTTAAAGAAGTGCAATGTCAGTACCACGAGAAATCAAAACTGTTTGATCGGCTTTATGAAGCGTTTACAAAGACCTCACAGGTAAAACAACTCAATACGTATTGCATTTTGACGGTCATAAAATGTTAAAATCTATTTGATATCTAATGCAAAATACAAATCTTATGTGTCCTGCAGGAGATTCAGATGAAGAGAACTGCAATAGAGGCATTCAATGAGACAATGTTGATCTTTGAGGAGCAATGTCGAGAACAGGAGCGTTATGGAGAAGAGTTTGAGAGAAATAATCAATCAGAGGGAACTGACAATGATCTGGAAAGGTAATTACAGCATCGCATGTAAAGAACATTTCAATACGCCCAAACTTCAACTCCTCCGTTACTCTGGATTTCATGTGGACCACTCGTTTTGAGTCTGACCTTTTACGTTTGCTCTGCAGTTTTCTGATAAATTACGAGAAGTTGAAGTGCCGTCTTGGGGAGATCTACGACAGCAAGATCCATCTGGAAGAAGACTTAAGGACCCAGGTGGAGGACTACAGGGAGACGGACAGGAAGATAAACAGCTTGCGACCAGACCTTATCCATCTAAGGAACATCAGAGACCAGTATTTAAAGTAAGGACAAACTTGGTAGCTTCAACAAAACATTTTTAAAATTGTATTACCAAATTAGAAACATTTAAACTTTTCATCATTTCTTCAGCTGGCTTAATCACAAAGGTGTTCGGCAAAAACGCATTAATGAATGGCTGGGACTACAGAGTGAAAGCCTTGACGAGTAAGTTGTCAAAAACCTCAATTACATTACATTTAAGATTTGTGACGTTGATATTGTGGCGTAACGGTAGGATTTTACTTGTATTTTTAGCACGTACGTATTGAAGGGGGATGAGATGAACTTGCCTCATCATGACGAGGAGAGCTGGTTTGTGGGGGAGCTCAGTCGGACTCAGGCTGAGGAGATGCTGCAGGGAAAAGCTGCCGGAACCTTTCTGATTCGAGAAAGCAGCAAACAGGGATCCTATGCCTGCTCTGTTGTGTAAGTGGACTTTTTTTTGTGTTATGATTGCAAAAACAAACAACGCACGGGTTTGTACTAAATGGTATCAAGTTTTTTTTGTCCTACGTACATTAATTTGATGTATTTTATATATAAAATGGGTGGTACAGAAGTAAAAACTGCATCAAAAATGCTGAACATTTTAATATAAACCCCTTCTCATCATAATTAAGGAAAAATATTATCAATCTAAATATTACAAGTGTATACAGTAGTAAAGTAGTGGTGTGTTATTACATGTAATAATAATTGTGTACCTTTTTGTTGCAGCGTAAATGAAGAAGTGAAGCATTGTATGATCTATAGTACGGCTCACGGGTACGGATTTGCCGAGCCCTACGATGCCCACTGCTCGCTCAAAGACCTGGTCCTGCACTATCGCCTGCACTCCTTAGCACAACACAATGACGCCCTGGACGTGCGGCTGTCCCATCCCGTGCACGCCAAAGCAGTGCACAGTAAAATGTCACACGCAGAGGAACATAAACTCTTACAGACTCCCAAACACCCTGCGGGACTCCTGCCTGCGGCCCCAGAGATGTAACCCCGGTGGACAGACGCTAGCGGACATTTTGTTTACTGTTAACCTGCGAGAACGACTGCATCGAGGTGCATTGTGTAAAAATGTTTTGCACTACAGTGATTCCATCGGTTTTTGTGAATGCACAGTTCACAAATGAAGTGGGACCGGAACTTGAATGTCAGCTGAAACATAGATTTTTTTTATATTTTTTATTTTCAGAGAGACTGTTTAAGCTTTTACATTTTTTAAGTTTCATTTTGGCCGTTCATTGGGATGTTGTCTATGAGAAACAATTGCTCAGTCGCATCAGGTGCTGCACTTTTGACTTCGACTTCCACCCAAGTTGATGTTCCTATAGATGTTATTAATTTACTTAGTAGGTCTAAAAAAAATTCTGCATTAGCATTCGTGAGAAAAAATGGTGCTGTCACATTTATGTGATTGACCAAATTCATTTTGGCATAAATGCTACATGCAGATAAATAAAAATGTATTGGTGCATTTTGACGATTTGACACTTTCATTAAGATTTATATACAACACAGTGAATGACTATGTAGCATTGTAATCCTCTAGAATGAAATGATTGTAACCTGGTGAATAATTAGTCCATTTGACCAAAGCACTTAACACACATCCCAAGTGTATTTTGAAAATTGTATTTGAGCAAACGATAGGGCAGTTTTATGTACACCTGCTGATGTGCTGATCAAAACATAATCTGAAGTACTGTATGTAATATTCTGTTACTCAAAGAAGTATAAGCTTTTTGTATTCTATCTATATCTATTTTTTCTATAAACATGCCACAAGATGAAAGCTTGAAGAAAGTGCAATCCAACAGTATTTCTCTAAAACGTTGCAATGTATGCTAATGATGGCGGTGGTGATAGTGACGCTGTTGTGAGAGGTTGCCACAAAAATGCACTCTCTTTGGTGGCGTTGGCCTCCTGTGTCTGTGTGAACTGCCAGAGGCCCGGAAGTATCCTGCCTCCATTACTTGAACTGTGGCTTTGCTCGAGCTATGAATGTTTTTCGTGACATGCAGCCTACATAGCTTAAGAGGAGAAGGAATTGTGTTGAACTTGGCACATTTTTTTCAAGTTTAATGACAATACTCTTTTAAAAACATCTATTTAAAATGTATTATGGAGGATGGTCTATTAGAATAAGAGTGGTTCTGCCTCTTGTAAAAATACAGTGGGTTGGAAAATACTCGGCTGTAAAGCAAAGCAATGTGAGACCCTGAGTTTTCTTGCTGAAAGACAATAAACTGATAATGGTTTTGTCGACTATTTATAATGTTTTATTTGTCTAATTTTAGTTATTTGTTTAGAGAATGTTCAGCACTGGGCAGAAATCATGAAAGTCTGTGAAATCTGCATCAACACACAATAATGTAAAAACCTCGACTTTTACCAAGGCATTGGTTCAATGACGCAACGTTAAAGAAATGGTGTCCAGACATGGACACAAACAGTTATGTCTTAGTTCAATGGCAAATTTGCACAATGGTGAGTCACACAATGGGAAATACTTCACCAAGTGATCTTTTGTTCTTTGGGCGAGTGGAATCGGCATGTCCGGTTTGTATCTTAAAAATGTACAGAATCATTAACATTCCAGTGGAACAATGAGCAGGATCCCCTTTAAAGCTAAACATTTTGTTCTCGGCAGAGTACTGACCTTTACTTCAATTTCCCAAAGAAAAGATAACTTCTGTTATAATTAAAAGCACAGTACATCATACTGTGTGTTATCAAGCCAAAAGTCAATTTTATATTTGGGTCGCAATGCCTGGAAATAATTAGGGTGATGGAAGTTTTAAAGTGATGAATTGTTATCTTAAACGTACCATCTGTCTCTGCTGTAGCCATTGCAGCCTGACGGCTTATCCTTGGGTCAGCGCTGAGGGCACAGGAGGACACTGTGGACAGATGGAAGCGAAAGGGAAGTGCTGAACACAATGGCAGGACATGTGAAAGCAAGGCATGTTTAGTTTGGCCTTGCTGTAAAGTCAGTGAAAATGTTCAACCTAGGAAACGCACTTTAGATTTCTGGCCTGCTCCATGGTAAAAGGAATGTCAACCAACTGTAAACACCAGCCAAAAGAATCTGCTTCAGTTTCTCAGACTGGGACGGCAATGTTTCAGGATTCAAACAAGATCTGCACAGTATAGCCCAAGTAATGAAAGCAGCCCTGCCCAAACCCCATGACCAATACAACAGGTGGCCCATTTCAGTCATCACATGAGGTGTGTGTTACCTGGGGATTAATGAGATGCAAGGAGCAGGGACAGAGCAGGATTACCTCCTCTTACCTGTGTCAGCAAAGAAGAGAGCTGCATGCTGGAGAGAAGCAGGCGGCAACAGTGGGCCTATGCACAGTTTGGAGATGGACCAGAGAGGACAGTCTGTACCACCAGCGCTGAGTCACCCTCGGGCTGCGGCTGCAAAGTGTGTCAGAATCAAGAGACAAAGAGAGTGGGATGAGAAAATGTGGGGGAAGACCAAAATAGAAAGAACTCACAGAAGTGTTTGAATCTAAAGGGCAGCACAATACAGGCTGGAATTGTGCACATCTCCTGAAAACTCTTTAAACTTGTTTAACATGTTTAAAGTTTCACATATATGTTAACTCTCGCCAAGACTTCTCCACCCTCACCGTGTTTAGATTTTCAGTGGTGATTTTAGTTTTATAGACCACACTTTAATTACGTCTAGGGGGATGTGCTCAGAGTGGGAAGAAGAATTGCCTTTGGAGTCACGCCTAAAATACACACCTTCAACAGTCTCGCACAGGCCTCAGGAAAGAGGTTTTTGCTTTCAGTTCAGCCGCAGCCAATCGCCTCCTCCCTCGGCCCTGTCTCCGTCTCAGTCCACGTTTTCGCACGGACCGACCAGCCAATCAGAGGTGGGCTTTGTGCTCGGCGCCGGCCAATCAGCGTGCAGTTGCTATGTGGAGGCAGAATCGATAAGAAGAGTTTTTCCCTCACTGTTTCACCAGCACATTATAGGCGGCTTATAGGATGGAGACAAGAGACAAGCAGCACACAAGCTCAACCATTCATTGGCTGCCCTGAAACCCGCTAAAGATCATTACCCACAACGTTACCATACAGTTTTTAGTGCTGGTGTTGTTTATATGGCCCTGAATGAAGCATTAGGCCTGGATGTAGGAGCAGGCCATAATGACAAACATGTTATTTCTGTATTATGCTATTAGACTTAATTACATTATTCAGACAATATCATCGCAATTCATCTGTGACTGAAATACGAAAATTCATATTTTAATCATCAATTTGTCAATTGGTCCAGAAATAACAGGCCTGTGATGATCATCAAACACAACCATGTTTTACATAGTCTATTGAATACATTTCCAGACAAAGACTGTCTCGGTCCTTGTGTGTCCTTGTTGTCTTTTTGCCCTTCAGAGGGGTAAAAGTTGCAAAGCTTCCCTTGAAGCAGAGGGCTAAGTGACCTTACAAATAATAAATAAAAAGAAAACAGATAAACAAACTTCAGACTGCACAGATCTCATGTGCTTCTCCTGGGAGTCTTAAGGATCTGAGCTCTCAGATAAATTAAACATCCAATTTGTCAGAGAGAGAGAGAGGATTCAGAGTTCAAACGCGAATCATTCTTCCCTTCTCTACTGTAGGTACACAGTCGCAGATCTCCAGACAAGGTGAGATGAAGAAAGGTTGTGTAGTTCACAAGTCCTGTCAGGGGAGGATAGGAGCCTGAGTCAAGCTATGTCTGAGCAAACATTTAAAGAACATATACATGTGTTTGCAGAAAGACTTATAAGAAGACAAATATTGTACACAGTTGAAACATGAAGTCACCTGCTTTGTGTGCCTCACCTGAACCAGTTCTGCAAGGTACTCAAAACGGCTACAGGTCAAAAACTGCATTCATTCACCCCGACAACAATAACTATAAATGCTATTAATAATACTGGGAATAAATTAAGATTTTCTATTTAAAAAGTCAGGAAAGTATCTCGGTACTTGTTATATTACTTTGTTATGACCTATTAGCAAAGCACAACACATATTACATGGAAAGATAAAATCGAACGAAAAACTAAAGTGCCTCCTGTGGGCTGTGCAATTATTCGAACTTGAATCCACTCATGATCGAACTGGTCACAAGTGGCAATTATTGGCAGAGGGTTTTTAATTGACAGACAGCTAATCCTAGAAATAAAACCATTATGTTTGGACTATGGAGCTCTCCAGTGACCACCCACCGCTGGGTTACGAAAATTCATTTCCCATTAATTTTCCCCATAAGGATTCTGAAAAATACATATGTTTGAAAGCTTATTTAGCTCGGGGCTAATCATCTATGTCAGGCATGTCCAAACTACGGCCCGGGGGCCAAATGCGGCCCTCAGACCAATTTCCGTTGGCCCTCCGGCTTCCTGCAAAAGTTGGTCCAAACAACAAAAAGTGATACTTTTTAACTGTAAAATTGAACAAATTCAAGCATTTTGACGTTAAACCAGCCTAATATTAATGTTCCAAGTCTTATTAAAGGTGTGGAGGCTCATCAAAACAATGTCAAATGCTAAATTTCGAATGATTCACTTCATTGTCGGATTGTCTGTGGCCCTCTGCTCCATATACGTTTCAAAATGCGGCCCTCGGTGAAAAAAGCTTGGACACCCTTGATCTATGTGGTAAGTATATTATATGTGGTAAGCGATTGTTGAGCTCCATACGCAGGAATAAATGTGTTGTTTAAAAGGTGCACTATGTAACTTTTCTGGTGGAGCATCTACCATCTTCTTGTATGGATATAGATAACAACACTAGGCCAAGTTACAGGTCAGATCTGTGGAAAAAAAACTGAGGAACATTCCAGGCAGACCCTCATTAGAAAAGTTACATATTGCTTGCCTTTAAGTTGAGGTATTTCCTGTCCATGAGTCATAGTTTTTACAATTCAAAACTGAATGAAAATGGATCTATATGAGGAAAAAGGGTTTTTTCCCGCCTCCCCCTTTAACATATATTTTCTATTTCTCATATTTTGATTCTTATTTGATTAAGTGACAAAAGTTACTACCCGTTTCTTTTTAAAGAAACAATATCTTAATGAGGTTAGTTGAGTCTTATATGCCTCTTGTGCATTCAAGCTATAGCCAATAATGAACCAATTGTTCAGTTATTGTCCCTGTCAGGTTGGACGCCCTTTAGAGAAACAGGACACACTGGAAAGTGAACAATACAGGGCCATGCTGTGGAGGCTGCAGGTGAAGGGGTGGCCAGGCAGTTCTCTGTGGGTGAGTTTTAATTGGCTGCCGCAGGTGCTACCTGATTCTGAGAACACACATCATCCCTGGGTGTTATTCCGACAGACGCATTAAAAGGCCTGAAATACAAGCTTTATGTATGAAATGTTATTCTACTTTCACAATTCACCTAAACAACGTCTGTATTTTAAATGAAAAAAATAACCAAACAACAAATTAAAACAATCTACATTGTAAGACTTGTCGACAAAATGATTTAAAATATGATTGCCATCAAAACAAACAATATAGTGCAATATAACAAACACGTTAAAATGACGGGTGGTTACGGACACAGCATCTTACCTATTTAGAATGATTAATTGTGCATTCAAGACTAAAGATAAGGACAAATAACTAATCTGAATTATAGTGTTAATGCTTTTGCCAAAAATAAAACAGAAATTGGGTGCATATAGCCAAGCCTTCCTAGGTTAGTGACAAAACATATGCCTGGATAAATGTGTGTGATTTAGGGCAGACTAGCTTTGGAGATAAAAATATGATGTTATCAAATTGAGGCGGGCATTTTACCAGGTCTCATGTGTTTTGTTTTTTAATTATTAGTTAAAAGTCAATTTCATGACCCAGCTCAGCCAGGGTCAGGGAGGTAACAGAAACCAAGATGTTAAAATGGTAAAAAGTTGTAATAATAAAGAAGTAATTCATTCTTCTTTATTATTAAAGTAAACTAAAAAGGTAAATGAAACACAAAATAATCAGACATTTTTAACCAAAGAGTCCACACTCAAACAAATTGTACACCAATTAAATTGTAAGACCAATTTAACAACAAAACCACAAAATAACATTCATTAACAAAAAAAAACAAAAACATTAAATTAAAATGGGTCTCGAACATGAAGTCCGACAAAGAAAGCGAAAGATAGAGAGCGACTGAGAGACAACACAAAGGCATACTTGTCAGTGGTCACAGAGACCAGCGGCCCAAAAAGGAAAGGTGGGCAGTCCAAATGGCCCCTGGGGGTGAGTAAAGACGACCTTCCACCTTTAACAGGTGTGGCTGATTGATTGGCCAGGTGTAGCACTGCCTCACCAGGTGAAAAGTAAAAGGGAAGCAACAGAAGCATGAGCCAATCATACATGTTCATACAGCGGATTTACACGGAGGAACAACGTAAATCAGTACAAAGCAAAAGAGATGAACTACAGGCAAAGTTACATTACTTTCACTGCAACGCCATCTAGTGTTTATTGTGGGAACTTATCAAATAGGTCGCTCGACTTGCTGCGCCTACACTCAGAACAGAACAGTCGATGCAGAGACATCGATTGAAACCAGCAGGAAGTTCCCTGCAACATCAATAAACCTATGGGTATGTAATCGTTTTTACTCACGTTTAAACTATTTGTAATGTGTTATGTACTAACGGAATTTTTAAACAAACGTAACATTACTTAAAATTTCATAAATATGGTACTGACACAAACCTTGCCTTAGCATCTAGGCTACCGATATCAATTGTTGTTTACTATGGTTTGCCTCTACTTGATTTAGTATTTGGTCTTTAGTATATCAGTATTGTGTGTTTGCCTCTGCTTAGAGCTGAAGGCCCCGTCCTCATAACACAGCCCCGGGGCCATGTCCACCTCCGCGTCTGTGAGCTCTGGGGGGGATGTAGTTGTGCTGGCATCTAACCGCTACGCCACACGCATCCTGGAACAGATGAACAAGATGCGGCTCCGGAATGACTTCTGTGATGTGGGACTGAATGTGGGAGGTCATGTATTCAGAGTACACAGACTTCTACTTGCTGCTAGCAGTCCATACTTCTCTGCACTTTTTTCTGGAGGAATGAGAGAGTCTGAAAAAGAAGAAGTCCAGATCCTTGGAGTTGAGAAAGTGGTCTTTGAGGTTTTATTGGACTTCATTTATACTGGTACTATGTCCTTCACATCTCCTGATTTGGGTTTCTGCTTACTAAATAGTTTTTTTAACTTGCAGGATTGATCAATGTTACAGTGGACAATGTCCAGGAGTTGATGGTGGCAGCAGACATGCTTCAGCTCACTGAAGTTGTTTCTATCTGTGGAGAGTTTCTGAAGGGCCACATGGACGCATCCAACTGTGTGGGAATTTTCCAGTTCTTGGAGCAGATCGCCTGCATGGACATGCTTGAATTCACTGAAAATTACATTCATGTTCACTTTTTGGAAGTATGAACCACATTTTATTGACTTCGACATTAACTCTTTAAATCTGCTAAATAAGACCATACAGGCAGTTAAAATAATACTTACAAAAGTTATTATTATTTTTTTTTTCATGCTTGATTTTTAGGTGTGTACCACTGAAGATTTCATTGGGCTGTTAAAGGATCAGTTGGTGAGGCTACTCAGAAGTGAGGAGTTGAGAATAGAGGATGAGTATCAGGTTTTCACTGCAGCGATGGACTGGGTTCTTCGAGATCTGTCAAAGAGGAAAAAATACATTGTGGAGGTGTTAGAACCAGTACGGTTCCCATTGCTTTCCCCACAGAGACTTTTGAAATACATTGAAGGTAAAAAAGCAGCTTAGGCATTAAAAGATGACTAATTGACTCCAATAAACACACAAAAAACATTTGTCTCTTTAAAGGTATTGCTGACTTTAGTTTACGTGTGGCACTACAAACGCTGTTAAAGGAATACACTGAAGTGGCAAAATCTCCAAAAGAAAATGAAATGTACAGCCCTCTGCAATCAGCCAAGATGAGACCCAGGAGAAAAGCTCGGAAGTACCTCTATGCATTAGGTATGTTTTTTTTTTATTATTCTAATAATAATTGGGCACTAAGATTTGTGACATGCTTTAATTTTAGGAGGATACACCAGACTGCAAGGTGGTCGATGGAGTGACAGCAGAGCCTTGAGTTGTGTGGAGAGATTTGACACTTTTAACCAGTATTGGACCACTGTGTCCTCTATTCACCAAGCTCGTAGTGGGCTGGGGGTCGCTATATTGGAAGGAATGATTTATGTGGTGGGAGGTAAACAAATTAAATTCTTCTCTTTTACGAGTCTGTAACACTTAATAGACAAATTATTTTTATTTGATAGGAGAGAAAGACTCAATGATATTTGACTGCACTGAAAGATATGACCCAGTCACCAAACAGTGGGCTGCTGTTGCTTCTTTAAACTTTCCACGATGTGGAGTTGGAATTTGCCCATGCCATGGTGCTCTCTATGCACTTGGTAAGCCCAATAATTTTATTTGGGAAAAATGGCTGTACAAGCTCGGTAGCATGCAGTTTTGAATATTTTTCTCTATAACTGTCATTTTAGGAGGTTGGGTTGGATCAGAAATCGGAAAAACTATGGAACGTTACGACCCGGAGGAGAACAAGTGGGAGGTCATTGGTAATATGGCAGTTCCGAGATACTACTTTGGCTGCTGTGAGCTACAAGGTATCTTTTATCAGTAATGATTTTCACATGACAGAATTCCTGAAGTACATTTTTACTGAATATCTGAAATTATAAGTAATAGTCTGTTTTTGCACTAGCGTAAACACTGTTGTTTCAGGGTTTATTTATGTGATCGGGGGAATTAGTGATGAAGGCACAGAATTGCGCTCGGCCGAGGTGTATGACCCCATGTCCCGCCGATGGACTGCCCTGCCAGTCATGGTCACTCGGCGAGCCTATGTGGGTGTAGCCTGCCTCAATAACTGCATTTACGCTGTGGGTGGATGGAATGAGGCACTGGGGGCCCTTGAGACTGTGGAAAAGTACTGTCCCGAAGAAGTAAGGAAAAGCTGTATTATATATGTACAAACGCCATAAATTCATTCTTTCTTTTACCTCTTTTTTTCTTATGTACAGGAAAAATGGATAGAGGTGGCACCAATGTCGACGCCACGTGCAGGTGTGTCAGTATCTGCAGTAAACGGGTTTCTTTATGCAGTTGGAGGACGGGCAGCAAGCAGAGACTTCTCTGCACCGGTGACTGTAGACTCTGTGGAGATTTATGACCCTCACTTGGACACCTGGACTGAAGTAGGCAACATGATTACAAGCCGTTGTGACGGTGGTCTGGCCGTGTTATGATGACCAAAACAATTCAAAATAAGAATGGTCTCAACTCCTTCAGATACAAATAATTTTAAAAGATTTAGATGGTCTTTTTAGAAATCAGAAATAAATGAAGACAACACTTCAGCTAGTGTGTGTCTGTTTGTTACAGTAAACCTTTCATTCAACTTTGTATTACGCACATCTAAAAACTTTGTTTCTGTTTACAGCATGTTTATTACTTGAAACCATGAACCACCTTTTGTTTAGTATTGAGAAAACAATAGACGCTACTAATTGTCATGTCATTTTTAAAGGTTTTCATTATATTCTATTTATTTTGTGATAACTTTTAGGTGTGAAAGTAGCTTGAGAGCGCTATTTGTGAAATTTTGTGCTTCACAAAGGATAATAAAGACGTGTGTGTGTGTGTGTGTGTGTGTACACTACAATGTCTTGTCCTTGTGTGCAACTTCCTTACTAAACGTGCACTTTTCCAAAATGTTTTACAGTGACCCAAACCATACCCAGTAGGTAAAATCCTTTAGGCTCCAGCTAAGGTAGCCCTGACCAAGCCTAAACTCAAGATCTGGAGACTGGTTGCCCCAGCAGCATTAAAGGATGGGTCAAAGGCTGTGAACAAATTTCCCCTATGTGACAAAACGCCATACCTTTTTTAGTAGGGTATAAAATGTTTTCATGTAATTTTATTTCTGTAGCCTATGGGTATTTTTACTCAAAAAATTCCTTGAAAAATATTTTAATTGCAAGGGGGTTTACTCTCCACAAACCTAACCAGTAACTTCACCTGGTGGTGCCACTTGCTTGTCTCCATGGAGATAAATGTGTAAACCCATACTGTGGAACCTTCCAGGCAAAGCAACTGCATGGAGACAAGCAGGTGGTGTACCACCCCAACAGAAAAGATGCAGAGTGCACAGTTACATATTCAGATTTTACATTTACAGTTAAATCACAGACCAGTGTCATCTTCCATTTTATTGTTTAACCTTGTCACAATATGTTTTTAAGTGCAAGAGTAGCCACGAGTGAGAAGGTAGCCACCAAAGTGAGGATGGTGCGCATTGCTTTAAACCAGGCAGGATATTCAGGCAGGAGATTAAGGTCATAGTGCAGAGACAGACCTAGTCCCATAATAACAACTAGAACTCCCTCAGCAATGTTGTCCCTGCAGAGTAATGCCATCCAGGCAAGAAGTGACGGCACCACACTGTTTCCCAAGTTTTTCCAATCCGGAAGGGCAGGACTACCTTCAGGGAGAGCAAATCCCCAGCGTGCACCTCCAAGAAATGAGACAATGGAGGCTCCATAAACCATCTGGGCATAAGCGACTTCAGGGTAGAAAGTGCTTGTGGCTGCCATCAGAACTGGGGCTGACAGAAATGGGATGAGCCCAGAAAAACCAAGGTACAAAGCTGGTTTGGGACCTTGGAAAATAGCCTTTAAACTGAAACGGTTATCATCTTCTTGAGCCTTTCCTCCTGCACCCCTCCCATGACAGAGGCATGTTAACCTCCAGGTGATGGGGTTGGTGTTCAAAAAACAGCTCTTACGGGTCCATCTATGTGATAATGAAGGGGGATGAAAGAACACATAGGAGTTTGAGGAGAATTTATGTGACCTGAAAGTCTGCTCTTGTAAGCATCTCCATGTTGTGACCTGAAAAAAGAAAAACCGAATATTTAGAACAACTTTTTAAATAATGTAATTTATTGTGTCTATTCGGGATCCCCACTTACCTTTGGAGTTATGACTCTACTTAATGCAAACTTTAACATGTCAACCTGAAACAGAAGATACATTGTTTTATTTGCCGTGCATTGGAATCTTTAAAAACAAGTGGAAATACCACGGCTAAATGAGCAGCTAAATGCATAGCTAACCGTCAGCTACGTCAAAGAAGTCTGCATATTGTGATGCAATATTATGTGCTTGTACTGTAAAAGTCCATGCAAGTGTAGTCCTTTTTTCGTTCGTGACGTAAAGACTAATCCAGTTGAATTTTTTTATTTACCGACTACTCCCGTTCTTGAGTCCAGAGGTCGTTGATGGCTGTCATTTATCGATGCTCTATTAAATGCCTGTTTGTTTTACTAGTTTTCTTGAACGAGTTGCGGTTCTGTAATCGATTAGTTTGGCGGTGAGACGCTGAGTTATGTTCAAGAAAATAGTGTTGTAGTCCACATGCGAGCCAAAGAAGACGTGTAAAAATCGTAATACTACGAATAAAATAAGGTAAAATCCGAGATTTGATGTGCAGTGCAATTTAATGTGTTGCTTATAGATGAGTCTAGTATTTGTACATGCATTTGTTCGGCAATAACACGTTGCATAAGTGAGTTTGGTGTTGAATCCAGCTCTATTGAGGCTCTGAATCCCTCAGTGCCAGTGCCAGTGGTAAGCGCTCTGAAAACCCAAACAAACACTCCTAGTCGTAATATAAATTAGGTTCATGGTGGCGTGAAAGTATAAACTCGTTGTTGATGCCCGGTAATGTTCATTAGAAGCGATTCACCACAGAGTACCAGACGCCAACGCAGGTATCGTAATGAAAGCCTGGAAAGTTAGCATTAGCCTTTAGCAAGCTGATGAATGTGTGCTGCCGCTGCTAAGGTAGCCATTTTGAAACAGTGTTGGTTCAACGAAGCCAGGTCTGTTTACCTCCACACTGTGGCCCCGACGATAGCTTGAATTGTTGATTTCAAATTTAGTTGCTGTGTAAAATGCGTATGTATATCATTTGTAGGTCAATTTGTATCGTTTCTTCCTGCAACCTGCATGCTTACGTTGGGAACTATACTGGCTAAGTAACGCTAGCACTTTGCTATCAAGCAAACGCTAACCCTGAAGAGGGACAAACATTTAAAGTTAGCTATCAACATAACCACCGAATAATAAAGGTGTAAACAAGCTAACAATTGAACACATTATTTATCAAAGTGCATATTTGGACATTTTTGTCCCCATTTTATGTCTAAAATATGTCGGATTGTGTTAATTCCTTGTTAGCTACTCAAGAAACGTGCATGTTGTGTGTATAAGTTGCGACGTTCTCGTGACTTAATTGTGTCTTGCTCAGTGACGCTGTAATTCATCAAAGGATGATTTGTGTAAATCTGTGTTTTAAACATGTTTGGCTTGGAGGTACTATTATTGTTAAACACTTAAGCTCGTAAATGTGGCAGGCTCATTGATGCTGAGCTGTTACGTAATAGTTCATCCCACCGCATAAACCTGTGTCCCGAGCCTTAACATTATATTATGAGTAAAAGGCTTCAAATAGGTTTGTATAAATAAGCTGTTGATTATGCGTATTAAATGGTTTGTCCTCCTATGTCGAATAAATTGTCTTTAGCTTGCAATGGGCTAGGAAAGTTGTTTACTTCCACTTTGTCAAGCATTGGAAGTAGATGGGATATTTTCAAAAGCCTTATTATTAGAAATATGTTGTTGCATTTAGTTTTAATTGTTCTGCACAGACTAACTTGTGTTTACTTTGTCTTGTTTTGCAGATCCACATTTTTCCTGTGCGGATGATAAGAATTCAACATTTTACTACACTCTATGCTCAAGCAACCTGTTAAACTATATTTAAGAGAAGGACCACCCAAAAAAATATTTCTTGAATAATACTGGACGTATGCTCTCACTCGCTCAAAACACTTTCCTCCAAGAAAAAGAAGGTCATACTAGTTTGTTGAAGCTATTTGAAATCACAGAACTTGTGCATGAAACAGAACAAAGACTTTGGGCTTCTGGAATAACCCTTTACTGCTTTACACAGGAAAGCGAAGAATACTTAATGGACTTACAACAGATGTGAAAGTGATAATCTTAAATTCAATTTAACAGAATGAGTTCTTCAGCAATGTTTAGGTCTCACTAACAACAACAAAAATGACAGAGATGTAACATAAGGTGCTTCTTCCTTCTTTGTCATGTGACATTGAATATTGATGCATTATTTTTGTTACACCAAGACAGTCATTTCAACAGTTAAATGAGGTGAGCATCATTTTAGAGCCCTCCATTGCCAACCCAAGACTGTCTCTGAAATCTTTTTTCTTTATCTTAGGTTCAGTAAATCTTACAATGATTCGGTAATAGGTTTATCACACCAAACAAATACTGGCACACAGTGTGGCGCCTGTGTCAATATCCATCTGGTGGGACTGCAAAGAACTGCTGTCCAAGTTCCACAGCATAGCATTTTCATAGACTTAACAGCACTGCTCTTAAAGGATCTTCTTTAGAGCAACAATTTTGCCGGTAACCTCAAAATCCTGTCACACAATATTGACAAACTGTATTGAGATAAATAAATGGACCAAAAACATCAGTGAAGAGGGCATTTTCTTTGGGACAATACACACGTGTAGATCATCAACAAGTGATTGGGATTTTGGTTCAAGATTCTTGTAACATTGGAGTATTACCTTGGACAAAGCTGGAGAGGACATTTTTGGGCTGTGCTGCCACCAAATCCTAACGGCACCCACTCCGCATCCAGTGCCAACTGGCCTGAGAAGCGAAGCCCAGCAGACCGAGAGGAGGCAAAGGACTTCAGAGCTTCGCACTCTGGGGTAATGAATTCTCTTTATACCCATTTTCAAAATTGACTTTTGTCAATGTGTTAAATATATTGCTCAAACGTGCAAATTACGTGCATAGACAGAAGAGCAGATTATAAATAATTTTTTTGTATATTATATTTCAATAAGTGAATACCGGTACTTATTATTTTGCCTTGTGCTCTATAATTACGGTGGTAGTCAATTACAATGCAGCATTATCACTCTGTCAACAACACTTTATTTTCCCTGGAGGAGTAATTCAGTTATGTTTTAATTGGGTAAAAAATAGTTAGTTGTTGTACCTGTATCCTAAAGTTTTTGATGCATATTTTTAGAAGTCCAATTGTCCCTCATTTTTCCGTGTTTGATCAGATCCTGGCCATGAGGTTTGATGCCTCGTTCCACTGACCGGAAACACTGGACCTAAATGGCGCAGCATGACTTTGTCCCTGCCTGGCTTAATTTCTCCACGCCCCAGCCTGCCAAGGTAATGGATTTAATATGCTTATATCTATATTCTTACAGATGACACATTTTAACACTAGGGGTGTAACAATATATCGTGCTACAATGCGCTTAATGCACGCGTCACGGTGCACCGCATATGTCCGCAAGTCAAATGCGTGCATCAATTTATTTGTCTCCTCTCATACATGCTTGCGTGCACGTGACCAACTGGACCCCGCTTTGACAACGCACGGGGTCAGAAACTATTTCTAAGCGCTGCAAACTGCTCTGTGTTTGAGAGGCGTGCTGTGCGCAAGAGGCTGGGGTGAGGGCACTGCACACACTCGGACAGAGAGAGACACAGAACTGCACCGGGGGAGAGAGAGTGAACAAAGAAAGAACACTGGGGTAAAAGAGTAAACGTGGTTAAAGTGGCAAAACATTTCACCAAACTACGGTAAAGAATTCAGGGGGGGAAAAATGCTATTGTTGTGAAAATAATGTATTTTGCTATAAATATTTTTTACCCCTGTTGAAATAATGACACCAAAACATTTCTGCAATTTTTGAATTGTTGCACCCCTACTTTTCATTTACTATTCATGTCTCTGTTCAAAATAAGATTTATTGATATATCGATTTGAATCGTTTTTGAACCTGTAGCATATAGCTCTTAAGGTTGGTTCTGAGCTGAACTTTATTTATTAATCCACTGCATGAAAATCTTTTTGTAAATTATTCACAGGCAATTATTTACAAACACACATTTGGCATACCATTGTTTATTGGTTACCATGTTGTGATCGAGTTATTTAAGCAAATATTTTGACACTAGATATTAAGATGAGATCACTAAGATCAGAATTTATATCGTGCAGTAAAATGTGTATCCATTATATTGTTTTGAAACGGTTTGATGATTTTAATTCCTGTCCAGTCCCCTGCTGCAAACCTCGAGAAACAAAACGAGCCTCACCACAGAGATGGCCGAACGTCTGTGAGCCGCCGCCGCCACAACTCTTCAGATGGCTTCTTCAACAACGGCTCCCTGCATGCTCCAGCGGGTAACACGGGTACGCTTTGCTTCTTCATTTCATTCAAGAACACTTAGAGAGCTAAGGTTAGTTGGTTAGTTTGTTTAATTTATTGTACCCCAAATGATAGTTTGTTTTCACAGTTCTCCAACATGCACACACATCAGGCCGTTGCACACAACATTATACACAGCACAGATTGCATACAAAATTATAATTGAAAAATAAACTGTGGATTAAGCTTGATTGTCACAAGGGCTCATTTGAATCCATCATAACAAGGTAGCAAGGGTAAAAATGGTAGGTATGATGATACCATTTATTTAGACAATAAATATATTGTTTTATTGTAGCACGTTGTTGTTCATTTAATCAGCTGCTGTGTTTGGCTAAAACTCTGCATAAAGTCCCTCCTCTTTCTTAATGATGTAAACCGGTGCCACTCCAGATGTATATTACGTCATACGTGCTGTAATGTCTGTCAGACTTATACCAGGTCATCTACGGATGACCACTTATTATATATTACAATTATAATACAATTATTTAGAATCGGAAAGGGTTTATTGCCATTGTCAATGAACAAAATTCACAAACATAGGAACTTGTCTCGGCCATAAGGTGCAACATAAAACAGTGAGCAATAATAAAACAACATATATTCAATCAAAAAGGGCATGCATTAAGAAACAATTTAAAATTACTATAAAATAAAAATGGGCATTACTATGTACACAAGAGTTACAGTTAAATTTAGTTTTGAGTGCAGAAAGTGACAGTGCAGTGAGTGATGAATAGTTGCAGTTAAATTGGCATTTTACATTACCTAACGAGATCTGAAGGCACAGAAAATGGTAAATGCCACATTCAACTCTAGGTTGAGCTAGCACATTAAGCTATAGGTTGCATATATCTTGTCCTTTTTTGTAGTTTTGCCTTGTTTGATTTACTTTGTGCTGTTTCAAAGGTGATGGGTGGCAGCAGCTTCTGAGGCATGACTCTGTGGACTCTGGGGTGGCCAAAGGGGGGCACGGGGGTCTTGTGGGGGGTTCCTGTTGGAAGGAGACCCCCAGCTGGCATGGAGCTCCGCGAGGAGCCCAGGATGGCCACCACCATCAGGGACGCCAACCCAAACGGGGGGCCGGTGAAAGGGACAGGCAGGTGGGGCACAGGCAGCGCAATGGCAACTTCCACCCACGAAAGGGCACCTCGTATCAGGACAAGTTTCCCAACGAGGAACGCAAAGACACCAAGGACGACAAGCTAAAGTTTGTGGAAGAGGATTTTGTAAGTCACATTACATTATTAAAAAGAACATTACAGGTTTATCAAATTTGAATTGAGAATTCTTTAAACTTAGCCCAGTTGACTTATTGTAGCCGTTTTTGCTATCTGAACGAATATTATTATTCACAAACATTTTATCTGTAGATTTAAGTTGTGGTGGTCTACTGATTTGGCAATACTGTCAAAATGACAGTTCTACACGCTTAACTTCCAAGAACCTACATTGCACTAGGGGGAGCTATATTGGAAAAATATTATTATTATATATTAAATTAAATATATTAAAGATATTCAGGCAATCCAACTGAAATGTCTTTAACATATTTTTAAATGTATGGATTAAGTAGACCTATCTGAAAAAAATTAAAATTACCCACCAACATGAAGAAATGTCACTTTATTTCCTCTGTGAAAGATTGCAACATCAGTTTGTTTTTCTTCTGCTTTTTTCTTTTTTTCTTTTTTTAAAATAAACAATATACCCAGTATTCTGATAAAATCTTCAAAATAACATTGACAATGTTATTGATAGATTAAAACTTAGTTTTTGTTTGATGCCATTTGTTTGAAGTTGTCCTGCACATTTATAAAGCTACCTAATTCCTTTGACCTTTTTTTCTTCTACTTCATTTTAGGCTATGAACGTAAAATACTAATGCTAAGGTGTACAAAAGTAGTTCAAAAGGCTAGTTGTTTGTCGTACTGAAACAAGTAAATTAATTAATTACAACTAATCCCTTATTGAAATAAAATTAAACAAAAAATCGAATAATCCTTAACTGATCTATAAGCAGACTGCAAAACGGAGACAGAAGAGGTTTCATGCATAAACACTTAAGCTTCATCTGGGTCAAAGTCTGTAAAAATCTCGAGCCTTTCAAGATAAAAACAACTAATTGAAAGCTAGAACAGCTAGATTAATCATTAAACTAAATCTTTATTTTGCCAATTGTCGCAGCCCTAGTTGGTAACCAGATGTCTGTGTAATACTTCCATGTGGAACCCATAGCAAAATATTATGAATTCGACTGGTATTTGTTTTATTCTTTGTTAATCTTGCTGGTTTTTTGTTGTTTTTTTTAGCCTTCCCTCAACCCTGAAACAACTGGAAAGCCTGGAACTCAAACACGAGCAGTAGCGCCCCATGCTGGAGTGTGGGGTAAGTGCAACACAAATGAAAAAAACAGATGGTTAGACTGTGTTGGTAATGGCTATGATGTGAAATGCAGAAAACCCCCCAAGTGGAAAACAGATGGTTTCAAAGATGCTGGTTATCAAGAAGGTTTCCAAGGAAGACTCCAGCACTGCCTTCTCCGCAGGCTTTGCCACCACTGGGGCTCTGCCCAATGGCAAGGCGCCCATCACTGGTTCTAGCGTCTACAAGAACCTGGTCCCAAAGCCTGCTGTGGCCCCCACCAAAGTAGGATCCCAATTCATCACATTACATCCATAGACACAGTGAAGAATGCATGAGTTGTGTTGTGCAGGTTCCCACTGTGGAGTAAATCCTTATGTGTCCTCAGAGCACCCAGTGGAAAGCTGGAGGAAGAGAGATCACCAAGTCTGGCCTTCACGTGCCAGGCCGAGACTCTGTGTTCACCAGCCCCGTCTCTGCAGCCAAACCCAGCACCCCCAACTGTGCCCCACAACAAAAAGCCCCAAACGAGGTGAGCGGCATTACAGCGATCTCACTCTTTTAAAGGTGCACCAGGTAAAGCCCCGTTTACACACACAGTTCCCAGTAAATTGCCAGGTGCAAATTGTTGAACACTCTGCTTCAGTCCCAGAACATTGGGGACGGTTTGTTCAGTTCACACTGTTCTATTACTATAGCAATGTGCTGCATCATTTGAATTGAATGAAAATAAAACTTTACTACATAGTGTAACCATGAACACAAGCTCGTAACCCAAGAAACAAGCATTCACATCCAATACATTCCAATACTCTCATTACACACTACACACTTGACTGACATGTGCATTTTCTGAAAGTGCATGAAGTGTGTGAAGGACGCAGGGAGGTAAACATGAGTTGGGAAAATCCGCACAATCACAAAGTCACAGCTTAGTTTAAAAATGGCCACAAACCAATCAGAACAGGCTTAACATTTTTACAGTCTTGATGCTTGACAGTCTCGGATTTATTTAAAATGGCATCAGTTTAACTGTTAAGACATTCCTTTCCATTGTTTCCTTTTAGCGCTCGCTGCTAAGTTGCTAAGGAAAATTTGCTTCGCCGTTTGAAAACGTTACAATGAAGTGCTTTGTGGGGAATGTCGTTGCCTGAAGTCTGCATCGCTCCACATTTGCTGGAGTGTGAGAGAAGCCCGTGGGGAACATTCTAAAGAATTGGGACGCCCTGCACACTCGTCGTGAACACGCATTTGATGTGCGCAAGTGCGAGTATTGAAACGTGGGCCCTTCCCTGCATTAGTCCTGGGAATTTACCAGGGAAATTGCCAGATCAAAAAATGCGGGGAAATCGGTTCTGGCTTCATTCACACACGTCGCTGCTCTGGCAAAATACAGGTTAATTCCCAGGTCAGGCTGGTGAATGTGACTTGAACTTTTCTGGTGCAGGGTTCGCCACCTGCTTGTCTCCATGGAGAAGATATGGCTTTGCTTAGAATGTTCTAGAGAACGACAATAAACTTTAAGCAGGGAGTGGCATCAGGCTAAGTTATAGTTCAAATCTGTGGAGAGGGGAGCCTGCTGAAAAGGAGAAATCATGTTTCTCAATGTATTTTCTAGCAATATAAACACCTGTATAAATGCAAGATTGATGAGTTCAGTGCAGAAAGTTATGGAACCTCCACCAGTAAAGTTACATGGTGCATCTTTTAGGTTCCTTGATCTAAAGCGGTTTGAGTGCCTTGAAGGTAGAAAAGCGCTATATAAATGCGACCATTTACCTTTTTTTTTTTTTTTCTTTTTTTTTTTTTGTAAATTAATTTGTGTTATGGAAGGCATTATTGAATGTGATTTCAAACATGCGTATAATCTTTCTGTACAAAGTACATTCTTAGTTATTCACACAAGTTTATAAAAAAATGCATGATCGTTTTGTTTGGCAGCAGCTTCCTTCCAGTACCACACCTCCCATAGACATCGCTCCATCGAGGCTGAAGCTGATGCGCCGTGGTCCTGACCGTAAAAGTGAGTTCCTGCGGGCTCTGAAAGACGAGGGCACAGGAGAGCTGACGACAAGCAGCAGCCCAGGAACATCGGGAGAGGTGGGATACATTTATTTTATAATAATCTTATCAGTACCGAGGTCATCATATTTTTGATTGAATTATTGACAAATGGACTTGCATGGTAAAGATTTCTGGATTTTTTTCTGTATTTGTCAGGGAGAGAGCAGCACCCCAGAGCCCAAAGCCTACAGTGAGGAGGTCCACGAGAATGGTCTGTCCTATTCTCTGAGTGATTCAGACACTGAACATTTGTCAAGTTCCCTTGAGGCAGAGCACAGGTAGGACATTGCACTTGGTTAGATACGTAGTATTTAATTGTATAAACATCACTGAATTAAATGTATAACTGATGTTTACAGGTTGCTGAAAGCTATGGGTTGGCAGGAATATCCAGAGAACGATGACAACTTTCTGCCTCTGACTGAGGATGAGCTTAAAGAGTTCCAGACAAAAACTGAACAGGTGAGAGTGGATGGAGGGTTTGTTTTGATAATGGTCTCTTTACTGATGTATTTTATTTTCCCAGCTGAAGAAAAATGGCATTCAGCGAAATGGGGTTCTTCCAAGGGCGCGGGGAGTGACCCTCCACTTCACCCCCTGGAGGAGTGTCGCGGAGGCTCACGTCGAGGAAGGTTCTGAGTCCGACACCAGTAGCAGCAGCCAGACCTCCGACGATGATGATTGCATCAAATCCTAACGTGGCTTTAAGGAACAAAACTCTGCAGCCAACAGCATCCCAACATGCAATGCCCACTTCCTCTCATCTTTGTTTTTAGAGCACCATTTGAATTTCTTTTGATTTTTTGTTGTTGTTCTTGCACAAGGGAAAACCAATCATATCCCAGTGAAGGGGGAGATTCCTGCTCAGCCAGATGCCACTTTCCCTGCATTACCTCCTTCACTGCAGCCCTGCCCTACGGTCCCTCCCCTTCCTTCTTTACTTCCTGCTTTTGAACTGAAGTGTTTGTCAAGAAAAGAAGGGCAATGAATGCACACGTGATTCTGCTTTAAACAGACTAACTCATTTCATTGATGCTGATGACACATTAATGATATTAATAAATTGGTTCCTGAAAAGCTGTTTCAGTATGAATCTGGCTCTTGTGATGCTTGATATGTTCTACGCGAATTGTGAAATGTCATTTTGAGGAGCCTTATTGGGGTTTAATGGTATGGAAGTGTTTGACCGACAGCAATCGAAGTAGATCAGAATTGTATGATTCTGCTTGTGTTGTAATTTACTTTCCACCCCTGGAAATGACCATGTGCAAGTTTTAATGTGTACGTTGTCCACATGCACTGCATCACCTGCTGACTTCAAGTTTGCCGTTTAAAAGCTAGTTTTGAATGCGTACTGTGCCTTTCCGCCACTGGCTCATGCCATAGCACAAGCATTCACGCCTGAATTTGTAAAAGTTACAAATCAAGGTGTCACTCGAGCCATAAAGGTTACTAGTCCAACCAGGCAGAAATATTGTAAAGTCCTCATGAAAAGGACTGGTCAAACTCAGCATATTTGGCAAAAACTGTACATTCAAATCTAAAATGTCAAGCTATCCAGGCTTGAATTTAAACTGGCATTTAAGTGGAACAAAGCAGTTTAAATTGTATAAAGTTTTATTCAAGACAATACATAAAACAGCTATGAACATTTACAAAAGTCAAGTGGAACAAAACACATTCAGATTGGTGGGGAGCTTCAGGAGAAATTCAGTCAGTTACTGAAAAAGAAAAAAAAAAGTAAGTTGCGCACCAAACTATTTAGTCCAGTCATTGCCTCTCACCTCTCTACCTCCATGCTAGTACTCTGGCAATTACGGTGTTCTTTAGTGAGGACTCCATTGTTCTGTGGCTTCTCAGCTCCGTTTGTTTGGGCTTCATCCTGCTTCACCTTCTTGACCTCCTTCACAGGACTCTCCTCTGGTTTCCTCTGAAAGACAGCACTTCTGTCACATATGGCTTCATTTAAGCCATGCATTACCTTGTTCTTTACCTTTTTCCTCACTAAATGAGAGATGTCTGCAGCAGTGGCCAGTTCACTTGGTTTGTCAGTAGCCTAACAAAAAAAAGATTTACAAGAGCGATTCGAAAAAGGTGCTATAGTAGAATTTACCTTTGTAGAGGTTTGCTTGTCAGTTTCTGAAGCCATATTCCCATCCTGATAAGAGTAGATTTTACAGCAAGAAACGTTTTTTTTTTTTTGACCAGACAAAACAATTATACAAAAAATAAATAAAAAACACCTCACCAACACACCCTTGACCACTTCCACAACTGTACTGGCAGTTTTCAGACCCTCTGTAGCATCTTCTACCTTCTCTTGGATTTCAGGCAGCAGTGCCTTGAGCTCCGCCATTTCCTTACACTCGTTCGGCAGAGCATCAGGGCCCTCTGCTTTGTCTATGAGTTCTTGCAGTTTCTCTGCAGAAAGCCATGTTAAAATATAGTGGTAAAGTAGCCATATGCGTCATAACAGCTTAATCTTACCCAGCCTGCTCTTAATGGCAGCGATGGAGCTGTTGAGTTCATCAATGGCCTGTTTGTACTGGCAGTTCAGGCTGTATGTCAGTCCCAGCTGGTAATGCGTTTCAGCCAGAAGACGGCTAGCCGACTCCAGGTGCTTTAGCTGGAGTTTCAGACACTCTTGGAAATCTTCAATTGCTTGTGTGTAATTTCCTATAAAAATTGGAGTCAGCATTTTAGAACTTGGGAAAGAACTAGTGTCTTCCCCCGCCCGCAATTAGACACTACCTGATTCAGCAGAAACCTCTCCTAATTTTAGATGAGTCTGTGCAGCCATAAGCTGATCCTCTTTGGTCTCTTTTCTTAAATACAGATTATGGTCAGAAGCACTCAGTAAAAACATTACCCAAATGAAGGGGTTCTCAATTTACCAACCTTTTGTAGATTACTTTAGCCACTTCTAACATCTCCCAAGCCAGCTGGAGATTTCCTACTTCCTCGTCATCACTTCCCTACGTGGATTACAAAAGTTACCTTTGAACTTCAGGACACATTAAGATGGTCAGTACCTTTTCAGTGTCCTCGCAGTCAGCTTTCTCATCACCCTCAGTTTCTTCAGCCTCTTCATCACCTTCCATTTCCTCAACATCTAAAAACACACCTTTATTAGAAAAGAAAAAAAAAAAAAAAAAAAAAAAAAGTGCACGGGGCAACTTTTCTGTTGGTGGTTGACATTACACTAACCATCTTCTGCTTGCTCGTTTTCCGCAGTCTCCTCAGACTCCTTTGCCGTTTCAGGCTTCGCTTCTATATTCTCCTTGTTCTCATCATAGTCACTGGGTTTTTCAGCGCTAGTCTGGTCTTCCTCTTTAGATTCTTTGCCCGAGTCATCTTTAACTGGAGTGTTACTTTTGTTCACTACACTCTTCTCAGTAGCAGCACTTGTAGCATCGTGTTTCTCTGCAGTGACGGGCTCCTCTCCTGCTGGTGTCGCGTCCTCTTTTTCTGTGGCCCCATCTTTGGTCACATCTGAAGTGCTGTCGGTTTTCTCTTCAGCATCTGCCTTTTCTGTCGTAGATTTGACACTCTCATCTGCCACCGTTTCCGAAGTTTCTTCCTTCTTCTCTGCCATGGCATCATAGACCTGAACCCGCAATTCATCCCTGGTTTTTTCTGAATTTAGAAAGAAAAAAAAAACACTTTTATATGCTTAAACACAGTGCATGTGTCACAATAGGGCACGCTAAGAAAAATGTACTCCACTGACACTGGTCATGTTACAAACCCCCCCAACAAGTCTGATTTCTGGTGCTGTAAGAATAATACCTTATCAGTTACATCTGAGTCAGACGATTTTGACAAGGAAAATTTAACAAAGACTAATGTGGCAAACAAAAAGTTAATTTAAAATGTGCTCTAGAAATCCATTGATGTTTCACCAGGTATTTTTAAAGATCGGATTTCTTGTGTGCGTGTAAAATAGATAGGAAAAAAAGGATATTGCTCTGATTTTTGCAGTCCATGTAAACATCTGCAGTCATAACTTCGTACATCCCCAGAGCTCACCATCAAGACTTTCTGTGCTTTCCATTTCCACTTTGGAGTCTTGAGGTTTTTCCTCATCCTCTTCCTCCTCTGGAACTCCTTGCAGAGCGTTTCCAAGGACTGAATTCTCCATCCTGCAAACACCAAACCCATTCATTATGCTGACAAACCAACGGTTCAAACCCCAACATAGTTATACAGTACATCTTCATAGCCTTACCGTGCCAAATCCAGGAGCGCTTTACCACACCAGTAGAACGCCTCACCGCACTCATCTGCTGTGTCACCATATTGCTTAGCCCTGCAATAAAACGCAATTAAAAACGTGGCTTGGATTGATTTCCCCCCCACATTTATATACCAAACAGCTGTTATAATGAACACCAGTGACTCCATGTGTTCCTTGTGAATACTACACAATAAGTTCACAAGGGACTAATGTGCAAAAGCGCCGTCACACTTATTGTAATTGACTCACAGCATGCCGCAGGCCTCCTGAAGCGTGCTCACGGCCTCCACGACCTTCCCCATTACCAGCTGCTTCTTGCCCAGGCCAATTAACTTGTTTGCCTCTTCCATGACGCCAGCCAAACTGAAAGCTACAGCACATGTATTGAGAGGTTACTATGGTCAGAAACGGTCAGACACTTTACCTGTCAATGTATCACAAAGCTCAAAACGTTACTAACTTGAAAGAAGCGGTAAAGGTAAAGGTAAAGGTAAAGGTAAAGGTAAACGCGATGCTGCGGTGTGCGGGTGTCCTCCTAGGCAGCTCGGGAGAAATGGTTTCTTTGTTGCTGGAGTTTGGCGCGAGCTATTCATACGTTTTCTGCGACACTTCCGGTTCTGATCCAGCGCGGGAGAATCCTTAAAGGGACAGCTACACAGACTATTTTGTAAAAGTTGTTTCAAACCAACGATTATTTTAGTGGTCGACTAGTCAGCGATTTTATTTTTACAATAAATAGTCAACCAAATAAATGTTCAACTGTGATGATTGAAGGCTTATAGCAAGATACTGTTTTTTAAATAAAGTGTATTTTTGATGGATATCAGACATTGTTTATTATTTTTTGACATTTTGGTTTAATAATGCCACTGTCTTTGTTATAAAAAGGTATTTTTGTATGTGTTTTAGAATAAACTTTAGAGTCTGTATATTCCAATCCAATCCAATGATACAATTATCAAAATACAGCTACAATATTATTATTTTTTGTCGACTATTCTCAATTTGTCAATTTATCATTAATGCCCTATGTCCAACGAAGTCTTTCAAGTTAGAAATCAATCAATCAATCAATCAATCATATTTTTTTTATAAATTTTACAGCTTAGAACTTAACCCCCACATTTGGTCCTTCATGAATAGCAATCATTTCCTGCTGTGAATGATCAGCATTATGGCACAGGACCATGATCTCTCAGGAGATGATTCTTCATAAAGATAAGCCTGGAAACCAATTATCCTCAGGTATTGTCTCAGGTGTGGTGCCAGGGGGGCTGGGGTTTTTTGGCTCTTTATCATTGGACATCAATCTCATCCTAAATTTTTCAAATGGAATTCACCTAGTGTTTTATATGTAGTAAATCACTGCAGGGTGCTAACTACATTTATTTGCGAACCAACATGTAAGTATAGTTCTGCACCTAACACTATTAATAGGCTACATTCATCCGAATCGAAATATGCAGACTGGAAGCTTCTGTATAGAAAATATTTACAAACAGTGTGCCTACTATTGATGAAAATAACATTCTTTTTGATGTTTTGATTTGATAATTCTACTGTGATGAGTATTTTGGTCGCTTATGTGGTGTTCGAGTCTGATGTCCAGATAACGATGACAATTAGGCCATAAAAATATGATTCATATTTAGTAGAAGTAGTAATGGTCGACTAGACGTTATTATTATTCCGACTACTCGTTGCAGCTCAATATGGAAGAACTTAGTCTGAGCCACTATAGCCTCCTCGCTGCCTCCGATCCGTGCGGCTGGGGAAGAATGTCTCAGACACTCGGACCATCAACACAGGATACCCAGAGGGCTGTGGGTACTTTCTCCTTTGCTCTTCTCCCTGTACAAAACCGCTGCACCTCCAGCCACGACTCTGTAAAACTGATCAAGTTTGCGTACGACACCACCCTCATCGGGCTCATCTTGGACGGGGACAAGTCTGCGGGGAGGTGGACCAGCTGGTGTCCTGGTGCAGCGGTAACAACCTGGAGTTCAACGCCCAGAAGACAGAGGTGATGGTAGACTTCAGGAAAGTCCCAGCCCCCCAGCCCCCCCTCATCATGACAGACTCCCCCATCACCACCGTGGACTCCTTCCGCTTCCTCTGCACCACCATCACCCAGGACCTCATGAGGGAGCCCACCATCAGCTCCCTCATCAAGAAGGCCCAGCAGAGGATGTACTTCCTGCGGCAGCTGAGGAAAGCCAAGCTGCCAGTGCAGATGATGGTGCAGTTTTACACGGCCATCATTGAGAGTCATCTCTCACCTCCTCCATCACCGTGTGGTACGCTGGAGCCACAGCAGCAGGGACAAACAGAGACTACAGCGCATTGTGCGTTCTGCTGAGAAGGTGATCGGCTGCAGACTTCCATCTCTGCAGGACCTGTACGTCTCCAGGGCTCTCTCGACGAGCAGGTTGGATCACAGCTGACCCTTCTCACCCTGGACATGGACTATTTGAACCACTCCCCTCAGGCAGGAGGCTACAGTCCATCCGGACCAGAACCTCCCACCATACAAAAATAGTTCTTTTCTCTCTGCCGTTGGACTCATGAACACTTCTTAAACACCTCTGCCACTTTTAACTGCAATAACATCACTCACATGCACTACAACTGTAAATTTAACTGTAAATTCTTGTGTACATAGTAAGCCTATTTTTATATCAGAATCAGAATCAGAATCAGAAAGGGTTTATTGCCATTGTCAATGAACAAAATTCACAAACATAAGAACTTGTCTCGGCATTAAGGTGCAACATAAAACACTGAGCAATAATAAAATAACATATATTCAATCCAAAGGGCATGCATTAAGAAACAATTTAAAATTACTATACAATAAAATAAAAATAAAAATAGGCATTACTATGTACACGAGAATTACAGTTAAATTTACAGTTGTGAGTGCAGAAAGTGACTGAGTGGTTGAATAGTTGCAGTTAAAATGGCAGGTGTATTTGATACTATAGTAATATTAAATCTAATTCATGCCCTTTTGATTTCATATATGTTGTTTTTATTATTGCTCTGTGTTTTATGATGCACCTTAACGCCGAAAACAAGTTCCTATGTTTGTGAATTTTGTTAATTGACAATGTTAATATACCTTTTCTGATTCTAATTTAAAGGCCTACACTTTGTGAAACAGATGCAAACACAATCTTTTAAATCATACTTCCGACATTTTGCTTTATTTAGGCAGATGCTTTAATTGTGAGTGCATTGTGTGTGTGACAGTGACATGAGCCTGCATGGGGCCATTTGATCAGCGTCCCTCTGCTGAGCCTCTGAAGACCATTATTTGTGTCTCCTCTTATCAGGGCCCTTGATGGGTTGCCTGGGAGACGCAGGGACATTGCTATAGCGACTGCTCAGAAATGAGACAAGAGGTGGAAGCAGATGACACAAAATACTGTTCATGTCAGAGACTGTAGCATGACAGATTTGCATTTTATTGACCAAAAACTGTCAATTAATTAACTGTGTTGAATTTTGGTAGCCTGTTTAAACCACACAACAGCCTGACTTCTCACTTCTCCTTTCTGTTCTGCTTTGTTAGTTTCTAGATTTCAAATAGCCAAAGTTATAGTGAAAGTCATTTTAAAAAGTGGCAGGGCAGTAATATTCACAACAACAACAACAACAACAACAACAACAACAACAACAACAACAACAACAACAAAATCTAGGCTACCTAGGATCATTAATAATTGTTGCCAACTGGCAATAGAATTTTATTTTTGTTTGAAGTTACTGAAAGATTCCATAATGAAGCATATCCATAAATTGATTCACAGCACTTTTTGCATGTCATTTTATGGAGTAAGAATGACTCAGAGTCACTGAATACACATTGTGAGAAGGAAGTATCAGCATAGTAATGCAATTAAACCACAGTTCACAAAGGCAGGCTATTGTTAAACTAACTTGAGAGAATCGGCATGCCAGAATGACTTAAGCTTAACAGCCTTCACATGACATGTTAGAATCTCTACAATTGAGCTGGATGACAAATGTTTTGACCTGATTTTTGGTTACTATATCTGCAGGTTGTTTTCACATCACATCACAATAATCTAGAAAAACCTTTAAAACTGAGTTTGAGACAGATCATTTTATGATAAAAATGTGTTGTTAACTGTTGGTTTGTAGATTTGTTTACCTGCTTTATGATTAACATCTCTGTCATTACTAGACCTATCCAACAAAAACTGGGACAAAGTTCAATATTTCCGTCAGTAAAACGAGATGCATATTCCAAATTAGTGGAGCCAATTCCTAATTCCTAATAGCCTAATTAATACATTTAAACATTTGTGCATTTTTAGGAAACTTAACTTTCAAAAACATAAACTCCTACACTCTATCTGAAAGGCTATTATGCATTGATCAACTTCTAAAATGTAAAAAGAAACTATTGTTATTATAGGACAAACGTAATTAGTATGTAGATTATAACTAATATTAACTTCAGGGTTATGCCCGTTATTATAATAGATCCATGGTTATGCCTATCTCCTTATTGGAAAGTGGGTGCGGCCTAACAGTAAACCCTTACCGTACTACATCGACTACATCCTTTTGTTACATGTGATTCCGTAAAGCATGAAAAGTTGCAAAAATGTGCAAAGTCATGCCGTGAGTGTGTGCATGTGTGTGGGTGTGTGCATGTGTGTGGGTGTGTGGGTGTGTGTGTGGGGGGGGGGACTCAAGGGGTCCAGGATCACGTCCTTCTTCCTCTCGCGAGAATCTGCGTTTCAGCCTATAAATGTCCCCATCTCAGAAAATTGTGCGTACTCCGCTCTCAGCTGCTCCGGACGCACCAAATCTGAAATAAGGTGCGTAAATCTCCTAAAAGTATAATTACACTACTGCTGGAAAAACCTGTTTTAGGATTGGATGTGAGTAGTATGCGTGTTTATATGTATTTTTGAAACACTTTTGAATTGGTGTGCAGTTTTGTTTTTTTTCCGGATAATGTTAAACAGGTCTTCATCAATGTTGTGAAGTTATTTTATTGTGGATTTTTTAGATTTATACACTCTTCCACACTTCAGGAGGATACAAATCACGCAAAAAGTCAGAACTGATCTAAGGCAATTTGCTTCGGTTTTAGTATAGGCAAATTGTTGGGTGTAAAACATTTTAGAAAAACGTGGTCTTTGCAAAGGATAGAATAATAAAGCAAAACTGTTACTCCTAAGTATTAACCTTTTTTTTTTTTTACCATTATTTGTCAAATATTGCTATAACTCATGTCATAATCCTTCACTAGGTCAAAGATGTCTGCAGGCAAAGCACAAATTGGCAAACTGGCCCCTGATTTCACAGCCAAAGCAGTGATGCCTGACATGGATTTTAAGGACATAAAGCTGTCTGATTACAGAGGTACAACACATTAATAAGACGTGTTTGATCCTTTGTGAGGTGGTATATTAACAACATTTGCACCACAAAGACTGCACATAATTAGATTTCAATTGAACAGACCATTTCATGGCCATACTTACAATAGGATTCTTGTCTTTTACCAGGAAAATACGTGGTGTTTTTTTTTTATCCACTGGATTTCACCTTTGTGTGTCCAACGGAAATCATTGCCTTCAGTGATGCAGCAGATGAATTCAGGAAAATCGGCTGTGAAGTCATCGCTGCCTCCACGGACTCACATTTCTCACACTTTGCATGGCAAGAATCAAAACAAAAATACACTCACTGTCACTGTTACACATGTCAAAGGTCCTAATCGGATTCTTGTCTGTGATGTTACAGGTGCAACACGCCACGAAAGCAGGGTGGTCTGGGTGCAATGAAGATCCCCCTCGTATCTGACACACGGCGCACAATTTCTACAGATTACGGCGTCCTGAAGGAGGATGAGGGAATTGCGTACAGGTCTAGTTCTATACTCTTCTGCTCATACAGTTACATTTATCATTGTCAATTTGCCAGGCAGATCATTGTGTCTTGTGTGTCTTTTTAGGGGGCTTTTCATTATTGACACCAATGGCATTCTAAGACAGATCACCATCAATGACATCCCAGTGGGTCGATCTGTTGATGAAACCCTGCGCCTGGTCCAAGCATTTCAGTTCACTGACAAACATGGAGAAGGTACAAACAAGCTTTGCACAAGACATCTAAACATTTAAAAAATGGCAGAACCATGGCTTAATAATATAATATTCTTATTTGCTACTCCTTTCTATTTGTTAAAATGATATTGGTGCATGTTTGCTGTTTTGTCTTCTGGACCAGAACTCATTACCAGCTTATCTTTTCAGTCTGCCCTGCCGGCTGGAAACCAGGAAGTGACACCATCAAACCAGACGTCCAAAAGAGTAAAGATTTTTTCTCCAAGCAGTAATAAACCCAAGGCCAAGATCTGCTGCCTGCTGTAGCTTCAAAGAACGAGTCAGTTTGTCCCGTGAACAATGTGTTTTGTCTAGATATTTTGAGATAATTACTTTAAACATAAAAATATGATGTATAACTTTTAATGTAATGTTTGTGTGTTTTTCAAACCTCAAATTAAGTAAGTGAGTAATTCCATCAGAACAAAATATTATAGTTGTATTTTTTACAAAGCACTTGGAATAAAAAGGAAAATGTAAACTTTTTTATTGACTTGTTTCTGAAAGGTTTATGATGTGACGTGTGTATCAAATGGATATATTTGTGTGGGGGGAAAGACAGCAATTCATTTTATCGTCCATAGAAACAAATTGCAAGAACGGACGTAAAGCAATTAAGCCAATAATTGCATCATTCTGACGTTTAAACATTTTAAATATGTAATCCAATCCACGGAAGTATAATAAAATCATATTATTCCTCAATAACACTGTGTACCACTGCACAAACCGCGAGCTTCGTATGTTTTAATGGGTCTTTGAACGCAGTTTACGAAGGCGGGAATATCAGATTGATTAATTCGCAAAATAAAAAACAATCGATGCCAATCAGCAAGTTATTGGCTGCACCTTGTCTTTTATAAAGCTTAAAGTACAAGGCAAACGACAGAGTTAAGTCATTACTTTTACGGAATCATTTATTTTGCAACCATTTACAAGCTAAAAATGTCTGCTAGCAAGATGTGCATCAAGAAGAGCAAAGAAGAAACAGCAGAGGCAAGTTTACAATACGCAGTGCAATACAAATCTTAAATAGCATTTTATTTGGCGCACATGTAGTTTAAAATGTTAAATAACGTAAGTATTTAGATTTGTCACGCTTTGGCTCGTTTCGCATAAACTAATGGCGCCATCTTGTGACTTTCAACACTGCACTGAGCATGTAAAAGATGCGCTTAAAAGTAATGTTTTGTTGGTGTTTTCAAAGTGGACAGGGCTGTTTCAGGGTGACTTGAAGACCGAGCAGGCCTCGCTTGTGTTTGTGAAGAGAATGATGGCTGTGGCCGTGTCCTCCATCACATATCTCAGGGGCATCTTCCCGGAGGACGCCTACAGGAGCAGATACTTGGAAGGTGAAATCCAAAACACAGACATTTTCAGGTCAACTATAAATGTAAGATGACCACACCTCGGCCCCTCATCCCACTTATTTGGAGAATGTCCTTCTTTCTCATTGATGCCAAATGAATTATAAAAAGTGAGGTTTAATGGATAATATATTTTTTCTTGCAAGAAAATCAAGACTTTTTTGATACATTGGCTACTCCAATCTCTCTGTACCTCATGGTTGATCAAACCTGAAAATGATATGGTGTTATTGCAGTCTAGTCCAGAGCCCGTTCCTCCGTGTTACACCATAGTCAACAACAAATCCTTCTTTTTCTGCTATTTGAGGTCAGGTTATCCTATATAAATGTGTGGGGATATATTGAATACACAGCTGAAGACAAATCAAATCAATAATTTATGTTTACATGTTTAATATGTCTTTTATATTGAAAGACGTGTGCATTAAAGTCTTACGTGAAGACTGCAACACCCCTGGAGCAAACAAAGTTGTGAAATGGTAACAATTTATGCAACGTTTCACCTGAAAATACACTAATAATACCTTCAAATAGGCTTAATTTGTCTTCCACCTAATCTCCATGTTTCAGGATGATGGGCTGCTTTGATGCATTAGACAAGCGATATGTAAGCAATCTTTTTTTCTTTTCAATTTGAGTGCAAATGTGGCATTGGAAGAATAATTTAACGTTATATTTTGGCTCTTGTTCAGCTCCAGATTGTGTTTATTGGGGTAAGTGATAAAAAGATCATGTTATAAGATACCTCGCATAACAATTTTACTATGATAATTATAGGTCTACACCAACCCTGATGATCCCAATGTAAGTGTTACTCAGTTATAAAAGTATATGTGATCATATAAACATAAATTAAATAACTTATGTCTTTTAGTGCATAATTGAGTCCTACCAATTTAAATTTAAATATACTGCAAATGGACCAGAGCTTAACGTTCTCAGGTTAGAAAACGAGCACAAGCATGGTTTTATTAATATATAGATCATTTCATATTTATGACAAACGTCTTATTTTACAGGAACAATGCTGTGGAGATGCAGGTGACTCTAGAAGACACCAGAAGAGCATCTGTGTTGCTGATCCGGAAACTGTTTTTGCTTATGCAGAATTTGGGCTCCCTCCCCAACAACGTCTGCCTGACCATGAAGCTTTACTACTATGACGACAGTAAGAGATCCAGTATTCCACCAGTGTTCACTTGGCTCATAAACCTACGATTCTGGTTGCAGTGACCCCTGAGGACTATGAACCACCTGGCTTCAAGGAGGGTGAATGTGACAGTTTGTGGTTTGAAGGCACCGCCGTTCACTTTAAGGTTAGTAACGATTCAACTCTTGAATAATACATTTTTAAAAATTGATTGAGCATTTATTCCACATCTGAAGGTTGGTGACGTGCAAACACCTTTCCACACTTTGAGGGTGCGCGTGTCGGCAGAACAAGGTCGACTGGCCAAGCTTAAAGAAGGAAACCACCTGAGAGACACCAAACTCAAGAAAAATGGCAAAACGGTCAGTCCACAAATATTTTGTTATTTAGCCTTGTTAAGCTTCTTAAGACTTTGTTTTTATGTTTGACATTTAAACAAACAGGATTATCAAAAGAACAAGCTTGATGAGGAGGATGTCCCTTCAGAAGATGGTAAGCAAAAGTGTTGCTAGTTTAATTTATTTATCGTAACACATCACTGGGAACTATTCTTCCTTCAAAATAGAGTCAGCGCAGTTCAAGAAGCCTACACGAGCTCTGGCAAAGGTAAAAAGGAAAATAATTTTTAAAATGTAGCAGTGAAGTCACACACATGGTCACATTAAAGATAATTGGTATTTTTCAGAGAAAGGCCTCAGCCAAGACACAGGCCAAAAGGAAAAGAATGATCTAGTTTCTACAGTGGTCCTAAATGAAATAAATATAACACGTTGCTTTGTGGTCAAATTAGAAATGTATTTGATCTTTGTTATTTATTATTTTTGACATAAATGGTTTTAAGATAAAATATTCAAGTTGTTAACAATTTGAGCATATACACTGTGAGTCGTTCCCAATATGTGATAAGTTTGATAAGTTATGTACAAAAAGTACATGTAGGTGCTGCATGTATTTTGAATAAAATGAAATACTTTCTTCTTTGGCCAGCTTTATAATAAGATAATTCACGTATTTAATATATATTTAGCTTGTAAATAGTGCACAATATTTCTACTCTTAATTAAATAAAGTCTTTGCAATTAACATCATCTTCTATGACATGATCAACACCAAATACTGGCTTAGTACCGTAGGCATTGGTCAAAGAGCATTTGAGACAAAATGTGATAGCTGTTGCTATTTTCTTCAAGTATTTTCCCAGTCCGAAAATATATATTCACACCAGTATATGAAATGTTGATATAAAATATATATAAAATATTTTTTTATATAAAATATATATAAAATATTTTTTATATAAAATATATATAAAATATTTTTTATGTATAATATATATAAAATATTATATATATATATATATAAATATAAATATAAATATATAATATAATATATCTATATATATATATATTTTTAGAAAAGACTGTCCACATCTCCCATCTCCACAAAAACAGTCTTCAGCTGTGAGTAATACTCTATTGTGACTTGTCCATTCTCTCGTCCAATGCCTAGCAAAGTACAAAACACGACGTCATTGTGAGGTTTAAAGATGCAGATTATTTGTTGTTAACCATTAAATCATCACCAATCTGTACCTGACATCTTAAAACCTCCAAAAGGCACTTCCACAGGTGTTATGTTGTAGTTATTGATAAAACAGGAACCAGCCTTCAGATGTTCAACAACCCGATGGGCTCTTCTCACATCCCTATGACCATGAGAAAGTATGAGCTAACAGTTTTACATCATTCATCTAACCAGAAAACAATTTTAAAGAATTCTTGTGGTCTGATTTACCTGGTAAAAACTCCAGCAGCCAGTCCCAAATTAGTGTAATTTGCTCTGTGCAGCACTTCCTCTTCAGAATCAAATGACAACACAGACATGACAGGACCAAAGATTTCCTCCTTCACACAAGTCATCTCATCAGTGCAGATTCCTCAAAAACACGTAAATTTAGATTCATTGTGAAGGCCTTGGAAAATAGATTGAATAATTGTTGTTGAATCATGTAGATTACGCATGCATCTAACTAACCAAGTACACATGGAGTCATGTAGAATCCATCTTTAAGTTTGGGATCCGATGGGACAAACAATTCCCCTCCACACAAAACATTAGCTCCCTTCAACAACAATTTTTTTTTACCATAACATCATATAAACATACAATATAAACCAAAACAACAACATCTCGATAAAATACCTCTTTCTTTGCCTGATGGACATAGGATAACACTTTGTCTAAGTGTGGCTTGTTGACCAGTGCTCCCATTCGAGTAGTCTCCTGCAGTGGGTCACCTATTTCTATTAATTTAGTCCTCTTCACAACCTCCTCCACAAACTCTGGCAGAATATCTTTCTGAACAAAAACCCGTGTTCCGTTGCTACACACCTGTAACAGTTAGATAAATAAACACATTTATGCAAAAAATAAAGTTAGTACTAAAAGACACATATTTTAAAAGATAAGATCAATACCTGGCCTTGAGACAGAAAATTGGCCATAAGCGCTCCTTTCACTGCGTTCTCTAGCTCACAGTCACTAAATATCAGAAGAGGAGACTTTCCTCCAAGTTCGAGAGTCACAGGTTTGACACCTTGTGACGCCATTTCCATAATCTGAGAAAGAGAAGCTATAGTAATTGGTAACATAAACTTAAATGGACTGTATTGTTGAATTAAAGACTAACCTTTTTGCCTGTGGGTACACTTCCAGTAAAAGACACCTTGGCGATGTCAGGGTGCTGGCACAGTAGTCGCCCAGTCTCTTGCCCGCCCTGAACGACGTTGAAAAGCCCTTGTGGAGCACCAGCTTGACCATATATTTCTGCTAATAACACAGCTGTCACTGGGGTCACTGGTGATGGCTTGAAGATCATAGCGTTTCCTGTGAGGGGCATTAAAAATGTATCTCACAAAATGTCTACGTTCTACATTAAAGGTAAAGTATCCAGTGTTAGTAAAAAGTTTCAATACCACATGCCAGAGCTGGAGCGGATTTCCAAGCAGCGATTTGAAAAGGATAGTTCCATGCACCGATGCCTGCACACACACCCAAAGGCTCTCTTCGAGTGTAGGCAAAGGATCCACCTGGCAACTGGATATGTTGGCCTGAACGTTATAGTATCAGAATCAGTTCAACAGTTTGTAAACAAATACAGTCTAAATTGAACGGAAGCACGATTTTAGGTGGAACATAATGCTTTAAATAATAGTCTGGGAACCTTATGGCCTCACAATCTAGTATCTGACCATCTAGTGTTCAGTGTAAAAATGGCATTTTGACCTGACAGGGTGCTGGCCAACCCCGCGTAGTACTCTATACAAAGTCTGGCAGAATCCACATCCAAACGAGCCTCAGTAATGGACTTCCCATTATTGACAACTTCCATCTGGGCAATCTCCTCTCTTCTGCTCTGCACAAAACATTTGATAAAAATATTAAAACAATTATACAACTTTAGTCAAATACATATATGATCAAAGCTTTCAAACAGGTTGGCCCTATAAGCCTACCTCAATAATGTGGGCAGTTTCTATTAAGATCCTGGCCCTCTCCATCCCAGACATTTTGCTCCAGTGGTAGAGGGCTGATTTGGCACTGTTCACAGCCTCATTGACATCATCACGACCACACTGATGTAACTGGCACAAAACACGTCCTGCAAAGCATTACACGTCGTACAGGCTGAGAGGGTGAATAACAAACCATTTTGTTGAGTTCAAAGGTCAGTATGAGGTAGTAAAATCGATGGCTATGTTGTCTCGCCTGTTGCTGGTTCGTATACGTTTTCCCCGTTGCTTTTCTGGGTGCTTGATCTTCTCTCTCCAGCCCAGAAGTTTAGTGGCTCCGTGATATTTACAGACCCCGAGGAGACCCATCTCACCAGCCCCAAAGAAGCAGGACGACAGAGGTGCAAAGCCAGCCTCCGGAGCATAACGAGATCGGATCTGTTAAGACTTAATAAATGTTAACAACACGAATACCTAAAGTTTAATCATCGGCGTACATGATATTAACCGCTTTGTTTGCTCAGGTTAAACCATGGAAGTATAATATGAATTAAACTTACTTTGCTGTAACGTTACGGTACGATCTAACTCGGGCATGAACATAAATAGCAGATTTTCGGAGTTACTTTACAAAGCTGCACTGGAGTTGGTCGGTGCTGTTACTATGTGGGCGGGACCGGATCTACAGCGTCTCTTGCGTCAGAGGACGTCAAGCTTCTCCGTAAATTAAATCAATCTAGTGGGAGACGATACAAATTGCCAGTTGAAATTTAATCAAATAAGTCGTACGTGGTGAACAATATACCTCAATGTTATGTTATGGTTGTACGTTTCAATAATTGAATAATGCAAAGCGTCGGTGTGTGGGAGGAGCTTGAGCGCGCTGATTTTCCGTCGCCGGAGCTCGGCTGCACTTTGCCAGCATGGCCGGGGACACAGAGACACAGCTGAGGGACCGGGCCGAGAGTGCCGACATTATTCGACAGCCTTTTTTAATCGGTGTGTCCGGTGGCACTGCCAGTGGCAAGGTCAGAGTTAAACCTAGTATTTTATACAAATGACATGGTTTGTCTTTGCCAAATCACGATAAAACCCAGTCAGCCGCCAGGTGGTGGGGTTGACCGCGTGGCCTTAGCGTGGTGAGAGTTTTTATTTGACTACTGACTGATTTGGTTTATCATTGTTTTGAACAAAGTAGTGAAATAATCCACTTGCCTCCTCTGTCACACTACTGTGGTGCCATTACCACAACAGTTACTGCTGAATTCCTTCAGATGGCTAGCCGCTAGACAATGGTTAACGTGGAGGCTACAGCTAACCAGCGCCCTCCAGTGCTTCTATTTATAAAGCCGCACGCCTCACGGGCTGAATGTGTTTGTAAACATGGCAAGTGCATGGGCATGTTTGAAAGGTTGAAATGAGTTGTTTTGTATGAACAGACTATTGTCTTAATTTCCTTTCCCTTTTTGCCCCTCCTAATTTTTGTCTCAGATTGGTGCACTGGAACGTAGGCATCTTTTGTTTCCTCGGCCCACTCACATGGGCGAGGAAAGGCTTTGTTTTGACTTACGCAACGCTACGGTCATCTTCATAGCAGTAGTCCTTGCCTGGCTGGCAAATACTAAAAATCTTGTCTGCAAGGGCTCAAACGCCCGTTAAAACCATAATTGAGGGTGTGAGCTGCTTTTATTATTCTTAATTTTCAAATACACAAGCCGCTCCCAGTCACGGGTTCTTGAATATCAAGCACACACTGCGCTGTCCTTGACTTGAATTTAACTATATATTTTTCTTCTAGTCCTCTGTGTGTGAGAAGATTATGGAATTGCTGGGACAGAACAAGATTGACCATCACCAGAGGCAGGTGGCTATTCTCAGCCAGGACAGCTTCTACAAAGTGTTGACTCCTGACCAAAAGGCCAAGGCACAAAAGGGCCAGTACAACTTTGACCATCCAGGTACTTTTAAAGTGTGAAGAATATGCCAGCATATAGGACAGCAGAAATCATGTGGCAGTTCTTGCATTGCGCTTATCCAATGTCTGAGGTGGTGGGAGTTCAGTTGGCACCTCGTGGTAACTGCCATCATTCATAGTGTTTTGGCAGAAGGGTAGCACCTTTTTATGGAACCATGCATTGACCCTCATGTAACTACTTCCTTTCATGGCTGATTTTTAAATGTAGGTTGTCAGCAGGCCGTTTTCAGAGACAGCTGCTTTAGCTGTGACCGAAACAGGCACCTGTTACGTAGGGGAGATTGCCTGATTACCAAACGTGCAGTGAAAGAGACCCATGTGACGCGACACTGGTGTCCACTGAAATGTGTGTTTTTATATTTTACGTCAATGTTTTCTTTTCTCTTTTAGATGCCTTTGACAATGAACTGGTCACCCAAACACTAAAACTCATCTTGCATGGAAAGACCGTTCAAATCCCAGTTTATGACTTTGTGACCCATTCCAGGTGAGACAAATGGTAATTAATTTTAATATGCAATAAACTAAAGTCGAGGCACATTTGTGCATTATGGTCATCGTTACAGAAAAGACGAGTTTGTGACTGTGTACCCTGCTGATGTGGTCCTGTTTGAGGGAATCCTGATGTTTTATTCTCAGGAGATCAGAGACCTCTTCCAAATGAAGCTATTTGTCGACACAGATCCAGATACACGCCTGTCACGTCGAGGTTTGAGGCAGAAAGATTAGTGCCGATGAGTACAAATACATTTTTTTGAAGTATAGTTTTATTTCAGTTCTCAGAGATATAGGCCAGCGTGGAAGAGAGTTGGAGCAAGTGTTGGCACAATACATAACTTTTGTAAAACCAGCCTTTGAAGAATTCTGCCTACCAGTAAGTTTGGCCTTCTTGTGCTAAAATTTTAGTGTTGCAAGGTAGATGTAATTATTCATCTTTACTTTTCAGACAAAGAAATATGCAGACGTCATCATTCCTCGAGGTGCTGACAATCTTGGTAAGATCATCAATCTTAACACAAACAGGGGCTAAAATTATTTTGTAACTTAAAAGTTTTATGTGATTATAACCATGCCCTTGTAATCCACCCACAAAGAAATCAGATCAAAGTAGGGCCTCAATTATGTGTAATAAATTGAATGAATGCTATTTTGAATTTTCTTTGCTGTATGCTTTGTGGACAGTTGATCACAACCCACCACCAAACCACTGTATTTTGATGTTGGCAGCTCAAGGCAAAAATATAGATTTGTTGACTGTATTCTGTGTTAAAGAATTGCGCCTGCAAATATTCTTTAAAAATGTAAGGTTGGTATTTTGCTAGATTTTAAAATTGTTTTGTCTTTACAATTCCTCTTTTGCAGTGGCTATAAACTTGATCGTGCAGCACATTCAAGACATTCTGAATGGTGGACTAAACAAGCGACACAACGGGTGCATGAACGGCCACTGTACCCCACGACAACGAAGGACCTCAGAGTCGAGCAGTCGTCCCCATTGACCTCGTTACACCTCTCTTCAGTGCGGAGAGGGGTGTGGAGAGTGCTGTAAATAATGCCCGTTGGTGGTCAACATATTTAAGAATCAAAGAATTGCAATGCCTTTTATTACTACACTTGGTATTGGTGTAATTGTTGGATGTCGGGTTTAATATTTTGTTACAAGGAAGGAGGATATGGCCCAATGTCTTTGTGGCAAGTCCATGGTTAAAATCACCTGTGTTCTCTCCAGGTTGTATTTTGTTTTATATACCCTCTGCTGCTTCATGGAAGTTCATACCCATAATGAATAAACGAGGGACTCAAATTTATTTTATGTATGTCTGAAAAACTTGACGCTCTTATTAGGGAAGATTGACTGTATCTTTGGGTGGTATTATCTTAGATGAGCTTTTAAAAGATTTTTGACATTTTTATGCAGAAAATATTTAATGTCCAGGATTGCGCTGAACAATCTATATATGGGGGTAGTATACGCCCTAATGTCTGTGTGGCTTTATTACATGTAATAATATGCAAAATATAAGCATCTAGGAATGTTTTAAACATTGTCTATTTCAATGTGGACTCTAGTTCTGCAGTGAATACAAAATAAATCAATAAATTGCAATTTATAGACATGAATGTCTACATGGAGGAACTAAGCTGATTAAAAGTAAGTAATTTTTATGATCAGAATGGAGGGAAGGGGGTGGAACTGGAGTGCCATGGTTAAATTATCCCAGGACATGTGGCTGTTCGCCACAAACTCGCATGTCTCTGCAAAGTTATCTCAGGTATGCTGGACAATGTGAGAAGGTTATATTACTGACAACTGCATAGCTAAGGAACTCTTTGTTCCCTTTCTTTTGTACTTCATCTGTATTCTGTATAAAGATGTGACTGATTTTTACCAGCAATTTGTACTGAATGACACTGGATTGTGAGATCTTTATTTAAATCGACTCAATTGGTTATTGAAAATTAAAGTACTATACGATACGGTGTATGATTTGCCTTGTAGCATAATTGTCCGACCTGTAAATTCACAAGAGTAGTTTTTTTTTTTTTTTGCATTAATTGCAGAATTCAGACTATATCGTAAATCCGGTATGAATGACTTGCATTACCTATTTGTAACTTATAGGCAGAATTTATATTATAATTATATAATTATATATATATATATATATATATATCAAATTATCAAGTATTGCAATTGCTCTGTTGAAATCCCAGTACTTTGAAATATTACAAATTCAGTGTGTACCTGAACGTAACAGAGCAAGTAGTCTGTGAAGGCGTCAAAATGGTGGTGTGTACATGTAGCGTGTTCTACTCATAGAGCCATGATCAATTATTTGTCATTTTCTTCTCATATTTCTTTTAATCTATATTTAACAGAAATTCGGACTACAGTTTAAAGCCACGTTGGAAAATGTCACGAATGTGCGGCCAGTTGGGGAAGACTTTCGTTGGTTTTTGAAGGTAACTTTTAGCATAACACTACATTACTCTTAATATTCATTTCTATGCATGTTATATTGAACCCATGTACATGTAGAGAGTCTTATCCAGATTTCTGACCTCAACGTGTTAACACACTATATATTGTTGGAGATCGAGTAGCCCACACAGTTTATTAATTTTGTTAGCTTACCCAGACCCTTTAAACGTTTGCAGTTAAACAAATGCATTATGCACCGAACATAGTGTGTGGTTTTGGCTTATGAAAACACCTCAGATGCATGTAAGTGGTACCAGAGCCTTGTTTTAAAACATTTACAAATTGGTTCAATTAATTGTGGATTATGATAGACACATGGCATTTTTGTTGAAGGAAAAATCGTGAGTTTTATCTTTTACTGGACAAATACTTTTCGACCCCTCTATAGGTTTTAATTTTATCTAGAGAGGTCAGCGATGGAAAGTACAGTAAAAAGTACTTTTCATATGGTTTGAGCTATTTTTAAAATGAAGAAAATGGTTGGAATTGCTCCTGTTTAACAAAGAACAGCACAATTCTTTGTCATAATCACTTCATTTAATGCATGAATATCTTACAAAATCAAATACTTTAACTTTTTACCTTTTTAAAAGTAAATTTTAAACGGGTACTTCAGAACTTTTACTGAAGTAGATTTTTTTTTGCGCTACTTTCACTTTTCCTCTGTATCTGTACTTTTACTTGAGTAACGTAATTTAGTATTTCTTCCACCCCAATTATACTTTTTGTGAAGCCAACAATACCTTTGCGTTGCTGAACACAGTAACATAATGATCATTAAAATATCAAATAAACAAGCAAAGACTGAGCTTTATTTATCCTTTGTCATTATTGTGTCATGAAATATATAAATTATTATACAGTCTATTATTATTACAATGCAATATCATTATTGATGTTACTGTGATCCTTTATTTGTTATAGCTCAAGTGTGGCAACTGTGGAGAGATCTCAGATAAATGGCAATATGTCACTCTGATGGTAAGTCATTTTATTAATTAGCATGAGAAAATGTAAATTGGGTTTTACGCATTTATTCATTATAAGTGCCATTTTTGCAGGAGAGTACTCCACTAAAAGGTGGACGAGGAACTGCTAGCATGGTGCAAAAATGCAAACTCTGCTCCAGGGAAAATTCTATTGGTATCAAATTAAAATCTAAATGCTCTGTAGAACCTATTCTTAGAAATGCATGTTGTTTCTAATGAAACACATCAACATTTTACAGATATCCTTGGGGACAAAATTACACCATATAATGTAAGTATGGTTTTTGGATTTGTATTGTACTTTTTTGTGTGAGCAATTTTGGGCATTTTTACACATACATTGCCTGTACTTGAAACATTGAATAGGATTCATTTTCCTATTCAACTGCAATGTCTCGCCTTCAATGTAAAGTTACATTGTTTTATTAAATAAAGATGAAGTTGGTCCTTTTTAACATGTACCTTTCCTCTGTTCGTCTGTTTTAGGCTGAGGACAGTGAACGCTTCAAGACAATGGTAGAGTTTGAATGCCGAGGTTTGGAACCTGTTGACTTCTGGCCACAAGTAAGAATATTATATTGACAAAGAATTAAAATGATTATATAGATTATTATTTTAAATTATTCTCTTTTCTGTTCTATCATTGCAGGCTGGCTTTGCAGCAGAAGGAGCCGAATCTGGGACACCTTTTCCCGAAATTACCCTCTTGGAAAAAGTAAGTCTGCATCAATATCTGATCATTATTTGAAAAGTCAAACAATGCATTATAACAAACCACAATAAACATTTTCAGGACTGGACTGATTACGATGAGAAAGTCAAGGAATCAGTAGGAATATATGAAGTAACCCACAAGTTCATAAAGTGCTAAAATACTAATATAATCATATTAATAATAATAATAATTATTAATAATAATAATTATTATTAATAATAATAATAATAATAATATGAAGTCAGATGGATGCATATTATTGATTGCTGTAAAAAAACAAACAAACAGACTTCACAGTTCAAATCAATTATATTTTTATTGTCAATAAAAATGGCAGGGCTACATTTCCTTGTGTGTGTGTGTAGCTCGCTGGGATCACATTTACTCTGTGTGACCACTTTTATGTTGGTTGTGGTGAACAGGTTCAGAATCAGAAAAGGTTTATTGCCATTGTCAATGAACAAAATTCACAAACATAGGAACTTGCTTTGGTGATATGGTGCAACATACAACAATGAACAATAATAAAAACAACATATATAGAATTAAATAGGGTATGCATTGAAGAAAAACAATTAAAATTTACTATAAGATAAAATTAGGCTTACTATGTACACAACATTTACAGTTAAATTTATAGATGTAGTGCAGAAAGTGAACAGTGCAGTGAGTGATTGATTCAATTGTAGTCAAAGTAGCAGGTGTTTAGAAGTGTTCATGAGTCCAACGGCAGAGGGAAAGAAACTGGCGGGAGGTTCCCATTGCCCCCTGCCTGAGGGGAGTGGTTCAAATAGTCCATGTCCAAGGTGAGAAGGGTCAGCTGTGATCCGACCTGTTCGTCCCAGAGTCCTGAAGACGTAGAGGTCCTGCAGAGATTGAAGACTGCAGTCGATCACCTTCTCAGCAGAACGCACAATGCGCTGTAGTCTCTGTTTGTCCCTGGCTGTGGCTCCAGCGTACCACACGGTGATGGAGGAGGTGAGGATGGACTTCAATGAATGCAGGCCAAATGTAGAACTGCACCATCATCTGCACTGGCAGCTTGGCTTTCCTCAGCTGCTGCAGGAAGTACATCCTCTGCTGGGCCTTCTTGATGAGGAGAGCTGATGGTGGGCTCCCACTTGAGGTCCTGGGTGATGGTGGTGCCGAGGAAGCGGAAGGAAGTCCACGGTGGTAATAGGGGAGTCTGTCATGGTGAGGGGGGGCTGGGGGGCTGTGACTTTCCTGAAGTCCACGATCATCTCCACTGTCTTCCGGGCGTTGAACTCCAGGCTGCACCAGAACATCAGCCGGTCCGCCTCCCTCCTGTAGACAGACTCATCCCCGTCCGAGATGAGCCCGATGAGAGTGGTGTTGTCCGCAAATTTGATCAGTTTGTGGCTGGAGGTGTAGCAGTTTGTTTAAAGGGAGAAGAGGAGAGGAGAAAGTACACAGCCCTGTGGAGCGCCTGTGCTGATAGTCCGTGTGTCTAAGAAATTCTTCCCCAGCCGCACGCACTGCCTCCGATCCGTCAGGAAGTCAGTTATCCACCTGCAGGTGGAGTCAGTACTGGAGCAGAGTTGGGAGGATGGGGTTGAATGCAGAGCTGAAGTCCACAAACAGGATCCTGGCGTAGGTTCGCTGGGAGTCCAGATGCTGCAAGATGAAGTGGAGTGCCAGGTTGATGGCATCGTCTACAAACCTGTTGGCTCTGTAGGCGAACTGCAGGGGGTCCAGCAGGGAGGAGGTGAAAGACTTGAGTTGGGGCAAGACCAGTCGCTCAAATGACTTCATAATTACAGACTTCAGCGCCACAGGCCTGTAGTCATTAAGTCCAGTGATCCGGGGCTTCTTGGGGACAAGGAGGATGAGGGACAATTTGAAGCAGGCTGGGGAACGGCATGACTCTAGATGATGGATGGCAGGAAAAAGGAATCTGTATGGAATCTTTGATCTTTACAGGTGACTTTGGGGTTCAAGAGCAGGAGGGAAAGATCTATTGTCAGGAGAAAACGTGTCACTAATCCACAGTAACACAGAACACATGACGTGGTGTGAACAAAACCTAAGCAGAGAGGTTACGAGGGGTAAAGAAGTGTGAAGAAGTAGGGCACAGTTGTGGTAGGATAGTGACATGGCTTAATATTGTATGTGCTTACGTGCCCGAGAGGAATGATAAACAAAAACACTTGGTGACATGATGTGTCGGTTAGTTGATTTTTTTTTTTTTGCTGTTAGGTCCTTAATTGCAATTAATCCTTGCCACATTAGTTTTACTTTTCTGCATAATTTTCCATGTTGACACCTGTTCAGGTGTGAAATCAGATTACTCACATCAGATGTAACTGTTGACATAATTTCAATACTCTGTTACTATTTTATCTGTGACTAACTTTGCTGTGTGGTATATCCTTTTCTATTGTCATGACTGCAAACTTTCTTCTGGGATAAATAAAGTTAACTGAATAATGATTTCGGTTAAAAAAAGGTTAACAAGATGTGTCCATTTAATAAATGCAATACAAGACCGAAAAGGCTCAAGTTTATCTTATTATCCTTTTTTTTTTTTTTAATTACATTCTTACTGTAATTAAAAACATACACATTTACATACATTTATATTTACATGCTGCTATAAATGTGAAAATGAAGGTGCTGATGTCAATAAGAGGAGAAAAACGAGGTGAAAGTATTAAGACGTATTTTTTAAAACTTTTGACCTTAAATAATTAAAAGCTAATATTTTCTGTAAATCCCTCGAGTGCCTCAGCTCTTTTTTGCTCTTAAGAGCACTAGGGTACAACCAGTAGATCCATAGTTACAACATATTTCAAAACACTCGGGCGGCATTCCAGTAGCTTCTAACGCTTTGGGAACAATTTAAGATGACCACATTATTGTGGAAAATATTTGTGTTTGAGAGGCCTTTAGGTCCATGTTTATATCGCATTATACTTAACCTCATTTTCGTGGACCGCGTGACACATCTTACCCGACACGATCTCTACGGATGGGGACGTGGGTCAAAGTAAATTGGGACACACACCGCAAAGCTTCAGTCTTTTGACCCCAGCTGCTGCCACCAACAAGCGCCATGGCTCCTGCAAATCAAAACAAAGTATATGTCATCGGAGTTGGGATGACAAAGGTACATTTTTATTTTCTTGCTTCACGACACAAGCGGCGTTGATAGCTTTACGTTAGCATGAATGGCTAAAGCAGCTGTCATAGAAACGACTAACGCTAGGTGAGAAAAGATGATTCTGCCAAAAAATTGCGTTCTGTTTTGGCACCAGATATGTTCACTCTATCCACTGACTGTGAGGTGACAATATTGTGGAGAATGATGACGTTTGTTTGAGTTCCCCAACACTCATGTTTAGCATAGTTTTGTGGCGTTTAATATTAGTAGTAGTAGTTGGGGTTTTTTGTTTTGTTTTTAGCATTGACGATTAACATTTGGGTTTGATGCAGTTTAAACTGCCCAAAGGTTTGCCTGAATCTTGTCGGTCCATAGTTCATGTTCAGTGTGTTAAGGGTCATCATTACAAACAACTACAACTGTGCTTAACCTCTTCCTAACCACCTGCTGTAAGCCAAAAGTATGGCTTCTATTTATTTATCTATATCATCAACACTATGCCATCACTATTCAAGATTGAAGATCTCTTGTTACAGTTTGACAAACCTGGAGCCAGAGAGGATTACGACTATCCCGATATGGCCAAAGAAGCTGGTGAGTTAAGCCACATGACGTAAAACTATTTAGTCATTATAAGGTAATGGTTCAGTAATTTTCTCTTCTGTTGTTATTTTTCTCAGGCCAAAAGGCATTGGCTGACGCAAAGATTCCATATTCTGCCATTGAGCAAGCTTGTGTTGGATATGTTTATGGTAAAGCCGTGCACATTCACATAATCATTTTACTACCTGCTCGTTGAACCCCAAACTTTGACCTAATGGAGTTTTTTTTGTCCACTAGTTATATTCTTCTATATTATGCTTGCATAATAATAATAACAATAATAATAATACAGGTTTAGAACACACTTGTTTTTTTCTATCCGTTGCTATTGTAGTTCTAATAGAAACATATCAGCTTTGCCTGAAGGTAATTTCCTGACAAGAAATATACAAAAAAATAAATAAATCCTTCTATGTCTGTGTTGTAGGAGACTCCACGTGTGGCCAGAGGGCTCTTTACCACAGTCTTGGATTAACCGGTATCCCCATCATCAATGTAAACAATAACTGCTCCACAGGCTCCACTGCTCTGTTCATGGCGCGGCAGCTCGTTCAGGGAGGTGAGCTGAAGTGTCAGTTATTTCACTTCGCTCTTTTCATATTGCTTTAATGAACATCCCTGACTTCTTTGTCCAGGACTGGCTGACTGTGTCCTTGCCCTCGGATTTGAAAAAATGGAGAGAGGTTCTCTTTCTTCAAAGGTATTCTATGGCGACCCTAGTTAGTAAATGTATAAAGTATTAAACCGTTAAGTAATCCATAACAGTATTATCTCATTAAGGTTGAAAATGTCAGCAGTTTGTGTCTGTTTTCTATCCTGATCTCTTACTTACACTGTTATGACAAACTTGTACAACTTGTTCTTGCGAGTAAACACAAGGACACAGGGAAACTTTCAATTTTTTTCTTTTCCTTTAGTTTATGGACAGGACAAATCCAATGGACAAACATATGGAGGTAATGATTAATCGCTATGGCTTAGCAGCAGCCCCAGCAGCACCTCAGATGTTTGGCAACGCTGGCAGGGAACACATGGAGAAATATGGTAATTAAAAAACAGCTATTTTTATATGTTCACCAAAAATCTGATGTGATCTGATTTCTAGAGTTATCCGATTATTGAAATGTAAACTGTTATATCTGACGTGATCTGATTTCTTTCTGATTGTTCACTCCTGTGCAGGTTTTAACCTTTGACAAGGAAAATAAATAAAATAATGTGGCAAAGAAAAAAAGAAAATGGTCAAATTCACTTTACTCTTCCCCGGTGAATGGACATGAACATAAGGAGTATGCATGACCTGCCAGTTTAGCTTTGCACTATTAAAACAGTCCATAAAATACATGTCACGATACATTTGTTAATTTGTGCTGTAAAAATTGTGATTATTCGTGGGCGTGTACAGTTACATATTTATATATTACACACACATTTGCGCAGCATGTGGTGTTGCACGTCATAAAACAAGGTGCTGCTTTAGGAGGGGACATTTTTTTAATTGTTAATGCTGACAAGTTTGATCGTTACAAAACCACTTTTTAAGTTCCGCAGAGAATTCAGGAGGGAGATTGTTCCACTCTTTTGTGTTATAGGAGGAGGCTGTTTGTGCAAATGTAGTTTTACGTTTTGGTATGACACTGGCCTCCACCAGGGGACAGTGTGGCTCTGGAAGTCACTGTGAGCTGAATAAAGCGCTTAAGTGTTATTTAGAATTCTGTATACCATTCAAAGGGCGGCTAGTTTTTTTTTTTTTTTATATTGTTGAAGTTTAGTAGTCTTTATTTTTGTAGACATGGCAATGGTGATGCTGTCGTGGTTTCCGGTCGAGGGTTTGTAAAGCTTGTGCAGGGATTCCAATGGCCTCAGGATAGTTTTGCCGGCCTGGGACCAGCATGTTATACAGTAGTAAAATTGACGCAGTGATCGTAGCATCTGGGATGCTTCCAAATTTAGTGCGTTTCGGATGCATTTAAATATTTTTAGATTGTATTAGAGGCTTTGACACATTGCTTCTTTTGTTTTTTGAAGGTGAGAGTGGGACACCCAGATAGTGGGACGAACATTTTGTATTGCTTCCCCATTTACAGAAACATTGGGAAAAGACAATTTTTTTGGCTGCTATTTTCTTAGTTTTAAAGTTAGACGTGACTCATGTAGCCACCTTGCTACTTTCTTCAAAGCCTCTGTAAGCAGCAATCTGCAATCTGTTTAGTATCCTTCCCCCACATATAAACATAGGCATATGAACACACCCCAAAATCATATCAAATTATTCTTGGGTTTTTTGATTACTCTACTTGAGGGATTTTTACTTGCCTTGTAAATGTCTATCCACTGATGAATAAAACTGATGTTTTTGACTTTGGTACCATATAAAAGACAACAATATGAACCTTTTACAGGGACAAAACCTGAACACTTTGCCAAAATAGCCTGGAAGAATCACAAGCATTCCACCAATAACCCGTAAGACATTGTTGGCCACATTTTTAAGGATTATTTATCAAGTTTGTTTTACAGATTATTTATGTGTGCAGGTATTCCCAGTTCCAGACTGAGTACAGTTTGGATCAAGTTAAAGGTTCCAGAAAAGTCTTTGAATACCTCACTCTGCTGCAGTGTTGGTAAGCGACTGCTACAGAGATTTGTTCAGTGGCTCTTTAAGACAATCTTTAAGACTTTCTTATTGGTCATGTTGCCATTGTATGTGTTCTCAACTGATCTACCTGGTATAACATTGAATAAATACAAATATTTTCTTATAGTCCCACTTCAGATGGTGCGGCAGCTGCAGTTTTAGCTAGTGAGGCTTTTGTCCATAAGCACCATCTGGAAAAGCAAGCTGTTGAGATTGTGGCCCAGGAGATGGTCACAGATCTGTCGTCCACATTTGATGAAAACAGCTGCATTAAAATGGTAAGTTGCCTGGTACACCTCAAACAAATATTTCTTAAAAGCATTTGAAACGGTATTCATGTGTCTTGTGTCTGTGTACAGGTGGGATATGACATGTCACATACAGCTGCAAAAAAGTGTTATAATTCTGCTGGTTTGACTCCTAATGATGTTGATGTGATTGAGCTACATGACTGTTTCTCAGCCAATGAGCTCATCACATATGAAGCTTTGGGCCTGTGTCCAGAGGGTAAGACATGCAGGGATGTGTAACCAGTGCTGGAAAGGGTACTCATAATTTGTACTCATGTAAAGTACAGTTACATGGCTAAAAAAAGTACTCAAGTACTGCTGCTAACGTGGAAAAGTAGGGATTTTAGATCATTATAGATGCAAACAAGTATTCATTTTACTGTTTTAATGCTGGATTTAAGTCAGTTTTAAACCACAGTTTACATATTCTTTGAGCTAAAGACAATCAGAGTGGGCGATGCAGTGCTGTTATGTGAGCAGATACAGCATTGGGATGTTCTGTACTCAGTAACTCGTAGGATTGTAAATGTGACTACTTACAATTACATGCTGGAATTATACTTAAATACAACTTCAGCTTTAATGAAAAAAAAAAACGCATTTTAAAGTAAACTTACTCAACAAGCCTTAAAGGTACTTAAAGTTACTTTCCACCACTGTGTGTATCCATAACCGCAAGCTGATTTTACTGTTGTACATTTAATAATTCTTCTTTTTGAAGGCAAAGCAGGGGAGTTTATTGACAGAGGTGACAACACATATGGGGGCAAAGTTGTGATCAATCCAAGTGGTGGTCTCATTTCGAAAGGCCATCCTTTAGGTGCCACAGGTAAGCGGGGATTTTAATTTAGTACATTAAGGGTTAAAATACGTTTGTAATGTAACAGTGTCCTATAGGTTAGGGGATGTGCAAACCTTTTTCACTGAGGGCCGCATTTTTAAACTTATACAGAGCAGAGGGTCACAGACAACCAGACAATGAAGTGAATGATTCAAAATTTTACATTTGACATAGTTTCACTGGGCCTCCACACCTTTTAATAAGACTTACAACATTCATATTAGGTTGGTGTAACATCAAAATGCTTGAAATTTTCAAAATTTTACTGTAAAAAGTACTACTTTTTGTTGTTTGGACCAATCTGGCCCAGCCTGAGGGCCAAAAAAAATTGGCCTGAGGGCCGCATTTGGCCCCCGAGCCGTAGTTTGGACATGCCTGGTTTACATAGTGGTGATATAGCTTTGTACACGTTTTTCCACTGTATCAAATAAGAGAATGACTCTTTTATTGTTTCTGTTAAAGGCCGCTAGGGGGCGTTATTCCCGTATTATTTGCACAGGACCAGTCTTTTGTATTCTACTGTGTTTGACTACTATTGTCTAATAATTAGACTAATAGCTAATAACAATAACACTGTTGAATTGAAGCACTTTTAAACGTACAGTTGGGAGGATCATTTTTTTAAAGTGTATTCTGCAGTGGTTTGTTGTTCCGGCATATGTTGTCATATATTTTTATTTGTCAAATAATTACTATAGTGTAAATTAGATGGGGTTTCGTCCTTGTTCACAATATGGTTGCTAGATAACCAGTATGGAAATACCTCTGCTGCTCATGTCCAACCAGGAAGTAACCAAAAGTGTCAAACAGGAAAAACTAGGAAAGATGTTTAGAAAAATGTATGTTCTCTACATTTTTTAAAATGCCTAGTCCAAACTGTCATATGCACTTGTTTCTTGCCATTTTCCTCCATCTGTCATACGCCTACCCATTCTCCATGAAGTAGAGATGTTGTGTACTGTATGACCCTGGCCCTGACCGTCCTATGGAAATAAGGACCTTGGTGAAATGGGATTTAGCAACATAATACTGTGTCCTTAGAAAACACATGAATGTGTTGGAAACCTTAAATTGTACCTTATTCAATGTATTTAATTTATCTATTAACTAAATAAGGTCGCTTTGTCCCACTTAGACCATTCATTCATTCATCCATTTTCTACCACTTGTTCCCATTAGTGGTTGTGGGTGACTGGAGCCTATCCCAGTGACTTTGGGCCTTAGGCGGGGTACACCTTGGACAGGCGCCAGACACACAGACAAACATTCACTCTCACATTCATTCATTGGGGCAATTGACTACACATTTATCTAACACTTGCATGTGTCCGGAGAGAACCCATGGTAACACAGGGAGGACATGCAGACTCCACCCAGAGAGATCATGTGATGTTGGTCTAATGTTAATTTTTATTTGAGGCCAGTCCTTGACAGTTGGTTAATTCTGAGACATTGATTTCTTCGTGATATGTCCCATATGCATTGTTTTAAAGTCAAATGGAATGGCAATGTTGAGAATAATTTGCTGTGCTTTATTAATCTCAGTCTTAATATTTATGTCCCAAAACACATGATATCTACTGGTCCACTAGTATGTTTGCAGAAGCTTATTGAAGCTTATCCCGACATTACCATCCTGGTAGAGATCCACAGATCGGCTGTGCGATCGCAACTGCCTCATGTGATTACTCCCGTTGTGTCCTTGGGCAAGACACGTAACCCGCCCCGCCCCCAGTGTCTGCGTACACTGGTGTGTGAATGGGTGACTGTTTCCTTGATGAAAAGCGCTTTGAGTGCCTTGAAGGTAGAAAAGTTTCACCTTTTTTTTCCTGTGGTGACTTTTTCGGTCAGGCAGTGTGTATCTAGTGGCTGTTAAGGTCAGTGATACATTTATATACTTAAAGCGAGACATTGCAGGTGAAGGAAATCTTAAATTTAAAGATATCATGTGGTTAAATAAATGTAAGAAAAACATTTATTGCAAGTTTTACATCATATTTTCATATAAAAATGAGGCATTTTAGGTGTAAAAACTGCCAAAATTGCACATATTTGAGACATTTAAATATGAAAAATAAACAGAGCCAGGTTTAAGTTTCTTAGGTAATTTTGTCAACATATTAGTTACCCAAAAAAAAATCACTGAAGAGATTTTGGATATATTATTTAGGTTTTGAGTAACCTAGATCTGACTGAAAATTGGTAAATTCAAATTTCAATTAGTTTTTAGTCATTTTCAAATTTAGATTAAAACTTTAATAAATCCAATGTCACCAAATCCTTCTGTACGTTCCTGCAAAATCTTGTTAAATCCAAGACTGAAAAGTTTGGTGCATTTCAAGAAAACGGCCTTTAAAGTTAGAATGTCCGATATAGTCGGTGTAAATCCTCATTTATCCAGTAATGTTCCATCGTAAAAAAATATTCAGTTGTAGTCATCTATGGATCTGATCTGAGAACTTCTATATTTACCCTACTCTGAGCTGGGAAATGGACAGCATGTGAGTAAATACGAATGCCACAGCATCCTCTCCTCTGATTGTGGAGCAATTGCTTGACCTTTCTTGATGGCGCCGATGAGAGTTGAAACATCTTGTTTTTCAATTTATTATTATTATTATTATTATTATTATTATTATTATTATTATTATTATTATTATTAATTAGAAGCTCTTAGGGATTACAAATCAGAGGTGATTAATTATCAACAAATCTTTACCTGTATCAATTCCTTGTTGTTGTGTTGCTTTTAATGGCAGTTGGCAGCCGAAAGGTGCATTTACCGCCACCTACTGTAATTGTATGTCTTCTGTAGTTGTACGTCTTCAGAGTATTTGTTTTACGCTATACCATTAAAAAAAAAAGATAAAGTAAAAAAAAGGAGAGCGAGAGAAAATGTCATCATATTATACCATACACTAGCATTCTATTGGTATTAACGTTACCAGTATTGCATTAAACTGCACAAGTCATTCGAATGCTCTACAATTGCCTAATATTTATTTTGTAAATTTTTGAATGCCTTTATTGATTAATGTGTCATCCAGATTATTCCACAGATCTTCTCCTCTAAGAGATGCAACTATCTCATAGTATTACTCCCAGTCTTATTTTCATTGTTCTTTCTGTGGTAATGGCGATATTCAAAGCTCTTTAAGCAGATGGGAGGTGACACTTATTATTATAGACAGTGACAGAGTTGGCCCTGCTCAGATCAAGATGAGACAGATTGTTCGGTGATGAAGTAGGAGTGATAGTCCCTTTTTGTCTCCAAATAGGGAGCGTCAATACAGTAATGACCAGTTCCTATAGCGTGAATGGAAGTTGTCAGTGAGTGCTTGTCTTGACTCTCTCTAGGTCTGGCCCAGTGTGCTGAACTCTGCTGGCAGCTCAGGGGGGAAGCGGGCAAGCGGCAGGTCAACGGAGCAAAAGTGGGCTTGCAACACAACATCGGGTTGGGAGGAGCAGTGGTGGTCACTCTCTACAGGCTGGCATTTCCAGATGAAGCCAGGTAAACTTTAAATAATTTTGTTTTGGGGGAATCAAATGTTTTTTCCGGGTTAATTGCACTAGGCCGTTCTCCTCAAAGGACAATACACATGTTCATACACATCAATTTCAAGTTTTTTTATAAAGCACACTTACAACTTTAAAAGCCCAAATGGAGGTACAGCAAAGTGCAATAATACATATATACAGACAATTAAAATATACATGAACAATAACATGCAGGAGATAAAAAAAATTCTACACTTGCACACCGACTGTATATTGTTTACACAGCCTGTTTTTTCTTTGACAGAATTTCTGCTGTTCCTATAAGTGCAAGCAACAATCTGGAAGGTTTTAAATCTTTCACGGTCTTCAAAGAAATTGAGAAACACCTCCAAAAGGTAATTTCAGTGTATAACAACTTGATAATACACTTATTAAGGGAACTTAAATTTTAACCAAGAACAGGGTAATGTATATGAGAAATGGTGTTGAGGATCAAAGAGGCACCGCTTCAGGATGTATGTTCATCAAAGTCTCTCTTCTCACTCAACATTCACTTTTTTCCTGTTGTATGAGAGGGGCAGAGGGAGGGGAGTGACTGCTACATCTCTTTAAGCATTTTAAAAATTGTAACTTGGAACCTTCAGTAGCAACTCTAAATGAGACCTGAACCCAGCCTGACAAGTTTAGATTTACTGAATAAAATGCAAAAATCCTATTTTAGATGAGGCCTATTTTTTTGGGTAATTTTATCCAAACACAATAAGGCTGGGCCCAGGTTAGAATGTTAAGGCTTAGCTTTGGTCTGGTCCATTTTTATGTCATTTCCAACTCTGTATGGACACCTTTTAAGGGAGGGTATGTAGCCTACGCTCTTATTGGTATAAAACAGGAACTGCAATCACAACTGACCTTCCCCGGAGGCTCTTTGTTTTCAGTAAGTGCTTCACAATTACAGGCCTCAATTCAATAAATGTATTTAAGTGAAGGAAGCCTCCACAAATCAATCATGTGGTGATTTTAAACTCTCTGTTTTGCAGGAGGGAGAGCAGCTGGTGAAGAAGGTTGGTGGAGTATTTGCCTTCAAGGTAAAGGATGGGCCAGAAGGCAAAGAAGCCACTTGGATTGTGGATGCGAAAAACGGAAACGGATCTGTGAGCAATGATCCAGGTATGAATATGAAATTAACCATTTTTTAAATTTATTCAATAGAAACAATAGGGAGCATCACTCACAATTGCAAATATAAAATATCTTTGGTACAAGTGCTGTACAGTAAATAGAAATTATTATTGTAATATTGTAATATCTTTAACCCCAGTTTCTAGCCAAACCTAATTAACTCCCCCCCTTATTTCTATTTTTGTTATTCATGATTTAGTATAAACTACACTCGACAGTTCTCTACAAAACGGTACAAAAATCCTCTAGGGGACCGTCTACTCTCACTTTCAAAGCCTGTGGCCGCAGTAGTACAACTGTTGCTGTGCAATCTGAACTAGGCTTCATGCTTACAATGGGAAGGTAGCAAATGAAAAATACTTTTTGGCAGTATTGCATGAATATTGAACGTTTTAACAAATGTATACCACTTAATATAATGTCAGAAATTAATTCATTCAATCATTCATTTTCTGCTGCTTCTTGCTGTTAGGCGTCGCGGGTGACTAGAGCCTATCCCAGTCACTTTGGGCCTTAGGCGGGGTACACTCTGGACAGTGGCCGGCTCGTCGCAGGGTTAACACAGAGACATAAACACACAATCAAACATTCACTCTCACATTCATTCACTAGGGCCACTTTACAGTTGACAATTTACCAAACACATGAACGTGTTTGGACGTGGAAGGAAGCGGGAGAATCCGAAATAAAATAAAAGTTTGTAGTTGTTTTTATTTTCTTCCAACTGGTAGAGATGTCCCTTTATGACCTACACCTACAACATATGGTAACATTTTGAGAAGATGTGCAATCTTTATGAGGTAAAAACATATATAAAAGTAAAGTCCCTAAAGTAAATAATTTATTGCAAAAAAGAATATGTATTCCCTCCAGTGTATGCATTGGATGCATGTAGACATTGAATGGTAATCACCCCAGGCTCTAATTAAGCGTTTAAAGCAGAACTAAGTCAATTTGAGGTTAGAACTCTCCCTACAGCAAAAACGTTTTTTTTGGTTAAATGTCATCATTTTATTAGTTGGATGGAATCAGAATCCAAAAGTTACATTTGAGTCTCGGGCGAGAATTAAAACTACCAGACATGTTTGGAAGCTAAACACAAGAATCAAATTTCTTCTACCATGTGGTTGATTAGGCACATTGATGATCTTAACTACTACACTATCGAAAGTCTCATTCTTGTTTTCTATAGGGACTTTTACCTGACTGAGCTCAATTTGGAAAGTGTACACACAGAAGCAGACAGAATGGTTATTTCTTTCTTAATTACACAAGGGATGAGGGAAGCCACCACCAACTGTGCAGTAGAAACACACCCTGTGGGCTGCCACACTCAGTATTCCACATTAACCCAAATCGACTCTTACAGTTACAAAGCTCATGCAGCTTTTCAGTGCGAGTAGACCACATGCCTTTCTTTTCCCATTCCTGATCCGTGGTCTATGAAGGTTGGTTTGGATCGCATCAAAAATGATCTAAGAACGGCATATTACTTACTCATATGGTTGCTTGTTGTGACTCTCTGAAATGGGCAAATACTTTTCCTTGGCACAAGTGTCATGGTGTTGAATTTTTGTTCCTCATTTAACCCTCTGTCCACACTTTTAAAAAACATACACTTTTGTGCTTTGAGCCTTTTAAACTTTATGCATAAACTCTGATTCATACAAGTACTTTATGCATACATTCAAAATTATAATAATGAAATATTTTAAAATACATTTTGGAAAAGTGAATTAAAAGTGAAACGGCCAAAATGAGGGGAAATGTGAGCAACATCCATTAAATACATAACGGATGACAATGTAAAAAAGTCCCAAGGGTGAACAGGGTGTTATAATCACTAATAAATGAAATTGCGCACTGTATCAACACAATCTGGTTACATTATAATGCTTAGAATGAAAAGCACAAGAAGCGTCGATTACTCTCAGAATTTCCAGCAGTTACATAGTCATTTTACTAATTTGCGTAACACTGGCAGCAGTTCATGGCCAATTAGAGGTACACAAATTGATATTACTTACTTACATTTTCTCTCTTTCAGCCATCAAAGCAGACTGTACCTTAGCTGCGAGTGATGCAGACCTTTTGGAGTTGATGACAGGAAAGTTGAACCCACAAACGGTTTGTGTTAAAACAGCTGCCACACATGCTTTGTATTTACTGGAAACAAAGATATTGACTGTCTTTTTTGGGCTTACATATTTCTTCTTTGTTTCAGGCATTTTTCAAGGGGAAACTGAAGATCACTGGAAACATGGGCATGGCCATGAAGCTACAGAATTTACAGATAGCTCCAGGAAAAGCAAAGCTGTGATGGCTCATGCAGCTCTTCACTGATACTACAAGAATCATGAGTTTGTTAATGTCTAATACTTCCAAATTCTGCCTTTTGTGCCTCTAATTGTTATATTATAAAAAAATCTTTGTGGAAAATACATACATTGTTGGAACATAAGTTTTTTGATACAGGTGCAGACAATTTTAATAAACTAATACTAATAAGTGAATAAATGTATTTTGCATTATTGGGGAAAACTTTACACATTCACTTCTGCAATGGAAAAACACAAAAGTAAAATTCAGTTTAGTTCGAGATTGGAATTATTGTGAACGGACCAGTTATTCTTTTCAAACAAATCAAAATACAGGCACTGTCTTAAACTAGATGCCATTTCATTTAAAAAGTCAATTAGGATAGACTAAATTCAGAAGCCTTCTTTCCTCATTATAGTGATTCATGCGGGGGCAGAGATCATGACGACATTGAAATCAGATTAAAATCCGAAATGATGAGTTGTTGTTTTTGTTTATTTGCCAAGAAGAATCTGATCCTTTTCTCCTCAAATAAAGCTGTTTTGAATGTAGACAACAGCAGACTCTGACCCCTTGATGCTTTACTTGTATAATACATTTCTGGTGTGTATTTGTGTTGTGCATAAATAACTCCACTCATTTTAACATTTGTGTCCCATTTCCCTCGTTTGTTTTGTGCCCACATGACCGTTATTTTGAGGCCAATCCCGGCATCTCCCTGTTGGCCCACTCGCCTCCGCCTTCCCCTGCGCGCCTTCTGCCAGGTCTGTGCTGTGCTCTAAATTCTCCCGACCGCACACACGGCCTTCAGCGTCCCACCCCTCGCCCTCCTCGCCTTGTCTCGCTGCCAGGATGCCCCACTGGCCAAATGTTCATAATCAGAAGCTGAGGACAGTTGCAGGAGCCCGGCCTGCATTAGGATATGTTCTGAGCAAACAGGTGGATGAATAAAAAAACATGTAAAATCTAGTTGCTCAGGATTAACTACAGTGGGATTGAAGCAACAGTGCAGCGTCAACTGTGGCTCAGAAGTACTTGAGATGATCAGTCATATCAATATTATTATGATAACAGGAGTAAAATGAATTCCACCACAGATCAAGTAATTCAACTGCAAAACTGTTATGAAAGGTGTATAGTAGACTTTTACAAACTAACAAACATCTCTTTCAATTACCTGAAAATAAATACGATGAATGCTAAATTCTAAAACAATACAAACCCCTTTATGATATCTGACTCAATCACGGGCATACTGTATTAGTACACTCTCAATGTCATGCAGAAATGGTGTTTAAAGCCTCAGAGCAAAACAAGGAAGACACAAGGGGAGTATGGACATATTTTAATTGCGTTTTTGATTAATGAGTTGTGCGCTTCAGAAAGTTTGTTAAAAAACTTAAAAGGTCAAACTAAACCAAGCCGGTCCTTTTTTATTTATTTTTTATTTCAGGGAGTGAGCAAAGTTAGGCATAAAAAAACCCAGAAACATACTGCTAAAAATAAAAATGAATAAAAAGTCTTGCATTATAAGTCGTATTAGGCTGTTTGATCCATTGAGTTCCCCAGTGGTAAATGATCAATCCGATGAGTATTGTTGCGTCTTCAGTAGTCAGTCCTGTACACTGCCACCACCGTACCATATAACATACATTGTTACAAATAAATTATATACACACACAAACGGTAAAATGCAAATAGATCATTAATAGTTAAAAATGTCTTTATATGCTGTCATCCACAATCCGCCTTCTTCAGTCACTGCTGGAGGAAAAAGTGTCCATATAACTCCTCAAATGACTGTGTGGATGTCCCATAAACTCTGGCAGGGCATCTGTGAAATAATTTTGTTGAACATTTTTGATAGATTTCTATACATTTGTCTCCAGTCCGTTCATGTCAATGGCGCAGTGGTCCTTGTCTCTGTGCTCCCTCTTGTGGTGGGAAGAGTGGGCGTGCTTCTTCTTTTCCGCTGGTCGGATGCCCTCCTCAAGCTGGATGAGTCGGGCCACGTCAGGGGACAGGTGGTCGTGCTTACTGCCCGGAGGTGGAGGTTGGTAGCAGCCATTTTTCTGGTTCTGGTAGTTCATCATTTGCTGGATGCTTATCATTGGTTTGGTCTCACAAATCAGAGGCACCTGAAAAGGTCCAAGGATTAATATAAGGTAGAGAAACATGCCAGATCAAGAGAAATGCTTAGAAAAAGTTATTTTTACTATTTTATGTTGAGTATTAACCAAAGACCAAATGGCCATCGCTTCCTAACTTCAGGTATGGGAACCAATCTGCCGTGACTAGTCCAATGACTCCCAACCTAAGATTTTCAGGGTCCTGCTCCGGGAGGATCCTGAGGCGTTCCCAGGCCAGCCCAGAGACATAGTCCCTCCAGCGTGTCCTGGGTCTTCGCCGGGGAAGACTAATATTTTATATTACTAGCTTATGTGAATGGATTTTTTTGTATATTGGTGCATGAACGACCATTTCTATTTCTGCTCAGTAATAAACCAAGAACAATAGAACTCTGCATGGATATGTCTGTGATGCACAAATCAACCTTTCATCAACCATTTTGTACCATACATGAAATGATTACTGTATCATTTTTTAGAACATAGAACAACAAAAGCAACAGAACAACTACCAAAAAAACCATGATAAAATAATATGATTATATTATAATAATAATAGAACAAGCACAACCAGGAAGAACGTAAAGTAAGTATAGGAGAAAAGTAGAAAATGGGGGGAGTGGCCTAAAAAAAACCAAAAAACACAACATACATTTTTAGCATTTTAGAGCAGAGTTAAAGCATATTAAGTTTCAAATAACTGTCCCATTTTTTCCATTGTTAAATGTGTCTATTTTCAAATATGATTACTGTTCTATAACATCAACTATTAAACAATTGTATTTGTTCTTAAAACACGGTAGCTTTTCTGGATGGAGAAGGATATGGAGGTCGGTAACGTATACACAGGTATAATATGGGACACAAAGGTTGCAGCCAATGGTGAGTATTGTTTTCCCAAATCACAACACCAAAACAAGAAACCATTATTTATTGAGGACTTTTACCTTTGGGGCTTAACATTGCTATAGCCTCATTCCAAGCTAATACCCAAAGTGACATCCGTAGATCAGTGCAGTTTATTGGTGTCATTTACCAAGTAAATGTCATTTTTGTCCATGCCCGAAGAACCACCACTCCTCCGAAAAACTGATGCAAACCTTAATCAGGAGGCTCGTTATAAGTCACTGCTCCAAACAGGATAAATGGGTCGTACACTTGTGCTTTCAGAGCTCAGCTGGAACAGCCTTCACAAAATGAAAGACTAAAAATATCTTTTTGCTTGCCATAACAATTTTTATTATTTTGAAACTTTTTCATTTATAATTACAAGTCTACCCCTCTTTTATAGATATTTGTAATTATGAGCAGAAATTAGCCTTTGGAGGACAAAAACAATTTGAATGTTAAATGGCATTAAGTGTATATTGTTTGTTGCTTATATTTAGAAAATGTATATGGACAGCTATTTTTTGTCATATAGCCCAACCTTATTCTTTTAAAGTCTAGTTTTATTGATTTATCTTAAACAAATAATACATGTTCTTAAATGTTTGACTGACTGGGCCTCACCTGCTCTCCTTCTTTGACAAAAATCCTTCCTGCAGATGTGAGCCATGATGCCTGTGGCCAAAGCGTCACCCATTACATTCACCATGGTCCGAAATCGATCTCTGCAAAACAAAGTCAAAGTCAAATCATCAGTTAACAACGAAATGTAGCATAGACAAGATGACATGGAATAATTATATTCTCTATAGGAGCAGTTGATGAGGGTGTGTGTGTGTATATATATGTATTATACACATATATGTATACGTATATGTGTGTATATGTGTATATATGTATGCATGTATGTGTGTGTGTGTGTATATATACATGTACATATATGTATCTATATATCCGTATATTAATACAGACACACACACATATATATCCTGTACCTGTATCTCAAGCCACATCCTCATGTAAAAAATGTTTCATTTGATCACAACGCCCTTCTTAAACTTTATTACATGACACATAATCAATAGCTGATATATGTTGTGTGTGTGTGGGTGTGTTAAAATAGCCTTAACTTACAAAGCCCAATCAACAGCAATTATGAGAGTGATATCATCCGTCGGTAGGCCCACCGAGGTCAACACGATCACCATGGTAACGAGTCCAGCTTGAGGGATTCCAGCCGCACCAATACTGGCCGCTGTGGCAGTGATGCTGTGGGAGAGAAATGTGTATGGTTAAGTTTTCTCCAGATTATACATTTTCAGAGCAGGCTGGACGTTTTTATTTTGGTTGTTTATTTAAAATGTGTGACGTATTACTCTCCAAGGTCCTTGATGCAAAAAGAATGCTGTGATGGATGTTAAATTGAATGTGGATTGTTAAAAAAAAAAAAAATATATATATATATATATATATATATATATATATATATATATATATATATATATATATATATATATATATATATATATATATATATATATATATATATATATATATATATATATATATATATATATATATATATATATATATATATATATATATATATATATATAAAAATAATTAATCTTACACCTCAAGACAAAAAAGGTCAATTAAACAATAAATCATACAAAAGATATAAGGTAGTATAAAAGGAGTTTCAGGGCGATTCATTTGTTGGCAGAGGTTATCTTGACAAGTTACAGAGACTGCAGAGAGGGAGGCAAAATGGAAAAGAAAGTTTGGAGGATCACAATGTTACTGTACATCACAAAACATAGTAAACATAGTAAGAAGACCTCAATAAGAATATTTATATTATATAGTTTTCCACTTTTCAATCTCATATCAGACTAAGTGATCAAAAGCTTCACAAATTTTACAGTCAATTCAGGCTGCAGAATTTCTATATCTATATATATAAATCTATATGCAATTGGCAAAAAATAATGCACGTCTTTTCCTTTCTATTGATTAAATGAAAAGAAGTAACAAATCTCTTGAGGTTTGACCTTTGAATTCCTCCCTAAAACTGCCCTTTTTATTGGCATTTGGGGGATTAGGATGTAAGTATTAGATAGTAGAGAGAGTGGAAGAGAGAGAGAGAGAGAATGATTATAATTCTGGTGTGACAACGGGTGAGAGTAATACAGGTCATATGGGTTTTACTGCCAAAGGATTATGAGGCGATGGTCACAAACTGCTGCCATGAAGGGCGTCTCTTACTGTTATTACAGTCACAGGAGTGGTCAGACATGGGGGACGGTGGCCTGTGATGGACCTGATGAATAAAAAGTTCACCTAGGAGGGCAACGCAAGTGCGACAATGTGTCTTTGCGCGACAGTCAGTCAGCCGCAGTATTTCAGCCGCTTCCAGACTGATTTAGCAAAAACCAGCTCAGGCTAAGAAGCTCATGTGAGGCATAATCTGTGTGACATTTACATTTATAAATCCCATCAAATTTGTTATTAATTCAGTGTTAAATAAAATGTGTTGCGCTAGATTAATTCACATATTGCTAAACTAGAACAGCTACAAGTACTAAGTTGATAAATAATAAATATGATATTTTTAAGGCTTTGCATTAAGCTTTTTCCATGAAGGTTATTTTGTTGTTTGTAGTTTGAGTATACATGGGTTTCAGTTAAATCTAGCACAGTTGCCATAGCAATTTCTTTTTTCAATTTTATATGTCTCAAATGTCAACCTCAAATGTCAAATACAAACAATAAGTTGAAACCCCTGAATATGCAAGGGTCCATGTTTTAGTCCATGTCCTAATTGCATTTGATTAATTGTATCTATCTCCATGGAAACAAGCCATTAAAGCCATAAAAATAACAGTAATTGGAATGAATGCAAAATAAACAAGTTTAATGCCATATTGTGGGAACATTAATTAAATCATGGAGACAGTCAGACCCCTCCAGAAAAGTCACATAGTGGCTGTGTTTAAACTTCAGCAATTTTACCTGATTGTGATGATCTGTCCGAAGTCGAGCTCATAGTTGTTGACTTGGGCGATGAAAATGGCCGCCACAGCTTCGTACAGTGCAGTGCCGTCCATGTTGATGGTGGCGCCCACAGGAAGCACGAAGCGGATGATTCGTCTGTCGATGTGATTGTTCTCCAAGAGGCACTTAAAGGTGATAGGCAGAGTGGCAGAGCTGCACAGGACAATGGGGAAAGACAACACAACCACTTTTATAACACACATTTGCATTTAATTAATTACATTTTGCTCCTAATATATTGCTATTTTACCAGTCATGGATCATGCTTCATTTTTCTCTCTTTTCACTGAGGACACTTTGTTCTATACAACGCTGACTTGACTTGTGATCATATAATTAGCTAAAGAGTTTTTTTCTCTGAGCTTCAGAACAGCACATACAATCTGGCATGATGTAGTCAGAAACAAAAGCTTATTAATTTAACAAATTAATTCTTATTCAAGCCATTGCTGTACATGGTGGATAAATTGGTCCTTAATGTACATTTGTTTTTATAAAATTAGTATTACTTTCACTTGAGACTGCTAGTTACTATTTCCTGTCTGAACATTAGCATATGAATTTGTTACTTACATATTACTTAGCATTTAAAAACATTTAAAATCTAAAGAACTTGTTCAAGTGTAGCTAAATAACTTGGACGGCCAACGAATAATACCTGTGGGCAGAACGTAAAAGGTTTTCTAATTGTTTCTAATTGATGGAGCTCAGTCTCCTTCAGCTGTATAGATTTATATTTGACAAAATAACAGTTGTGCTGCCCATAATTCTGCCACTGAAATGTTGAGGAGTATTTTTCAAATAAAAGAATGTTCGTGCAAAACCTCGATTAGTTTTGAACTGCACATTTCCTCCTGTAACGCGTGCAATAAAGTTCAGAAGACACACTGTCCTGTATACTGCAAACAAATGAAGACTTATGGGAGTATTCTTTCACACATAGAACGGCCGTGAAGAAGAAAATACATCATAAGTTTCCATCTCACCTTGAAGATGTCGCCAATGATATAAGCAGGGCTTGTAGGATGCCTCTAATATAAACTATGGGGCTCTTCTTGGTGATGAAGAAATACATGGCAGGCAGGATGAACATGCCATGGAGTATAAGACCCATGACCACAGTAATTGCATAAAACCCCAGCTTTTTCCCCATTGCAGAAGGATCGTCCATCTCCAGGATTTTACCAGCCACCAAAAAGACAATCCCAAATGGAAAATACCTATAAACAAAGAGTAAAAATTAGTTTCACTCTTTAGAACACAAGTGGATTACAGAATATGGTACAAAAGTAAAACTATTGTACTTAAGTAAGTCGCCGGTATCTATACTTTCTACTGCACTACGTTTTTTAACTGGACTGAAAAGAAGAAGGTGGTTTGAGGGGTTATTTTTTAGCATGTTCATGGTGACGTTCTGCCAAAAGGTTTTTGAGTTCCAGTGCTATAAAAATAAAAGTCACTCCAAAAATGCAACTGTTGACCAAAGATCGGCACAATTCTTTATCAAAGTCACTATATTTAACACTTTAACAGTTCTCAAAATCTATGTGAAATACATTTCTATGTGAAAAACGTACAATCTTAAAGTGCATTTTTCAGAGGATATGTGCTACTTTTACTTGAATAACTGCATCAGTACTTTTACTTAAGTAACTAAATTGAGTACTTCTTCCACTAATATTTGAATCCACATTTTGGTCATTTTTCAAGTTAGTCCATGTTTAGAAGTATATTGACCTTATTCCGACCGGCCCTTTTGCCTCTTTTTGCCACAGATCGGCACTTCTGTTGTAATCGCACTTCCAGTCGAGCGGGAACTCCATTTATTAAAATGGAGAACGAGGGAAAAGTCTCACCGCTAAAATATGTTATAAAGTAGATTGGTTTGTGTAAAATGTCCTATGTTCAAGTGACCAGGAAGTCGACAATGTACTGACTCCCTGGACCTGAAAACAACTTTTTAGTCTGTGTAGAATGTATTTTCTTTTGAGGTTGGCAGCCCTATGTTAACTAATACAACCTGACGGAGGATTAAGTCTTATGGTGGCGCCAAGTCGGACTTTTGGAATAAGGTGACTTGCATAGTACAATTTTAGCTCTGGTTTAGTCAGAAATTGTTCAATGCTGGGGCTGAGATACGACGAAATATTACCAACATTTGAGCAAAAGACATTTGATGGGCATATTACAAACTCATGGACTCTACCGTTGTCCGTTACACCGTTGTTATATTTTGCTAATGTCACCTGCGGAGCTCTGTAGTAACGGGTTAAAATCTAAAGAACCAAACAAAAAACAATACTTATCTCACACTTACATACCCAGTACCTCTCAAGTACTGTTCTATCTTTAATAGATTACAGCTGAGCTCCTCAAAGTGGGAGGCACGCCCATTTAGGCACAAAGATGTGCAAGGGGGGCGTGAGAAGTTTGGGCAAATGTGCGCACTTTACACGTGATGGTCGTGTTTTCAGCAACAGATGAACGTCCAGCACCTACACGGGGTTAATCTCTACATACGAGAGAGAAGCAGAGGAGTGGAGCCTTTGAGCGTCCCAAGCTCACACACGTCTGCCTCGGGTTTAGGACGAGCCACCGCAAGCTTTTCTCCCTCCTCGCACCTCCGTCCCTCTACGTTTCTCCACCTCCACGCTCCGTCTCGTCTCTCTCTTCCCAAGTCTAAACTCCACTAACTGGCCATTCATTTAGCGATTTAAAAGTATAATGCGTGTGCAGTTACATCACCTTTCCAGTTTGATCCCATGCGCTTTTCGTGGGAAATGTGAAACATGTGCGCAATGAGTAGAAATCACTCTGTTTGTGATGCAGACACATGGTAATAAAAGTGATCTACAGGTACCCAGAAGTAACGCGATGCATCTTATCCGTGAAACACCTCATTCTCTACACAGTGCCAGTTCTCCGCTGCCCCGCTGCAGACAGGTAACACTGACCCTCCCACTGTCTGCGCAGTTGAGAGGAGAGGGAGCTTAGAGGAATAGAGAGGTAGGTAAGAGTAGAGCGTCTTTGACAAGCCATGAGTTTTTGTGTTTTGCCAGATCATGGCTTTAAGAAAAAGACAATAATCACATAATAACACTGGCACTAAAAATAATGGCAATTATAGTTTAAACGGTCATTGTTACCGTCAGGTTTATTTAGGCATTTCTATAGTAAAAAGGAAATCTTTATTATTCTTATATTATATTTTTTCTCAGTCATTATTTCTCAATGGCGTGAGGAGCATGGATTAATTTTTAAAAGTTTTGAGAACCCTGGATTGCAGTGAGGTGTGTTTCTTCTCTTGCTTATCACTGGTTTTTCACTATCAGCCAATAAAACATTTGACCTGTCAACCAATCGTCTTCGGATATGTAATATTCATGATTTTTCTCAAGGCGATGTGCCTAAAAAAAAACCACCATTATTTTTTTCTTCAAAATGAGCCATCTCCATTTTTGATTTTGAGAATTGCACAAAAAATATAACTTTAATTAAAAAAAACAATGAACAAAGACATATGTTTTATATGCCAGGTCAATGAGTTTTCCCCTGGTTAAGTAAAGGTCAAACAAGGTCAAATCAATAAACCTCGACAAAGGAATGCTTCCCACAGTCCCATTTAACACTCAAAATTGTCCAATTTAGCCCTCCAAAGTCTAAACTGTTCCAAACTACATGCTTTTAATGCTACAAGCAGACAGAGCAGACAATTAACAAAAAACAGCCAATAATTATGATCTTTAAACAATTAGATCTAATCATGATTCAAATTTTATTCATTGCCCAGCGCTAATTCATGACAGGAATATTTGGGACTCATTTTCCAACACAGCTCTAACATGATCATCTTAAGTTCATTCATTTTCTATTCATTCATTCATTTTCTACCGTTTGTTCCCGGTAGGGGTCGTGGGTGACCTTAGGTGGGGTACACCCTGGACAGTGGCCAACTTGCTGAAGGGTTAACACAGAGACATAGACACACAGACAACCATTCACTCTCACATTCATTCACTAGGGCCAATTTATAGTTGCCAATTGACCTATCACATGCATGTCTTTGGACGGTGGGAGGAAGTCGGAGAACCCTGAGAGAACCCACGGTAACACGGGGAGGACATGCAGACTCCACCCAGAGAGATCATGTGATGTTCGCCCGGGGATCAAAACCATGATCATCTTAAGTATTAAGTAAATAAATACAAACTTTTCACAGGAAAACATCCCTTCTGATTTTAAAAAGAATAAACTTAACCTCTACAAAAAGAGGAGCAAATGCATGTGACAATTAAACAACCATAAAAGATCTATATAATCTATTTGAAACTCAGCTGTAACATGTTTGTTAAAAGGTGTACCTTTGTAATTGTTTATCTCTTAATGAAAGGAATAAAAAGAATGACTGGAGCACTTCTGTGTGTTGTATACGGCATATTACTCAGTAGTGGTCATATACTGTATGCAACTAAACTATAATCATTGTAGATAAGTGCCAGCTCTTACCAGATGACAATGGCAACGATCTTGAGCACTGCTTCATTTAAACTCTGGCAGAAGTTAACGAGGGCACTTCCATTGGGCCCCATTCTCCCAAGCATTATACCTATGAGAGGGACACAATGTTTTTGATCACAGTAAATGAGTATAATTGTATGTGCAATTATGTATCTATTACAGGAAATTGTTCTGAGAAGCATTTATCCCTTTTAGAGGCAGTATTTGTTCGATTGTAGATGTACAGTATGTTTCAAACAGTGTGTCCAATTAGTCGTTGGAGTATCTTGGTAGTCATACTTACCCATTGTCGCAGAGAAAATGACTATTCCGAGCACGTTCATGCCTTCACTGGTTCCTGGTGAGGTCTTCATGATGACGTCTGGAGGAGGTGTGAGGTCCAGGGAGAAGTTTTAATATCAGTGCCATTGTCATCCTGGATGCCGTAGATGTAAATGCGACGGGTGGTGGTCTCATCTAACAGCTGGGCTACAGTTGGTTTAGGGATAAGCTCCGGTACTCTCTGAGTCCGATACTACAAGGCATAAAGAGATAAGTACATTCCTCTGTTCTCATACCTTTTAGTACTAGCTAGTTCATAAAAACTGAACACCATCAGGGTAAAAGTATACATGCATTAAAATATAAATATATACATATATATCCCAAAAAAAGTTTCCATCCAGTGTGTGTGTATATATATATATATATATACACACACACACACACACACACACACACACACACACACACACACACACTGGATGAACATACCTGTTGAAAAGTCGCTTGGACCAAATTGGCAGGAAACATGTTGCTAGAGGGACACAGAAACACAAACAATTAATTTTTCAAAATGTGAAATGCAAAAAAAACCCACACAGACACAAATATGTGTAAAAAGCTAAAAAAAGAAATACATTTTTAAAAAAGTTGGTTTTTTTAGCGAAAACCTGAAGTACAAAAAGTATATAAGAACATAACAGTTACTAAGTGAAATCTGTGGTTGCTTTTGAGAGCTGGTCTATGATCTAATGGACTGTAGCTACAGAAACTGTAGCACAGTTGTTTTGCTGCTCAGCCATTCTCTGAATTTTGAAAAGGTCAAGAAAAACACTATGGTTTAAATCAGGGGTCTCCAAAAGGCGGGCAGCTGCCAGGTCCGGAACCCGAAGCAATTTGGTCTGCCCGTGGCCCAGTTTCCAAAAATTATAAATATATTATAAAACGTGTGATGCTGCAGACACAGTAAATAACAGCTTCTCTGATGATTTGTTGTAAATGTAACATGCGTAAAGACCGTTGCTCCGCGTGTTTGGAAGTCTGCTCGTTAACGAGAACATTACGCGCCGTGGCACCGGAGGAAAGCGTGTGTTCCGGGCTTTCGTTGGATGAAAGGTCTGCGTGAGTGCAAGGTACATCAGACCGCTGTGCGTGATGTGCGGATTGCTTCACGGGTCGGGTTATGAATGGTGTCTCGTCCTGGGACATGTACATGCTTTAGGCGCGTCCAAATTCATAAGCTAATTGCTCCATAAATATGTGTCGGATTGTAATAAAACACATAATTTTACATCTTAACGAGACTATGGAGGTGAAGGAAGATAAAAATACATTATTTCTCATTTCCAGATCCAGTTTAGTGCTTTCAGGAACTTTTTCCTTTGACCATTTCATGACGTTGCACATATTTCAATGCTCAGTCTGGGCTATTTTTAATAGACTGCTGCAGGTCAGAGAACTCCAAAAACATGCATGATACTGTGCATGTTGCCTAGTGACAGCTGCGTTTGTTCTTATGGACTAAACGCAAAGTGAGCTTTTTGGGCAGCTACTGTAGGCTACTACGTTTTTAACATCATTTGAACCAAATGTTCTAATGAGATTCATTAAAAATAGTCCTGTTTTAGACCTGCTTTAGACCTGCTTTAGACCTGCTTTAGACCTGCTTTAGACCTGTTTTAGACCTGCTTTAGTCCTGTTTTAGTCCTGTTTTAGACCTGTTTTAGACCTGCTTTAGTCCTGCTAGTCCTGCCTTTAGTCCTGCTTTAGTCCTGCTTTAGTCCTGCTTTAGTCCTGCTTACCTGCTTTAGTCCTGTTTATACCTGCTTTAGTCCTGTTTTAGTCTTGCTTTAGACCTGTTTTAGTGCTTTGCACTAGTCAGGTCAGGTTTCTGGTAAACACTGGGTTTTAGTGCTTTTGTCTTGTTTTAGTCATCTAATACTGTTATGATGTTTTTACTTCTCTGAAAGTAAAGTCCTGTGTTGATCTCTGTTGTTGAATTGTGCCACTGTGAGTTGTTTGTGGATCTTAGGATCTTAGAGAGATAAAACATTAAATTGTGGTGGGATTTTGTAGTCTGGCCCTTCAAAAAATCTGGCCCCCTGGAAAATATTATTGGAGACCCCTGGTTCATACCGTGTACTGAATACTGCTAAGGGTAATTTGTTTGAGAAATCTAAAGTGTTCTTTGTGGACAGAGCTCTTTTGTTTTTGTTGTCATGTTGTATTCTACAAATCGACTAGCAGCAAAGATTTGTATAAATAATTTATTTAATTTCTCAATGAGGTGCATTTGGTCGTCTGATGATTTTTTTATGTGAGTGAGCTGTAGAAATTGTTCGGTAAACAAAACAAAAGTCTGGTCTGAAAATAGAACCTTAAAATTGACCCCGCAAATTGTGGTCAATAGTGTATTTTGTTTTGTTTGTTTTTCCACAGATGTGCACTACACTACAGTGTGCTTGGCATATTCACACTGCAACAGCACGGCTAAACTACATACTACTCAATCACTGTAAATAAATTATGTTAAACATTATACCAATACCAATCTAATCCCAAATCATGATGCATACATTGCCACCTGCTACTTTTCTCATCCCGCCACAACAGATGAGTCTAAACCAGGCCAGCTCCAAATCCCATCACTGCAGTCTTTTCTGTTTACAATATATCAAAAACATGCAATAGGTCAAACTATATTATGTGTTGAACAAGCCAATTTAAAGAGACAATGCCATGCAATAATGAGTCCATTTGACCACTCCAGAAGCAGGAGTTAAAAGCAAGCTAATATAGCATTTTGACATTTTGACATAATAATAAATGACAGTGTACATCATACAGCATGCAGCACATTACTGCCGTTTATCACATGCACGCACTGGCACACACGACAGTAGTCGTCAGTCTGCTGCATGATAGATGAAGGCTTTAAAGGAGCTTTGCCAGATAAATCCAAAGCACAGCTGTGCCCAGGAACACACACTCAGAGCCGGTGAACTAGAGCTGCACATGATCGCTGCCTCCTTGATTCACATTTGGCCAGACCTGATATGCAAATGCAACTGAATGCAGTAAAAAAAGCATTCCATTACTTCAGAAATGCATGTTTTTCTCCATCTAAATGTCAAAAATAGGCAAATTTTAGGCCAATTTGTACATTTTCATTGTTACAGTATAATTAATAGTAATTAATACTTTTATTTGCATTTATGCAATTGATAACTCATACTCAACTGCAATTAAGATATGCTTTCAAAACAGCATTTGAGAATGCAGTTTAATTTATTTTACTCATTGTGCTTCTTGCATGTGATGTTGAAAAGCCAACCGAAACCTTTACCTAAGGACCAAATGAAATGACACAGCGACTTCACGTTTGTCACTGAC
>BJKM01000928.1:120888-158594 GCA_015082035.1 Chaenogobius annularis
AAACGGAACTAATTAGTATACATCCGATAACTCCCTGAAACCAAACTGAAAAAGTATACTAAGAAATGCACTGGACAGTATTGTAAGAAATATACTGTATGCCTGAACCCAAACAGTCATACGTAGACAGCCTTTGGTCATCTGACACACTCTCTAACCCTTGCAGAACTTTTCCTCACTATGAAGAATACTGATGTCCGCTCTCTTCATTCGGGGCCATGCTAAGCTTAATAGGTAATGCAGTGATAAGCGCGTTCTCCCAGGCGTCACAAGACAAATGGCCTCATTACCAGGCTCTGATCTACAGGAGTGTTGTCGGGGCAGGAAACATAATGTATCCGCTTGAAATCCACTGCCATGCAAATGACTGAGCCTCTGCAAACTAATGGGATGTATTACAGAAGCATACAAAACACAGACAACTTGGAACAAGCTGTTCCTGAAATGGGTCTGCAAATGATCATTGGATCTAATTAAGCTCATTTGCGTGCTGATGTGACACTGTCTATTTCGGTCAAGTTAATTGGTTTCAATTTATGTTTGGTGTAAATAGAAACATGATCTGATCCACACAGCATCTGTCAATGTGATTTTGATGTGTGTAATGAAAAGAACAATTCTGTGACTGTCTAAATGCCACATGCCACTGCACTTCAATGCAAACCCTTGATGAGTATTGATTGCATTCTCAGACACATCAAACATCATTAAAATACAGCTTTGCTACTTGAGCGAGCTGTACATTTTTTCACCTTTCCCAAATAATTTAGGGCTGCACAATTTTAGACAAAATTGTAATTGCCAATTTATGTACAAAAAGTTCACCCATTTCAAACCAATCTGGGGGAATTATCATTTGAGATGAGGTTTAGAGCTTAAAGGTCAAAAAAATTAAATTAATAAGTTTCTGTTGGTGGACATTCTATCACATAAATAATTGCAGTCTTAGCAATTTGATGTATGTTTCATGTATGTTCATTAACACTGTCCCCACCAAAGAAACAAATATATAATAAACAATGATAATAACAATAATAATAATATTAATAGTAGTAGAAAAAGTTTCAGTTGTAGTGATCCGGACACTGTTTTTAGAAAAACAAGATATTTCGACTCTCATCCATCCATTGTCTTCATGGAGATCTCCATGGAGACATGCAGGTGGCGGACACTCCACCAGAAAAGTTGCATGACGCACCTTTAAATTAAAACCTACCTGCTAGGACCTGGCCATAAATCAAATTCATTTGATTAATTGATGTTTTCAAAAATTAACAATGTGAGAAAAGACTTGAATGTCATGTCGAGAGCCCCTGCGCTGCACAGAAGGGCCACATTTAAAGGCTTTTTAGACTCTTCCCTCATGACTATTTTCAAACTTAAAAAGATGTTAACATGAAATGAGTTTACTCCGGACTGACCAGAGCATGTTCATGTTCATGCTCATGCAGTGGACAGGAAAGTGAAGTAAACAGTTAGGCCAGATGATTTACAGACTATAGCTCAATATTGAATTAAGATTAAAATAATAAAAACAAATGCAAGACTGAAAAGTGGGTATAAAGTATGTCTACAAAACACCACTTGTCCTACTTGCTGCTTTATGTAGTGCTGCCCTCCCAGTTTTTCTTTTGACACTGCACACTGATTAAAGACACTTATGACTCCCAAGCTGCTAAAAGACAGTCTTCTCTGCTGTTGTCAGGTCACATTGGTCAGGTACACTGGTGCAGACACTGTGCTGCTGAAGAGAGTGCGCAAACCCGGCTAAAAAAGATCCTCTGTTTCCAAGGACAACTCACGGTGAATCATCATGAACTCATATTTAGACACAGGTGGGTAACACAGGTTTTCAGCAGAGCCAGAGCGCAAACATCAGCCCAGGTGTTGGAATAGGATTTTTCCTGTATATAAAACATTTCCCAAGGAGTCTATTTATTTTTCAATGGTAAAATTGTGTTCCTGGGTTTCAGTTTCCAGTTTATAGTTGCCATTACGCTTCACCATTCAAAACGTAATTTTTTTTTTTCTAATTGTTGGTTTCCATGTAGTCTTTTCAAGTGGTTTGATACTAAGGAAAAGGCTTGATACTAATTTCAATATCACAGTCATAACAACAATTACAGCAATTAAGCACAAAATTATAGCAGCCTACGTTCTTTATTTTATAGTGTGGCCTTTTACTAGTTCTGATAAACAAAAAATCATTCTAAAATTCTAAAAGAAAGGTCCCATTTTGTCCTGTTTGTGTGTTGTTGTCGTTTTGTTTTTATCGATACTTGCTCAAATGAGTATCTGCCAGTAGTTTAGATTTTTCGATACGTTTAACAACCCTATTGCTATGGCAACAGTGCTGATTTCTCATCCCCCTGAAACCTGTAGATAGTGACCACCCACAATAATAACAATAATTCCTTTACTGAACCATATTAAAAATACGATGCTCTGAATAATTTCTTCCTTGACCTTTTTACTTTGGCTTTTCATTAAAATTGCCAAACCATGATTTCATGATTATTTTGCTAACAAATACAGCAACATGAAAATAACTGATTTAACAAGTTGTGAAATATAGAGCACATAAGCTTGCGCTCTTTCAGATAGTCAACTCGATAATTTGTTTCCCTCCTTCTTTTTAGATCTGGCTGGTTTACTGCCATTACATTACATGCCTTCCACTGTATTATTTCTAAATCCACGATCAACCTCGCTACGACAAACAGCAAGAAAACAGGTCCAAGATATGATGGATTTTTCATAACCAAAGACAAAGCCAAACATATAGGACAATGAAACGAGCAGATGGAACATGAGGATTACACAAATACAAACCAATGCAACAGTCTGATTGTTGCAGACTGATTATTCACACACATAATTTGTGAAGAAAAAAGTTGTATGTTATGTGTGATCTGGTGCCTGTTTGCAGCAGTCACGGTGTCCCAATAAGTGGAGCAGTGGAACAATGAGATGACCTACATTTACTAACAATGCATGCAGCAGGTTGAGGCAAAAACAAGTCACAAAACAGCAAAACTGCTCATTATTAAAATGATTTAGGCCACAGTACAATACGCCTGCATTCATCGCACAAAATAGTACAACATAAAACAACTGTGGTAAAAATTAACATTTGGGAAATGAATTCGGGAAAAAACATCACAGTTTATAGAGGTGTTCAGGACTGAGTCAGAAAGAGAGGGATTGTGGGATTTGTAGGCAGCCATTTGCAGTGATGTAGTGTGTGATGGGGGTTTGTATCTCGCACAGTTCAGTGATGCAACTGGTTGTAATGCCTCTTGGATGTACTGTGTTCTTTGTTGGAAAGTGGTACAATGGTTCTCTTACTGTACATTGGCCCCTGAGGATAAACTTCACTATTTTAGATGCTTTATTTTATTTTTGCGGTTCAAATAATTGCATTATAGTTTAAATGTTAGTGGTATCATTTTTTGCTTTCGAAAAATAGCTTTGTATTGTATTGATTCAACATGTTTTAGATATAATAGTGACTATGGCGTCGCAGTTAATGAACAGACATTTTTCCAATCTTGTGCGGAAGGGATGGGCACTTTTTTGAAGTATAACCCAATCACAATAGTCACACAATATTATGTAATCCAATAGAAATGTTGGATTAATTGAGGTTTAATGTGAAATGTCTGTCAAATTCATCCAAAAAGTGCAGAAATATCACCTTTTGCTTATTTAACTAACATAACTTGTTTTAAAATCAGCTCCTTCTGTAGCATTTTTACTAATAAACCATATAGTTGGTATTAAAATTTAGCATATTTTCAAAACAACATTCATAATATTATCTACATTTTGATACATTTGCCACATCTATTGTCCGCTGTTAGCGACAGTATTACTTGCATCGTACAGTACTTGTTGTATTTCACAAGCCTGAGGTGATCCTTAAGCCTGAAGTCCTGCACATTTCTAATGATCCACCTGGAGCACAGAGACCCTCCTCTGCAACACACCGCCCCAGACCCAGGCGACGGGGGTCCAACAAGGGACACGGTGTGCTGGGGAATAGACGATAAACCATTATTGCAGCTACAGGCTTGTGAGCTGATAGGACTTGTTCTTAATATGTTTGACCAAGGATACAAGCATTTTCAAATCAATGATGTTTATGACTTTTCTGAGGTAAGGCAGCATGTCTTTGATTTGTCAGAAAGCAGCTGTGGAAAGCTAAGGCAATTACAATGTGTTTCATGGAGGGACAAGTGCTTGGAGCCAAATAAGGCATTTTGGCTGAGGAATGTCATTATGGCTGATGATAGTGCAGGAAGGCGAGGGTTTAACAGCAGGAGTTTGAAGAGTCCTGCCACCTCTGCGGTTAGCGAGACCACTGAAAGGGTCACATTCACAGCCCTGTCCACAGTAGGAGCTGCTGAATATTCACCTGAATTACCCTGCCGCCATCCTAGAAAGACCAGGAAATGCATAAAAAATGATCAGTAATCTTGTTGGAAAGGTGATGGTATGGAACTATGCAAGAAAATAAACTTTGAGGATCTTCTAGACATATAACGATTCAAAATATACAAATCTTATCTTAATGCTAATGATAACAACAATATATATCACATGAGGGCCCACAAAGCAATATCAGCAGACAATGATTATATGAAGGCAGCATCAATAACTGCAGAGCCAGCCAACGTAACAGGTTGATGCAGTCAAGCAGCACCAAGACAATTATCTGTAAAACAGCGTATATGTCAATGGAGCCTAAAGCAGAGGGGGAGTCACTCAAAAGACTCACAGTCCAGCCCACCGCCCCTGCACGCTTCATTTCAGAGGCGAATCAGATTAACACTCACGCCCCAACTCTGACACTGATTTGGGCATTCATTTGGTCTTTTCTTAACATTTTAATAGACTGAGTTCAATGTGTTTTGGTTCATGGTTTAACATGATCAAATTAATCAAAATCACAACTTGAAATACAGTATTTCATATTTCAGTCATCTCTGAAATAAAACTTCTCATGGACCAGTTTAAATTTTCACAGTGAATTATCTCCATTTTTCTTTTAAATAAACTAATCAAACACAACTGCAAAACTTGGTCAGAAAAAAGTGTGTATTTATGTATCCATTCTTTTCAAAAGTTGTTCAGCCCTACAAGGCATTGCTCCTGTCGTTCAAATTCAATGAACCAGGATGTTCTGTAGTCCTCAAGTAGGATGTTTTTGTTTTTTTTGTCTTATTAAAAGCAAATACAAAGGACTTTAAATATCAGTGTCTTCAACATAACCAATACAGACTTGTAATCACTGCATTTGACCCAAAATAGTCACAATTGTTCCTCCAAACTCTGAATTTCACTAAATAAACTTTTACTGACATAGGATTGGCTGTGGACTTCTCGATTAAAATGACCAAAGCTGATCATTGACCAGTAAGCATCACTGTATCTTGATCAAGACGATTCAGCTTAATTGCACAGGCCTAACTAATTCATTTGCTGAAGTTATAGGAAATATCTCCCAACTGGACAGAAGATTTATATCATTTGCGAAATACTTCAATCCTCTGAGCTCCTGAGTTTGAGTTTGGCGTATTCATATTCGGATCTGTAGGCGCACGACTTATCCTCTTTGAAAAACGCAGAGAGTGATGCTGCTTTTGTTTTGGATTGCTGAGGTGTTTATGTTCCTATTACAGCGCCGTCCGTCTACAGACCTCCTCTACAGCGAATCGATCACAGCCCTGCTTTAACCTTTAACGATCCAGTCTCGATGCAGACAGAAAACGGTCTTTTTCACACCGTCAGAGAAACTTTGATACAGACATTTCTTTCAGGCGTTTCAACCCACTATACAAGGGCAAATCACAGAGCGTACATAACGAACAATAAGTTCTCAGACTTGTTTCACAGATTGAGAATGACTCTTGGATGAGAGTCGAAACGTTTTGTTTTTTCTAAAACAGAGTCCAGATTACTACAACTGAATCTTTTTCTACAACGAACAATAAGATTTCATTAAGAATAGAGGTGGGACTGGAAGATATTAAATGGAAAATAGTTGTTTTGGTCTGTAAGGTTAGAATACCAAACGTGTCGTCAATAAAAACTATTAAGAAATGATAAAAAAGAGCTGATCAAACAAGTAAATTACATAAACTTTGCACAGTAATCTTTAAAACAAGAGAGTAAGGGAATATTCCGGCACTTTTGTGGTAAATTTTACAGTCCATTCACTTTTACTCGAGCCTCAACCAAAAATAATTTCAAGATTATTTGGTTTAATGGATAAATTGTGATTATTCAGGTCACAGTATAAGTGTAAGAACTAAAAAAAAAAAATTGTGCTATATACTGAAAATAAATCGTGAGACTTGTAGGCAAAAACAGTGAGTCTATTCAGCTCAATCTAGACTCCAAATTTCATAAAGTTCGACTTGTGAAAGAAAGCAAATGAAGGATTTTACTGACATCCGTATTTACTGTACGAGCAAGTTTTAGCACACTTCAATTAGTTTGTCATAGTAACATATCATCATTGAGATAACCCAAAAGTATGTAAAATGTTATCAATATCACCCACACTTAATTCACAGATGAACTTTGAGATATAGTGCAAAAACAAGACATTCAATTCACAATTTTTCTTGAGAAAATACATTTTGTACAGTTCAAATGAGCTTCAAATGAGCTGAAATTAATAAGCAGAATCTCAAAGCAATTTATCTTGGATGCACTCCGTGGCTCTGTAGGCGCGGACAACGATATTTTCTTAAGAATCATTAAGCACATGTCAAAAGTAATTACGTCTGCAAGACCAGAAGCATCACTCATTATTAGGAAGTGGCATGACGCAGAAAGCATGGGAATGAATGATGTTTAATGAATCGCTTTGACCGGAGCCGCAGTATTTCAGACGGACAAAAGCCAAACCATAAAATGCACAAATGTTTCTCAGTTTCATCCTGACAAAAGCATACACTGAGTAATAATGATGGTGAAATAAAATGCAAGTATATTTGATGAAGAAATGAAAGAGCAGAGTGAATGTTAAAAGAAAAGTTAAAAGTAGGGATGGCCAATATAATGATGCTAATATTGTTGTTGGTGATATCGGGATTTCCCAGATATCGCATCGGTCCAATATTGGAAAATGAAGCCGATATTTGGCACTGTTATTTTTTGTAATCTGCCCCAGTCTCTTTGTGCCTGTGTTATCCCAGTTTGTGCATCAGATGTGTCTTTTTAAACAAAATAGCGACATTAAATGGAAATAAATGAGCAAATTAGGCTAAAAATGTGTCTGTATGTTTACACAATCATGCGTACATTGATATATCAGAGATGTTTTATCGTTTTTTAAAAGTGACTTAACTAAACATAAATTTGTGATCCTCGCATTCAACATCTTGAATTATCTTATCTCAAATACTGGTCAAGTAACCGCAGATGGTATTGACTGAATTGAGTTAAGTTAGTCCTCCTCCACTGACCCTGCGTTTTAAAACATGAATTGAAAGATTAGCTCTTTTCTTCTCCAGATCGGCCCAATTTAACCCCGAAACACAAAAGCACTTGAAAGTTTCACTGAAAACCCAAAATGGCCTGAAGAGATTTATGACTGTGACAGGGCACCGAGAGCAGGATTTCACATTTCCCATTGCAGACCAAATTAGCATAACTGTAACACACCCAGAGGTCATAATCTTGTTCTGGAAAAAGTTAATTAAGATGTTCTTCTGCTTTGTTCCAGATGCTGCATGTTTTTCCAACCAATAATATAAAAACGAAATCATTTCCCAACCTACTTCTGGTGCTTTTGGCCTGACAGAGGCGGTAGACAGTTACACAGCTGTGTGTCAGTGGATGTAGTGTGTGTAAGGTTTAATGCACAGGGCCAATCAAAGAGTAACACAGTGGAAGGATTACTCAGAGCATGACTAAAGTCTTCACCGCCACCAGAGCTGATCTAATACCCTCAGTACAATAGTGGAGCGATAGTGGGTGGGCAGAAAACATTTACTGTACATTAGAGATTATTTACATCTTTTACTGTAAAAGTGTCAATTGATTGAAACAAAAACTGTATAGGAGTAGAAGAGCATTTGATATTCAACTTGTCGAGTCCAACACGAATTAAAGCATGTCATGTTAGTGAAGTCCAGTCCAAGAATACAAAACAACTTAAGAAAGCAGGAATACCATAACACACAATAAGAGTGGAAGCAAAAAGGTTAAGTTACTGTTGTTCAAACTCAATTTTGATAGTAAGGAAAAAGCTTGAAACTTAAAACTGATTTTAAGACCGGTAAAATATCATAATGTGATCTTATGCCATCCAGACCATTCAAAAAACTATTCTGGAAAGAGACAGTTCTCTTTATGTGCTGCGACTCTTTTCAGTATTGACACCCACTCACCTGAGTATCTAGCTTCGATAAAAGTTTCAGTAACAATTACTATCTGGATATGGTTTTTGACCGCCCTAAGTCCCAGTCACTCAGAAAATAAAAAGTAAAATAGGTAATAGCGTTTCAAACTACAAGGACAAACACAGAGAGAGCTGGTTAAATAAAGGGCAAATCTATATGTAACAGGTTCATTTTAGTATAGTTACACAAAATTGTCCTTTTGTTAGGCCTGTTTTGTTCAGACCTGCAGTTTGATTTACTGGGCTGTCTTCGTCCTCTAGCCACTGCTTCTGTCATTTTATTTCCTCTTCGTGTGGCCATTGTGCGATTCGAGGGTTACGACTTTCTCTTCCTTTTTGCAAATTCCATTTTGGGAAGAAATTGGGCTGGATTGATAAATAGCAACATATGTTGATCTTCTTTCTATTATTGTCAACCAAATTAAACAGAGCGCACCTCCAAAAGTTCTACTGTGTCCCGTGGCTCTTTAATGCCATGAATCACAAATCTACAAAATGCAAAAGTACAACAGTTATATATGAATTATGTTAAATTTCCAATAACGATCAAATACATTTTTGTTCTGGAAAAGGGAAAAAACTTAAACTATACTTCTAACCCTATACAAATCGGGTGCAAAGTTTCCAGTAAAAGTGCTGAAGGTGAATTGTGTGCGCTCTTAGCTGAAGATTCTCTCATGCAAACACGTCTCAGATGTTTCCATTACAACACGCTACATTTGGTTCACAGAGATGTAATTCTGCACTTGGCTTCACCTAAATGAATGAGGGATAAATCACTCATTTGCTTTGTTCTGACCTGCGCGAAACGGACTCACATTTTTGCCCTTTTGAATCCTCAATTATGTAATGTGAATACATTTAAATATGCTTCAATGAGATACTGTTAAACCAAGAAGACTGAGCTTTTTTAAGACATTATCTGAACCTCAGCTGGATCCTTTTCAGATTTTTTATATTGTATGCAGCATTTCTGCACTTTTATAAGCACTTGGCAGAGAACAAACGCAAGCTTGCATTACAAAGTCTAGATCTTGTAGCGTTCACTTGAACACAGAATAGTATGAGTATTTTTTCTCTTCCACTGCATAATGTGAGCAGAAGGAAATATGATATAGATTCACAATAGTAAAGGATTGCATGGATATGAAGAAGTGACACAGGAGTTTGGGAGAAATGACAGACTTTAAATTTCCCTTGAAACTGTGTTGTAATCAGTTCATGAGCACAGCACATGTTCCAGGTGTTCTGACAACAGCGGATATATCCACACAATCTACACACCTCATTTTATAGTCTCTATTTTGGCAATTATCCTGCATAGCAAATGTTTTCTAATACATAGTAAAAAAAAAAAACTAGTCCAATAAGTCACATGCTCAGGCTTCTTTTGTTGTTGGTAATACTTTGGGCTGTTCGCCTTTGGTCATTTAGCTAATTAATCGGTCGATGGTGTCTTAATTGACCATTTTTTTACTAGTGGACTAATTATTTTATTAAGGATTTATCTGGACAACAGCAGAAAAGAGAAAGCATGGCATGAATTAGCTGGGGTTCGGGGAATGACTGGGCAGTTTCATTTGCCTTTTCACTGAAAGATACTGTTTCCTTCTTTGTACAACTAAGTATTTTTTACGTGCAATCCTGATGATTTACAGAGATTTTAGTCCATTCATTTATGCACAGGGCATGTCTTTAGTCGACTAAGAATTTGTTTAGTTGACTTCAGCCTTAATACTATTAATGCTGCTTTGAGACAACTCCTACATGAAAGATGTACATTTAAAGATTGAAAATATAGCTATTGTTGTTTTGGACATATGCAAAATTAGAAAGCAAGTATAAGGTCTATAATTAAAAGTATAAAAATCACTCAAATAGCTTTAGTATCTGTCTATGCCCCAAACTGCTTTGATAAAGATTTTTACGACTCATTGAATTTAACATTACTTGATCTCTCTGATCACCAACTTCTAAACCTTAATGCTTAATGCTCACAATGTTGATGGAACAGGCGGAAAAGCTATGACCAAAGATTATCTTCAAATGCCTTACAAAAACAAAATAAATGAATACTGTCTAATTGACACATGGCGTCTGATGAATCCATTAGCTAGAAACATTTCTTTTTATTCCACTCCTCATAAAACCTTTTCTAGAATTGATTATTTGTCCAAACCTCTTTTTGAAACTATATGTACAATAGAAATGATCCCATTCCCAATCTCGGATCACAGAGCAGTGCTATGCTCCTTCACACTTAAAACAGCTCAGGCCAGAGCCCCACGCTGTCCTTACTTCAAGACGAGACTTTTATAAAACAGCTAATACAGGAATTACATCATTTTATAGCCATTAATCAACCATCAGTGAATGATCCAAGAATATTATGGGAGGCCGTCAAAGGAAGTATCAGAAACTTCCCTATTTCCTATGCCTCCAAATTAAACAGAAACAGAAAACAGAGAATACAGTTATTAGAGAAGCGAAATAGCTGAGATTGAGGAAAAAATGTCAATCAAAGTCACATCTGAAAATGTCAGAATATACCAAACATTACTAAATGAGTTAAGTGACCAGAAGGCAGAATTCCAGATCCACCGCGCCCGACAACAACACTACATAAACAGTGCAAGACCAAGTCGCTTACTGGCTCTGAGTATTAAAAAAACGAGCAGCTAGCCAACATTTCTGCAATAACAACAGAGGAGGGCATAGTAACCTCTGACCCTCTACACATTACTACAAGTTTCAAAACATTCTATTCAAAAACGTTATAAATCAGAAGTCACTTGATAAGACGTGCAGTGATTTCTTAAGCTCACTTCTTCTAGCAAAATTACCCCCAAGAGCTGCAGACTCACCAGGAAAACAGATTACATTGGAATAACTTACTAGGGCTATAAAAACAATGAACAAGGGAAGATCCCTGGCCTAGATGGGATCCCACCGGAGCTGTATTGCACCCTGGACCCAGCTGGGCCCAATGCTCTTAAAAATGATAAACTTTTCAATAAGTTATGGGTTCTTCACTGATGGTTCGAACGTTGCAATGATTTCACTTTTACAAAAAAAAAAAGAAAACCACTCATTCTCTTAAACACAGAGTCAAAGGCCTTTGAAAAGGTCCTGGCCTTAAGACTTGAACAATATATGCTACACTTGGTCCATCACGACCAAACCGGGTTCATTAAATCAAGGTTAGCATCGGACAATATACGCGGACTACTTCATTTTATAGATGCTTCAACTAAAACTCCAAATCAAAATCCCCTCCCTTCTCTTGATGCCAAAAAGGCATTTGACCGGCTTGAGTGGGGTTACCTATGGTCTGTGCTGAGACAGATGGGTTTCAATGATGATTTTATTGCTATGATACAGACTTTATATGCCCACCCTGGTGCAATGGTGATAACAGGTAACGTTTGCTCTGCTATATTTAAAATAACTCGCTCGTCCCGTCAGGGTTGCCCATTCTCACCATTGCTGTTCTGCCTCTCATTTAAGCCCATCGCACCATTTGTCAGACAGTCAGGGAGACTAGAGCCAATTATGGTACAAAAAACCTCTCACTACATTTCACTTTATGCGGATGATATCTTAATTTACACGAGCAATCCAACTAAATCGGTCCCTTTTCTTCTCAATAACTTTAAACAATTTGGGACAATATCTGGCTATAAAGTAAACTGGAAGAAATCGTCTTTGATGCCACCGAATGAAATTACACAGGACCGGTCTTCTTTCAATATCCCTGTTGTGCAAAATATGAAATACCTGGGTGTCTATATAAATTCAAAATTAAACACTGTGATCAATATATAATAGTACTCTGCACTCCATAACTATTGACATAAGGAGATGGAAAATTCTTCCTACGTCATTTCATACTCGTCTATCTATTATCAAAATGAACTTGTTGCCTCGAATACATTTTTTTAGTTCTATGTTACCTTTAGCTCCTCCTCAAGGTTATTGGAAGAAACTGTACTCTCTTGTGGGTACTTATTTATGGAACGGCAAGAAGCTTCCACATTATACAGATTCAAATCATCAGGCGGAATTAGCCTTCCAAACTTTGAGTGATATTCATGTTGCTTCACACTACGGTCGCTTGTCTCATGGTTCAGATCTGATAGTGCAGTATCATGGATTCCAATCGAAACAGAGTTAATTCAACCATATTGTCTGTCCAGCTTTATCTATTCCAATATCCCACACAAGATGACAAAACAAAAACATGGCCCTATCATCACTCACCTCATGTCTATTTGGAGTCAATCAATTCATGAAAAAAAGGGAAACATTCTATTCACAGTCACCAATCTTCTATAATCATTCCCTCCTAATAGACAAGCCATGGGAATCCAAAGTGGTTCGCACATTTAGTGACATTATAGGGTAGAATTTCTAGATCTGGAAAGATCTTATGACCTACCGGGCTCTACTTTCTTTTTTTACTTGCAACTGCGTGCTGCGATGCGTACCCAAGGTGTTCCATGGGGATGCAACTTAAAACATCACCCTCTTCATTCTATCCTGGGCAAAGGGAGAAGCAGTGGTATTGTTATTGACCTTTATAAATGTATTGTAGAATCCTCACATAAGCATCTGCCCACTGAGCTTAAGGACCACTCTGAGTGGAACTGGAGCTAAATTTGGCCTTAACATCAAGAACTCCAACTCACCAAATGATTCATTATACATTTATTCACAGATCTTATTTACGTCCCAGGAGACTATATAAAATGAACCTAAAAGATAATCCATATAGCAATGCACAGACAATACCATTGGAACCTTCATCCACATGATTTGGCAATACCCCCAGGTCCATAGGTTTTGGGAAAATGTTTCTACATGTGGAGAATCATAGGCCGGGCTTTAATACAAGTAACCGTGGAATTAAATGATACTTCTGACATGATTCTAACGATTAATGAGCATCGCCTACTATTTGCTGGGCTCACCACGGCCCAAAAAAAATGATAGCATGTCGATGGAAATCAGAGCAACCTCTGAGTGTGGGGGAATGGCTCTCATCATACAGAGAAATCGCTCAGTTCGAACTCTCAGCAGCTTGTATTCATAAAGCAAAGATTGAAAATGTAAATTGCTGGTCACAACTCATAACAAAACTTGATTCCATTTTTCCAAAGAGGTTTATATTATTTATTTTTTGTATTTTCACTGTGTTATTATAAATAGATGAATAGATGTATGTATACTGACCTCTATTCAACTTCATTAACTGTATGAAACTACAAAATATGATGTACATATTGCTGTTTCTGTGGATGTCAATGGCAAGGAAATTAGCTCAGTCTAACTAACTGTAGGTGCATATGTATGTGCATAAGCAGTATGTATGCTGAGTACATACACGCATGTATCTATACATGTACTGTATATGAATATTTGTATTACCTGGATAGCAGGGGGAATTCTATTTAATTTTATTTTTTGCCACTATTATTATTGCTGTGGTTATTGCCGCTATTGATTTTATTATTGTTATTACTTTCATGTATATGTATCTTCTGATCATTATGACTACAGCTATGAGTTTTCTTGGTTGTATATGTCATATACCTTTCTCTTATATGTTTCATTTTTGTTTTATTTGTTTTGTTTTGTTTTCCTCTCAAACTGGCCTCAATCGATGAGAAAATGTACAAATGCGTGGATTTGTGTGTGTGTGTGTGTGTGTGTGTGTGTGTGTGCATGAGATGGATGAAAGTGAGGAACCCATGAGGGGAAGGGGGGAGGCGAGAAATTAGGGAAAAATGCACTTGTGCTTTTGTTTTTTGAGCCCCCTTATAAAGTGATGATGTCATTGACAAATTGCACAATTCAATAAAAACTTGATCAAAAAAAAAAAAAGTATAAAGAAATGTCTAACAAACAAAGTATAAAGTGATATTTCTGCCCATTGGTGGTTCATTTTAGGGTCCGTTCACATTTTGAGTGATACTTGAAGCTGAACAAAGACATTTACAGGCACAGATACTACAATTGTTACCATTTCTGAAATTGAGGCCCGATAGATAATGCAAATCTGTCTGTGTGTCTGTCTGTGCCTGTTACATGATTTAATCTGCATCTCAACAATAACACAGCAAAACAGAGCCTCAAAAATCAATGCCACTGCAGCACTCTTCATCTTCTTTTCCCATTGCCCACATGCACCTGCCCCTCCATCACTGTGTGGACCCTCATCTCTCCACGGGCTTGTCTGCTGATCTGTGTCACAACTCATTACATCACCGCTCCCCTAACCCAATAAAACAGAGCAGCTTCATTGGTATTGCATGCACTGCTGTATTCTGCCTCTGTGTATGAGAGTAGTGGAGATTTACAGTAGTGTGCGTGTGTAGGTCCCATAGTGATGTTTGAAAACTGAATTCCTATCTCCAGGCAAAGCTTAGCAACCAAGCTTTGATCATAATTTCCCTGCCCAAAGCACAAGAGGTCAGGAATCTATCTGCCAGCTCACTGCTCGTCCTATTTGATTTTCCATCAGCGTGATTCTCACGCTACTTCCAAGGAAACTTCTACTGCTTAATGTTAACAGAGAGAGGTGAACACGTTTTTGAACAGCCAGCAGATGTATTGTCTGCACTCTCCCTCACATCAACTTTTTGGGTCCTTTTTCCTCTATTCCAAAATGTTGAAGCTCATCGTGTTTCTGCTGCACAAGTCCTACTGTAGTCACGACACAGAAACTTCAAACTTGATTTTGATAAGGCTTAATTCATGATATTGATTTCATTACCATTCAAATTAAATAGCTCTTTTTAGTTAATACAATGCCATCTTTAACACTAACACTCTTAATTTTAATATGTATCAGACCAATCTAAAACTATTCAGAAAAGGTCCAATTTTAGTCCCATTTGTGATTGACAACTCTACAATGTATTCAATCCAGCAGCTTTAATGCATTTGTTATTTTACTTAAAACAGTTTCATCCCAATGTTTTTTTTTAGTATCTCAATAACAATAGTCATACAATAGTATGTCAGTAGAACAGAAATGCGTTAAGATGTCTATAAACATATTAGTTCAGGTTGAAGTATCATACAAAATTAATCACAAAAGTGCAGAAATTTCACCATACACACTTTTGAAAGTAGACAGCTAAACTTTTTTCATTATGTAACAAATACTATAGGCTTCTATATTAAAAATCACGAAAAGTCCCAAAACAATTTAAACTTTGATATATTGCCCATCTCTAGGTCTGTCATAATAAACAAATACAAAGGCATACAAAATCCCATCTAATATCTAATAGTAAATTTGCAGAAAATCAAATGATCTAACACTATTGCACACAGCCTTGTATTACCATTGTATTATGAAACATGCCTTATATTATTAAAATACATTCCACGTTATACATGTTGGCCTTGGGTTTTCTTGGCCTGATGGATGATCCGAGCACGGGCTTCCTTTGCGTAGTGATAAATGATAAATACTTTCTTGTTAGAATTGCCGGTAGGTGGGCTCACTTCACAACACATCACATGACACTTCCCACACAAAATGGCTGCCGTGATCTAAGCCATCGTGAAAGCTTGAGAGACTCATATATGACATGCATTTGGCTTGATCATCCACAAGACACAACAGAGTCTGACTGCTTTAATGTATTGCACAGCCAACCATATTTTCATCATTTAAATGTTCAGCATCGTGCGCTGTGTGTGTGTGAACCACAAACACTTAAGTCCAGCAGACACACGTCCAGATCCGCCGATAGCGATTCAGAGCGTCAGAATTGAGTCAGAGGTGCAACATGTGGCCGCCTTCTCCCTCGTGGGCCTCTGTCAAAGTGATGTCCAGGGACAGTCACAGTCAGGACACCTCAATGCTGCCCGGAAGACAAAGTTTACGAAAAGGAAGGAATCTGTGGCTTTGACGTTGATGTATAAATACAAATATATCTATTGAAGGTGATGAATTCACTCCGATACAATATCAAAGCAGTAATAGTTGCTCTACTACATATACAGTACATCGTTCCACAAATTGTACATCATCAGTAGTAAAGTTTAAGGTTGTGTTATTAATCACATTTTAAACGAGATTGAGATTCAGTCATCTCTAAACAACTGATACGTTTGAGTCTTCAGACTTTTTAAATATTTTTTTGTGTGTTAAATGATTAAAAGTCTGTATAGTTTAAGTTCAGGAAATTCATATTGAAAGCCATTGTATTCTTTTTTATAAGACAAATTAAAATATAATTGAAAATTGATCAATGTGAGCGGGGGAAAATCTTGATTGATTTTCTGTCATATGGTCCAGCCCTAAAAATCAAGTGCACTATGGGACCTGAAACCTGAAGTAGCTCTGGTGTAAATGCTCGGTACATTGCAAAAGAGAGCCTCACATAATGATAAGAATCCACACTATTTCACATTTTGCTAACTCATTGTGGGTGGAATTCATGTTTATTGTCTTAATCCTATTGATTGTAAATTAAAAACATTATTTATTAGTCTATTCCAGTTATTATCTTGAACTCACTATATCTTTTAGCAACAACTTTGTGGTTTAACCAACAAATGAACACCAACAAACAGGTGTTATTAAGACCACATCAGTTAAAAATGTACTGCCATGATTAAATGCATGTGCACTACAGAACACAATGAAACACTCGCTTTTAAGTGGGTTTACGTGAAATGAGCAGGCGTACTGGATGAGTCTCACTAATCCTGATCCTCCCCTCCCCCTTATCTGTTTCTGGCTCCGCTTCGCATCTTCACTAAACACACTCAATAATCCGCCATTATAGCTCTATTGGAGGTGCAGACTTCCTAATAATTTGTGGGCTAACTTTGATAGAAACAAAACAAAGGGCAGCAGGACAAGTGACCAATACAACACATACAACAAATAATACATACACTGAGGAAAGAATGTCAACTTTACCCAAAATGTTCAAAAGCTACTTGGAAATCCAACAAACGGTCCAAAAATTGCTTTACCCGGGCTATGGATATGAATTTGTCATGCTTTATCACAGGGATGTGGGAACATAAATTGACTACAGACCCAAAAGGAGACATGCCTCATTGCGTGGAGCGATAAACACATAATCTTTCCTCTATGTGTGTGTACAGCGTCAACAAGTGTGCAGATTACCAAAGAATTTGATAGCAACATAAACAGCCTCCCAGTCTCCCCCTTCAGGTCACGATGATTTATTTCCCCCGGTTTCTTCAACTTCACTCATTTTTATCACACTTTTCTGTTGGCCCAGATTATCTACAAGCTCCAATGTTCTGTGTTGAAGCCTTCTCCATGTCCACGTCAAGAAAACAGGCCTGTCAGTGGAACAAGTCTACTCCATAAACTAAGGAGGATTCTCTGCTCTCTCCCCAGACTGTTTTATGTCATAACAAAATGCTTTTATAGATCTATGGAGACTGGAGCATCGAGTGAGTTCTGTTTAAATTGTACACCAACCAAAATTACACTGATGTATGATGATAAAGCAAAATAATACTTGCTGATGTTCTTAAACACAAGAAATTGGGGGAAAAAAACCACTGCACTTTATATAATCTAATTTGAACGGATAACAGTATATTATTGTGGAAAAGGTCAAATGACATATTAAACTACTGAAATATAAATAAACCTGCTCGATTATTTGGGGGGGGGGGGTTCCGGCCTGAAAAGTTTGGGAACCTCAGACTTAAAACATTTCCACCGAGGCCGTAAACCAAACTCTTGCCATTTTCATCTGGATGGAGTCGCTTGTTGGTAAGATCTAAAGATAAATGGTAAGTGTGCAAGCAACTTTTTCATACAGCAAAGCACTCGCACAGCTCTTCTCATCCCAAAACACAACCTAATGTCGAATGAGCCTCTTCCTCTGTGTTTGCCATCAATAAAATACTGATTGACTGATAAATTGCATTGAGGGCATTCATTGATGAAAAAAATACAATCAATTATGTTTATACTGTACTTGTTCATTTCAAATGTAACGTACAATGATATCAAGCTGGCGGTTAATCAATAACTGTTTACCTGTCATAAACCAATTAAACCATGAACTCCTTAAGGAAATTCAACAGAATCCCTAACTGTTACTGAGATCATTTCTGTCTCAATGTACTTTTTTTGCAATAAATTTGAATGTGTTGTGAAACCGTATTGTCTGCTTTGAAACGCAGCTCTAAACATTGTGTTTACGTGGGTCTTGTAGTGTCTCTCCAGAAGATGTAAAGGCTTTGTGCATCGACAGGGCTCTAGTCACTGCAATAATAAAGAATCCATGTGTCTCGATTGAAAAGAAGTGCCACAGTGTCACAAAGGTAAAGATCACAAAGGGGGTAGAAGCACTGTGCTGCTGACTGTGAGCTTTACGGGGCAGGTAGGCATGCAAAATTCATGAAGAACAGATGAAACAGATCTTTATCAGTGGTGAAGATGAAAAGAGGAGTGCCGAGCCAGGCTGTGACACCTTGCTCTAATCTGTGCCTCGGCTGCCAGAAAAACACAAGCCTGAAATGAAGAATGTGAACCAGCACTTTGGTGTTCTTACTGTGAATGAAGAAAAGTTCGGGAAAACAAACGTTACATGAAGGGTAAACAATTAATGTGTAGTTACTAGCAGAGATCAAATTAACAACATGTTCAGGAGATTGACAGTGTTCAGACCTTACAATAAACGGCATTTACAGGCCCGTTTTAGCACATTCACAAAAATATGGATTGATAATCAGTTTCAGGAGACCAACCCTCTCTTGTTCTGATAAATGTATACCTACTATATACCTTACATATTTTGCACACCCATATAATTTCTTATGTGCACAGGCTGTATTAAATCATGAACAAAAGGGGCAGCTGTAAAGATGGGCATGGCGATAAACAAGATATAAAATGAATAACATCTGGTGGATGTGCCATATATGGTGTGCCTCTGTAGAAGCAGTGAGCAGACCAGCGGTCAGTGGGGAGCCCGGTGTGACTGATGGGGAGGGGGGTGCAGTCTGGAGGAGGGCCGGGGGGATGGGACTTCACTGTGATGATGGAGGGAACATACAGCATACATTTTATAACATTTCCATAGGCACTAGCAGTTTGTCCTGTGTCAACAACGGTACCTCAGTTTAGACACAAGGTGAGACTGCTGTCACGAAAACAGGGGCTGCAGAAAATGTTTAGTCCTGTCAGCAAATTTCATAGCCATGCTCTGTTGAACACTCTCTGCAGTTGGTGGCTTAGGCTCATACGGCAAGATGGAATATATATTTTAAGTAGGAAGATAATATAATGTTTGCACTGTCAGTAGAGAATAGCAGGAGCTTTTTGAGGACATGTTTGAGCTTTAAAACAGTGACAGACAGGGCTGCACGATAAAGTCATTCAGTGTTCCTGTATTCTTGTATCGGCGATATTTTCATAATACTGAATAACAGAACATTCAGAAATCTTTCACAAGAACATGCATGCATGGATGGATGTCGCACTATTCATATTGACAAACTGCATTTCCTGGTGTATTTATCCAACCACACCACAAGCTTTGTATAATTGTACACACATGTTGTAATGTTTAAATGATGACATTTCACATCATCTGTCTTATTACAAGAAAAACAAAAGTTGATATTAAAAAGAAGACAGAAGGAATTTGCATCTGAAGCCCATGTACTTTTATTCCATTACATTGCTGAAAATATCCAGCCAAATAATAATTGTGTTGTGCTGCAAATATGAATTATATGACAGATCAATTATTGAGAATGACAACACTCCAAATGACCTGCTTTTCTTGGCCATGCCTGAGGGAACATCCTGCTCTCAACTGCAACATGTACAGTCTAAGTCTAAGATATCCACATTTATATATACAGGGGACACAGCAGGAGACTGAGACAACAAGAGCTATGGTTTTAACAGTACAGTGTATATACACTGTGTGAGGGAGGTGCAGGAATTTCTCCGGAGCCACAATTAAAGCAGACACAAAGGAATCTGCCAGGCCATGCACACGCACCGTGTTGGCACAACTTCACTGGATTCAGCATCTCCAAATACTATATATAGGCCACAGGCTCGCAGTCAAAAAGGGAAGAAGATTCTATTATTTACACACAAAACACAAATTCAAAACCTGTGAAAAATATGAGCATGATTGACAAGCAAGTTCAACTTTGCCTATCTTAAATATCCCTGTTGTCAGCTAACAAATGCAAAAAAAAAACAGTCACAAGCTTTACAAGAAATGACAACCTGGAGGCTGCAGGGCTACGGCTGAAACAACTAATCGTATCAATCAATCAATTAATCAATTATTGAAATACTGTCAACATTTTTTATCAATAATAGTCATCAGAACAGACGCTAAAACATGCCATGTGCTGGTTATAGAGGTTCAGAGGTTTTAAGACTCAGACAGAGCATTAATGACAATAAATGACACATGAAAATGTACAATTTCTGATGGAAAACTCTATGAAGATCCTCAAGCAGCGTCACACAAATTTAGTAAAAGCCCTCGTGTTCACAAGCCTCTCGTGATCTTAATAACTCCTTGACTAATCAAAAAAAGTATTGGCTGATTAAGCAATTAGCAAAATAAATAACAGTCGCAGCCCTAGCAGTGACACCGACCGAACAAGCAACTGATTTCCATCTTCCACATTGTAAAACCATAATTATCACAGAACTTTGCAACTACCAACCAAATTGCTTATGCACAGGTACAAGCACCGAACATCTAATATTTGTGGAATTTTGCATAACCCATCAAAAGCTTTTAACACATGTGCATTGCCTGTTGGTCCCTTGATTATAAATGAGATGAAGCCATGCCTCTTTACAGTTCTTTCATAAATGCCTATATATTCAGTGGCCTTTGTATGTCTCAGCCTGTGTTCAGTCTATGCTCCACTAACTTCAATAGATTTAGATTATGACTATTATGATTAATTTCACTTAAAAGCTGATTAGAAATATAATAAAAACGAATAGGCTTCAGTTTCAAGCCAGTTGTTGGATTTGTCATTAAATATGCTCTTCTAATGTTGTTTGCTTTAATTCTGGTCTGGCATTTTAAGCCTGATAATGCCAATGCGTGGGTGATTGACTTACGGCAGTTTTCTTCATCACTGTTGTCTGAGCAATCGTCATCATCGTCACACCTCCAGAGGGTCGGTATACACCTTTGGTTACTGCACTGGAACTGTCCATCTTCACACTCATCCGTTGCTATAAAAAGAAAGCAAAACAGTGACACATGCGTAAGACTGTACAAAGGTTTATTTAAATTGAAATACTGAAGGCGGGCAATGTTAGTACAAATTTGCAAATGAATGCCTAATTGATATTCAGCATTCATTGAGGTCAATTGGATTTGGAGCACAAAGCGTCAGGGCCGGGTTTCTCACACTTATTATCTTTTCACAAGCTATTATTAAACTAACAGAAAGAGGGACGATTGCTGAGCAGAGGAGAGCGCGTACAGGGCATGCTGCTAGCTCTGATGCGGTAGGCTAGGGATGCTCACTATCAGAAAACACTCAACACTCCAATGATTTCCTATTCTAAAATAATCACGTGATTTTACGCACGTCTACCTGCTTCAGATGTACATTACACATTGGAATTAGTTAGATCAAATACAAGCAAATATGTTTCTTTCTTTTTCTTCTTCTTTCTTTTTTTTTGATAGGAGAAACACAAGGACAGAGTAACAGAAGCGCTTCCAATTGCACAGCTCATTAACAAGCTGGACGAACATGTTCACGTTTGATTCACCACAAAAGATCTATTCAGAAATATTTACGCACTGACCTCCGGTGAAATAAAGCCGCAGAAATAGCGAGTGCAAGAGTAACAGTGTCCGTATATCCGTCCACATCTCTGGAGCAGGTGATGGAGCTCATTCACATCCACTGAACAAAAGCCCGACAGCAGACCTCTTCTTGTTGTAGCGCTGCGACGCCAGCCTCCGCTCCGCCGCGCCACGCACCGCCCCCATCCTCCTGATTGGCTGAAACACCCGCAGATCGAAGGGGGGGGGGGGGGGGAGTGGGCGGGGCAAGAAATAAATCAAAGTTGTTGTTTTTGTGTGCGTGTGTGTGTGGAAGCTCTCTTAATGGTCACTGGAAAGTATTGAATTACTTGATGTTTAGGTTTCTGACTTTTTTTAATGGTAAAACATTAAAACCGTATTGAGAAGGCTTTTTCACACTGACTTTTTCAACATTCCACAAGCCACAGTTTTACAACCTGGGGTACGGGGACCCTACAAGCACTTATCATGGGGCACTGGAAATGGTTTCAGATTTTAAAATATTTGGGGGGGGAAATGTTGTAGCCTAAATTTTACATTTCTTTACTTTTTATGTTGTTGGTGAGCCAAATATTCGATTCTTAAATCTATGTTATTATCCAAACAACACAAAACAAGACCGGAGAGTGAAAAGATAAAATCAAAAGGAAATAATACATAAAATATCAGCCAGACTCATTTAATGATGTATTTATTTAACCAGTAAAGCGCCACTGAGATTCCACTGAGTTTCAGGGGAGTCCTGGCCCCAGAGGGGACGAGTCTATTGTACATGTTTGTAGTGGTAAGGGAAACCTACGCAGACACAGGGAGAACATGCAAACTCCACTTAGAAGGCCCCGCAACATTAATCATAGCTCTAACCGCTGCGCTATAGTACCAATGTATAAATCCCACCCAGTGTCCATGTTTGAGTTCAAAGTAATAGTCAGTCCATTTTATACATTTCCAACATGATCTCAGTTCAGTTCTTGACAGTGATCAGTTCAGTCATTTATTTCTTTGTCACTTTTTTCACTACAGCCATAAATACACTCCACACATATTCATTCATCATCTCCATCGCTGGAGTCCTACATCCAACATTAAAGATATTCTAACCTTAAGAACATTTTGCAGGATTTTTAACATCAATAGGCCTATTATTGAACATGAAAATATAGTTATAATTGATATACTAATATAGTAAATCATATTGGGTACCATGCTTAGCACACAGTATAGCGAGTAACACTTGGAGTGTGATCAGATGAGTAAAGCAAATAAAACTGTTACTGTTCTAATTTTTTTTCACATTACGACGAAAATAAGCATATGAGTGTTGACTTTTGTGGCCTAGTGTCTCGCTTTACCTGTTCCACTTTTTCAGGTCTCTTGTTCCTAATCTTGTTAAACAGCCTCTTTTCAATACAGCCCTCAGCAATAATACAATGTTACTCATCTATATGCAAATGATGGTAAGGTTACTCAGCTCCTCAGTGGCAGGAGCAACACAAGAAGACCTCTTTATACCTAACCCGATTATTGCTTTGTTACAACACAAATGCTAACTTATGCCATGACTGATAAAAGTGCATCGGTATGATATTATTTAGAGGGCCAGGGGCTTAGAGGCGGAACAAACAAGGCTGCTGTTCAAATATAGGCCACGACCAGCGCTGATGCCATAATCAGTCATTTTAATGGAGATAAGTAAGAATAAGTTAATCCTTTCTCCTGTCCACTCCATGCCTGTCAGTGCCACACGGTACAGGACTATAAGGCAATTGCATGATTCTGGTTGCACAACAGCATAAGTTTTTATATTTTTTAGGATATGTTGCTGATTATTTTATTTTGTAATTATTTGTAAGATTTTATAATCAGATTTTTTGTGTGCAGTATAACCTTGTCAGGTCACTGCTATTACTGTTTGGGCTGGATCAAAGTAAAATGATTGCATTAGAAAAGGCATCTGGCATAAAAAATACACCATCAATTGGAATGAATATCTTGGCCAATGATTTGTTGAGATGAGAACTCAAAAGGAAAGAATCTAATAAACCTGATTGGGCGGTTTATTGATGCAGATGTTAGCACTTCAGCTTCACAGTGATAGGTGTCGGCTCCCGTTTCCCCTAACATTAAAAACATCTATGGTTGTATAATTTGGTGATGTCATAATCTCAGTTGGTGGGTGTTGTGGAAAACTTCTCTGACATTACCAAGAAATAAAGTAAAACAATAGAACAGAGTTGTCTTTTCTCAAAAGTGAATGCTTTAATTCAGTGTACAGTCTGAATCAATCCCTCCCTACTTCACATCTCTGTCGTCTGTCCCCACACTGGTCTAAAGGTCACGACTCAGCGGTGACACAACATTCTTATATAGTTTTACACTTGAACAGATGGTCACATGACCTGGCTCACACGGAAAATGACTGGCTCTGAAACGAATGCCAAAGTAACTCTAAGGGAGATTTACTGTTTTTGAAAGAAATATCCAAAATAAAAATCCACAAACTAAACTGAACCTTTTCATTATTTTATTTGTTTGAGATTGTCCCTACAAACCCATAATAGGTCTATTAATCTTATGTCTTCAACTGATAACATTTCTGTCTCTGGGCCTGGATAATGCCACCACCTGCTGAAGCTATTGTGAAAAAAATATATTTTACTTTTGTTTATTTATGCTAACAGAGAAGATGTTGTATTTTGTGCCATTTTTTGTTTGTATGGATAGGTCCAGTAATTACATAGAAATGAACCATAAAACAGGTCAATCAATTTAAAATCCGACAGATAAACAGCAAATTGTACCTGAGAATTCTCTCTGAAAAATTCCAAATCTCAGGAACGGTCTTGTTATGGATCCTTCTATTGACTTAAATATATGTGTTTGAAGAATAAGGAAACAACACTTAATTTTCTCTCCTCTTCTTTCAGCATATTGTATATCCTACTCTAAAATCATACTTGGTCATGCATACTCGAGACACCAAATATTCCATCTGAATACTGGATTTTGGTTAAGCAAAAGAAACAGTCAGAATATGGGGCATTCAATTAAAATAGAAGATGAAGATGCCATTGAAGCCTGTTTTTCGTCATATTAGCAGAGCCAGATCAAAATCAACTTACGCAGTCAGCATAAAGGAAGATTTGGCTCTGGCAAAAACTTAAAACCTCTGAGGTGGTACACTTCATCCTGCAGCATCTGGACTCCCCGGGAACCTACGCCAGGATCCTGTTTGTGGACTTCAGCTCTGCTTCAGCACCATCCTCCCTGCTCTGCTCCAGGACAAGCTCTCCCAGCTCAACGTGCGTGACTCCACCTGCAGGTGGATCACTGACTTCCTGACGGATCAGAGGCAGTGCGTGCGGCTGGGGAAGAATGTTTCAGATACACAGACTATCAGCACAGGAGCTCCACAGGACGATGTACTTTCTCCTCTGCTCTTCTCCCTGTACACAAACTGCTGCACCTCCAGCCAATTGATCAAGTTTGCGGACGACACCACCCTCATCGGGCTCATCTCTGACGGGGATGAGTCTGTCTACAGGAGGGAGGTGGACCGGCTGGTGTCCTGGTGCAGCGGTAACAACCTGGAGTTCAACGCCCAGAAGACAGTGGAGATGATCGTGGACTTCAGGAAAGCAGTCCACAGCCCCCCCCCCCCCCTCAAGTGGAGCCCCCATCAAGGCCCAGCAGAGGATGTACTCTGCCTGCGGCAGCTGAGGAAAGACAAGCTGCCAGTGCAGATGATGGTGCAGTTCTACACGGCCATCATTGAGTCCATCCTCACCTCCTCCATCACCGTGTGGTACGCTGGAGCCACAGCCAGGGACAAACAGAGACTACAGCGCATTGTGCGTTCTGCTGAGAAATTGATCGTCTGCAGACTTTCCATCTCTGAAGGACTTGTACGTCTCCAGGGCTCTGGGACGAGCAGGTCGGATCCACAGCTGGACCCTTCTCACCTGGACATGGACTATTTGAACCACTCCCCTCAGGCAAGAGGCTACGGTCCCATCCGGACCAGAACCTCCCACCACAAGAATAGTTTCTTTCCCCTCTCAGTTGTGACTCATGAACACTTCTTAGCACCTGCCACTTTAACTACAACTATTCACCCACTCACTGCACTGTCACTTTCTGCACTACAACTGTGTAAATGTAACTGTAATTCTCATGTACATTAGTTAATGCCCAATTTTTATTTTATACTATAGTTAATTTTAAATAGTTCTTAATGCATGCCCTCTTCTTTTGAATTGTAATATATGTCTGTTTTTATTATTGATCAGTGTTTTATGTTGCCACCTTCAATGCCGAAGCAAGTTTCCTATGTTTGTTGAATTTTGCTTCATTGACAATGGCAATATAATCTTTTCTAATTCTGATTCTGAGTAGTCAAAAAATCACTCAAGTAAGAGTAGGCTACCATTACTTTGAAATGAAATATCGCTCAAAATAAGTACAAAGTCAGGTAAGTCAAGTAAGAGTAAAAATAGATTTGGGAGTGTTGCAACCGGCGTATTTGGAGTTTTGCAACCGCGTTGCAACTGGTCCGACCAACATGCGCGCGCACGCGCAATGTCTTTGGTACCCCCGTCGCCCGGGCGATTCTGCCGTGGCCACTCTACCTTAGTCGCCCCTGGCAATAACCAGTGAAAAGCCGATGCCGAAGGCATTCGGTCATGCATACTTACTGCCTGCAAATAGGACAAAAAATAGTCAACAGTAATTGAGCGTGGGCGAAGCCCACGCACTCATTGTTGACAACCCAGCGCGAAGCGCTGCATCCCAATGTCGCCCCTGGCACAACCACAGTAAACGCCGATGCCGGAGGCATACGGTTCATGCATACTTACTCCTGCAATAGCACCAAATAGTCAACAATGAGTGCATGGGCGAAGGCCCATGCACTCATTGTTGACAACCGCAGCGCCGAAGCGCTGCATCCCAATGTCACCCCTGGCACAACCAGGGTAAACGCCGATGCCGGAGGCATCGGTCATGCCATACTTACTCTTGCTATGACACAAATAGTCAACAGATGAGTGCGTGGGCTTCGCCCACCCGCACTCATTGTTGACAACCGCAGCGCGAAGCGCTGCATTCCTCCAACAATACACTCCCAACACTCCCGGCATCCTGCTGTACCTTCAGAGCCCATGCCGCAGGCATGCCCATACTTATAACTGCTCAAATGAATGGAAGTCTATGGGAGTGGGTGGGGAAGGCCGGGGGTGATGGCGACTGACGAGCGCTGTAAGCGCTCGTAATGATGATTCCACTCACGGTGGCGTGGGGAAGGCTCAGAGCTTTCAAATTGATGTATAATATGTTGTTGCAGTGGCAACGGATATATTGTTTTTGCTCGAAAATTATTATTGTTTTTTTTTTTTTTTTTTTTAGGCCCGAGCCCAACAGGGCGTAGTGGCCTATTGCGTTCTGCAACGCGGCCGAAAGGCAACTGTCCGACCAAACATGCGCGCGCCAGCGCGCCATGTTTGGTACCCCGTCGCCCGCTGGCGATTGCCGTGGCGATCACCTAGTCGCCCCTGGCAATAAACCAGTGAAACGCCGATGCGGAGGCATCGGTCATGCATACCATTACTCCTGCAATAGCACAAATAATAGTCAACAATGAGTTGAGATGGGCGAAGCCCATTCACTCATTGTTGACAACCGCAGCGCGAAGCGCTGCATTCCAAATGTCGCCCCTGGCACAACCACAAGTAAACGCCGATGCGGACATCGTTCAATGCATACTCTCCTGCAATAGCACCAAAATAGTCAAAATGAGTGCATGGGCGAAGCCCAATGGGCGCCCAAAAACTTCAATTTTTAAAAAGGTTAGCATTGTAAGTATAGCATCGGTCATGCATACTTTACTCCGCAATAGCACCAAAAATATTCAACAATGAGTGCTATGGGGCGCGCCCATGCACTCATTGTTGACAACCGCAGCGCGAAGCGCCTGCATTCCAATGTTCACCCCTGGCACAACCAGCGGTTAAACGCCGAGCCGGAGCAGCTTCATGCATACTTACTCTTCATGACAAACAAATAGTCAACAATTGAGTCCATGGCGCAGCCCATGCATCTTTTGACAACCGCACGCAAGCGCTGCATCCCAATGTCGCCCTGCACAACCAGTGGTCAACGCCATGCCGGAGGCATCGGTCATGCATACCTTACTCTTGGCTATGACACAAATAGTCAACAATGAGTGCGTGGCGCCGAAGCCCACGCACTCATTGTTGACAACCGCAGCGCGAAGCGCTGCATTCCTCCAAAACCATCTCACCAACACTCCCGGCATCGTGCTGTACCTCAGAAGCCTAAGCCGCAGTCATCGCCCATAATTTATAACTGCTCAAATGAATGGGAGTCTATGGGGAGTGGTGGGGACGCCGCGGGATGGCGACTGACGAGCGCGTAAGCGCTCGTAATTGATGTTTCCACCTCACGGTGGCGTGGGGAAGGCTCAGAGCTTTCAAATGATGTTATAATATGTTTGTTGCAGTGGCAACGGATATATTGTTTTTGCTCGAAATATTATTATTAGGCCGAGCCCCAACAGGGCGTAGGGCCTATTTGCATTCTGCAACGCGGCCGAAGGCCGCGTTGCAACTGTCCGACCAAAGCATGCGCGCGCAGCGCGCATGTTTGGTACCCCGTCGCCCGTGGCGATTGCCGTGGCGATCACCTAGTCGCCCCTGGCAATAACCAGTGGAAAAGCCGATGCCTGGAGGCATCGGTCATGCATACTTACTCCTGCAATAGGACAAAAATAGTCAACAATGAGTGCAGTGGGCGAAAGCCCACGCACTCATTGTTGACAAACCGCAGCGCGAAGCGCTGCCATCCCAATGTCGCCCCTGCACAACCAACAGTAAACGCCGATGCCGGAGCATCTGGTCATGCATTACTTACTCCTGCAATAGCACCAAAATAGTCAACAATGAGTTGTTGACACCGCAGCGCGGAAGCGCTTGCATCCCAATGTCACCCCTGGCACAACCAGGTCAACGCCGATGCCGGAGGCATCGGTCATGCATACTTTACTCTTGCTATGACACAAATAGTCAACAATGAGTGCGTGGGCGAAGCCACGCACTCATTGTTGAACAACCGCAGCGCGAAGCGCTGCATTCCTCCAAAAACCACTCACAACACTTCCCGGCATTCCTGCTGTACCTCAGAGCCCATGCCGCAGGCATGCCCATACTTATAACTGCTCCAACATGAATGGAAGTCTATGGGAGTGGCATGCGGGTGGGGAAGGCCGGGGGGATTGGCGAACTGACGAGCGCGTGAACGCTCGTAATGATGATCCATCCTCACCGTGCGTGGGGAAGGCTCAGAGCTTTTCAAGAGACGCATAAAAAAATAAAAAAACAAAAAAAAAGATTAAAAAAAAAAAAAAAAAAAAAAATTAGTTGTTGCAGTGCAACGATATATTGTTTTGCTCGATAATTTATTATTTTTATTTAATTTTTTTATTATTATTAATTTTTTTTTTGTCTACGAACTTTTTCTGCTCTTTGAGCTCCAAATTGACCCCTGAACATGCTCAGAAAACTCACCCAAACTTTACCCCCAAAAGTCAGATCTGGCGAAAAATTTTGTTTTTTGGCGTCCATTTTTTTTTTTGGGAAAATGGCGCGACTAGCGCCACCACAAGACGGTCAAACTACACTGCGCCATGGAAGACGTCAACTTTGTCGTAGAGCTACGAAATTCGGGTCATCGCATTCCTCTCGTGAATGACAAACAAACAGTTATCGTGGCCACGCCCCTTGACTAACCACTATGGCCGCCATCTTGTTTTGAACATGACAACCTCTAGTTTCGCTCATATCGAACATTAACGACACTCCTCCTAGGGCGTTTCACCCACTGGCACTTTCAAAATCGGGTATCATCCTCTAGACAAGTTTGGGCATCTAAAGTTATCCAAATCTTTTGGATAACTTTTACGGTCTTCGTGCGGCGCAGTCGCTAAATTGGACTACGCATTTGGAATTTTAGCAATTTTTACACATTGCTTCCCATTTGCTCAAAACGGGCCCGATGCTCCGACCAAATTTGAATCAGTTGTTAAACTTTCACGCGTTGGACGTGGTAATTGTGAAAAAATCCGAAATCGACGCCATACGCGCCCCCCTACAGGACGTGAGAATGCATTATTCATTGACTTTAACGAACTCCTCCTAGCGGCATTTCACCCAAGTGGCTTCAAAGATTGGTTTATACATCCTTCCTAGACGAAGTGGAGGCATACTAAAAGTTATCCAAACTTTTTTGGATAACTTTAACGTCTTCCGTGCGGCGGAGCCCAAAAGTTGGACAACGCATTTTAAAGTTGAGAAAAATTGGAAAACCATTGCCCCATCCCTTTGCGCAAAAAGGCCCGATGTCGGACCAAATTTGAATCAGTCTGTTAAACTTTCAAGCTTTGAAACCTGTTAATTGTGAAAATAATTTAAATCGGCCCAATAGCGCCTGCCTACAGAGTGAACATTTAAGATACTACATGGAGAGGAAAAAATTTAGTTTACCAAATTTTCCCAATTTTGAGGGACCAAAATTCTATTTTGGCGTCCCGGTCAAAAAAGCCAATCAGACTTATGCCATAAGTTTTTTACTGGTTTAGCCGTAGCGATGACAGAAAACATCCATGTTATCCTAATGGGAAAATCGCCAATGCCCACTTTTTACGCTTCACACTTTAACGAACTCCTCCTTTGGGCCGATGGCCCGATCACGCCCTCAAGATTAGGGGAATGTCATCTTCAGGCGAGTGGCGTATCCAAAAGGGTATCCAAAATTGTTATTATACATTCACGGTGTCTCTACGGCAGCGCTGCAAATTTGTCGCCACAAATCGCACCACTTTCACCATTTACAAAATGGCTCCCATTTGGTCTTTAGCGTGGCCTCTGCACCATATAGTTTTACCAAATGACATGAAATTCTGCACAACACTCTCTTTTGCCATAACGATCAAAAGAAGTCCGGGGGGCCAAAGTCATATTTTGTTACAGTGTCGCCGTAGCGATGACTGCAATCCTCCCATGTTGTCCCAATGGCGTCCCAGTGCCAGATCTCTCAAATGGACTAAAATTTTTCACTTGACACTTTAACAAAACTCCCTCCTTGGGCGTCGCCTCAACCAACTATTAAATTTCGTGACAATCATCTACAGAAAGCGGCCATCAAAAGTTATCCAAGTTTATATGCGACAAGAGTTACGGTGTCTGTGCGGTGAAGCGGCAAAGTCGATCTGCCAATCGTTGTTCATTTACGCTTACATGTGTCGCCGTCTGTTTTTTCTTTTTGGGAAAAAGCTCAATACACCAACGGGCCCAAATAAAAAAGGACGGAAGGAGGGAGCGTGAGTGCCGAAGCCCGGCGGCGCGCAGAGGGCCGTTGGATGCCGCTTGCGGCTTTAATTATTTTTATTTTTTATTTTTTTTTGTTCTACGAAACTTTTTTTCTGCTCTTTGAGCTCAAATGTGACCCCCTGAACAGTCTCAAAAAACTCACCAAACATGCCCAAAAGTCCGATCTGGCGAAAAAATTTTTTTTGGCGTCCATTTTTTTTTGGTCTAAAATGGCGCGACAGCGCCACCACAAGAGGTCAAACTACACTGCGCCATGGAGACCTTTCAACTTTGTCGTAGAGCCTACGAAATTCGGGTCACGCATTCCTCTCGTGAATGACAAACAAACAGTTATCGTGGCCACGCCCCTGGAGCTAACCATATGCGCGCATCTCTGTTATTTGAAACATGACAACCGCACTATTTCGCTCATATCGAACTTTTAACGAACTCCTCCCGTGGCGTTTCACCCAGGTGGCTTCAAAATATGGTGTACAGCCTCTAGACAAGTGGGCATCTAAAGTTATCCAATCATCTTTCTGGATAACTCTTCTTACGGTCTTCGTGCGGCGCAGCCGCAAAGTTGGACTACGCATTTGGGAATTTTAGCACATTTTTAACATTGCCTCCCATCTTTGCTCAAAAAAACGGCCCGATGTGGGACCAAATTTCATTCAGTTGTTAAACATTCACGCTTGGAACGTGGTAATGTGAAATAATCGTGAAATCGACGCGATAGCGCCCCCTACAGAGTGAGAATGCCATTTTCATAGAACTTTAACGAACTCCTCCTAGGGCATTTCACCCACTGGCTTCAAAAATTGTATACATCCTCTAGACAAGTGGGAATCTAAAGTTATCCAAATTTTTTGGTATAAACTTTTACGGTCTACGCGCGGCGCAGCCGCAAAGTTGGACCAACGCATTTTGAAGTTGACACTAAAAATTGGAAACATTCCTCCCATTTGCGCCAAAAACAGGGCCCGATGTGGACCAAATTGAATGCAGTTGTGTAAACTTTTCAAGCATTGAAACCTGTTCATCTTTGAAATAATTTAATTCGGCCAAATAGCGGCCTCCTACAGAGTGACATTTAAATTAACATGGAGAGAAAAAATTATCTTTACGAAAAATGTTCCAAATTCGGCCCAAAATTCAATCTTGGCGTCCCGGTCAAAAAAGCCAATCATGACTTATGCCATATCTTTTACGGTTTTAGCCGTAGCGATGACAGAAACATCCCATGGTTATACCTAATGGGAAAATCGCCCAAAATTGCCACATTTTTAACGCTTCACACTTTAACGAACTCCTCCTTGGGCGATGCGCCGATTGAGCTCAAATTTGGGGAATATCATCTTCAGAGTGGGTTATCAAAAGTTATCCAAATTGTATATTATAACATTTACGGTGTCTCTACGGCAGAGCTTGCAAATTTGTCCCACAAATCTCTACATTTCGACCATTAAACAAAATGGCTCCCATTTGGTCTTTAGCGTGGCCTCTTACACCTCATAGTTTTACCAAATGACATTGAAATTCTGCACAAAAGCACTCTTATTTTGCCATAACGAGTCAAAAAAGTCCGGGGGCCAAAAGTCATATTTTGATACAGTGTTGTCGTAGCGATGACTGCAACCTTCCCATGTTGTCCCAATGGGTCCAGTGCCAGATCTCTCAAATGACCAAATGACCAAAGATTTTGTCACTTGACAACTTTTAACAAAACTCCTCCTCAGGCGTGGCCCGAACCAAGCTTAAAATGTTGGACATCTTCTTGAGAGTTGGGCAATCAAAAAGTTATTTCCACGTTTTTTACGAACAGCTACGGTGTCTGTGCGGTGAAAGCGGCAAAGCCGAACTGCAGACTTGTTTCATTTGCGCTTCATGTGTCGCCGTCTGTTTTGCCTTTTTGGACAAACTCAATCACACCAACGTGCCCAAATACATGCGGGAGCAGAGTGCGGAGTGCGAAGCCCGCGGCGCGCAGGCCGTTGGATGCCGCTTGCGGCTTTAAATTAATTTTATTTTTTTTATTTTTTTTGTTCTACGAAAGCTTTTTTCTGCTCTTTGATGCTCAAATGTGACCCCTGAAAACATGCTCAAAAGACTCACCATACATTGCCCAAGCAAGTCGATCTGGCGAAAAATTTTGTTTTTTGGCGTCCATTGTCTTGTTTGGTCTAAGATGGCGCGACAGCGCCACCACAGAGTCAAACTACACCTCGCCATGGGAGGACCTCAACTTGTCGTAGAGCTACGAAATTCGGGTCACGCATTCCTCTCGTGATGACAAACAAACAGTATCTGGCCACGCGCCCTGACTTAACACATATGGCCGCCATCTTGTGTTTGAACATGGAAAGCCGGCTTATTTCGCTACGATATCGAACTTTAACGAACTCCTCCCAGGGCGTTTCACCCAGTGGCTTCAAAATTGGTGTACAGCTCTAGACAAGTGGGGCATCTAAAGTTATCCAAATCTTTTGGATAACTTTTACCGTTCTTCGTGCGGCGCAGCCGCAAAAGTTGACTACGCATTTGAAATTACACATTTAACATTGCTCCCAATTTGCTCAAAACGGCCGATGTGGACCAAATTTTTCATTCAGTTGTTAAACTTTCCACGCTCTGGACGTGGTAATGTGAAATAACCGACAATCGACGCGATAGCGCCCACCTTACAAGTTGAGAATGCCATTCATAGACTTAACGAACTCCTCCTAGGGCATTTCACCCACTGGCTTCAAAATTGTATACATTCCTCTACACAAGTGGGGAATCTAAATTATCCAAATTTTTGGATAACTTTTACGGGTCGTACGCGCGCGCAGCCGCAAAAGGTTGGACAACGCATATTCTGAAGTGTTGACAAAATTGGAAAATACCTCCCATTGCGCAAAAGGGCCCGATGTGACCATAATTGATCGTGTTAAACTTCAAGCTTAACCTGTTCATCTCTGAAATAATTTAATTCGGCCAAATAGCGCCCTTCCTACAGTGAGTGACATTTAATATTAACATGGAGAAAAAAATTTACGTTTACGGAAAAATTTCCAAATTCGCCCAAAATTCAATCTTGGCGTCCCGGTCAAAAAAGTCCAATCAGGACTTATGCCATATGCTTTACGGTTTCAGCCGTAGCGATGACAGAAACATCCCATTTTATCCCTAATGGAAAATCGCCAAATGCCCACATTTTACGCCTTCACACTTTTAACAACTTCCTCTTGGGCGATGCCCGATTGAGCTTCAAGAATTTGGGGAATATCATCTTGCGGAGTGGGTATCAAAAGTTTATCCAAATTGTTAATGTATAACATTTACGCGTGTCTCTACCGCAGAGCTGCAAATTTGTCCCACAAATCTCTACATTTCACCATTAACCAAAATGGCTCCCATATTGGTTCTTAAAGCGTGGCCTCTACACCTCATAGGTTTACCAAATACATGAAAATCTGCCAAAACACTCTATTTTGCCATAACGATCAAAAAAGTCCGGGGGCAAAGTCCATTATTTGTACAGTTGTCTAGCGATGGACTGCCAACCTCCCATTGTCCCAATGGGTCCAGTGCCAGTCGCTCAAATGACCAACTGACCAAGAATTTTCACTTGACACACTTTAACAAACTCCTCCTCAGGCGTGGCTCCCGACCAAGCTTAAAATTGGTGGACATCTTCTTAGGAGTTAGGCACAAAAGTTATCCAACGTATTTACCGACACAGCCTACGGAGTCTGTGCCGGTGAAGCGCAAAGCCGACTGGCAAATTGTGTTCATTTGCGCTTCATGTGTCGCCCGTCTGTTTTGCCTTTTTTGGACAAAACTCAATTACACCAACGTGCCCAATAATGCCGGAGCAGAGTCGGAGTGCGAAGCGGCGGCGCGCGAGGCCCGTTGGATGCCGGCTTGCGGCTTTAATTATTATTTTTTTTGTTATACGAACTTTTCTGTCTTGAGCTAAAATGTCACCCCTGAACATGCTCAAAAACTCACCAAACTTGCCCAAAGTCAGATGCTGGCGAAAAATTTTGTTTTTGGCGTCCATTTTTTAATTCTAAAATGGCCGCGACAGCCACCAACAAGAGGTGCCAAACTTACATGCCCATGGGAGACTCAACTTTGTCGTAGAGCTACGAAATTCGGGTCACGGCATTCCTCTCGTGATGACAACAAACTTACTCGTGGCCACGCCCCTGACTAACCATTATGCCCCATCTTTTTTGCACATGACAACCGTATTTCTCATATCGAACTTTAACGAACTCCTCCTAGGGGTTTCACCACTGGCTTCAAAATCGGTGTACAATCCTCTAGGACAAGTGGCATCTAAAGTTATCCAAACTTTCTGGATAACTTTTACGGTCTCGTGCCGCAGTCGAAAATTGACTACGCATTTGGAAATTTAGCAAATTTTAACATTGCTCCCATTGCTCAAAACGGGCCCGATGTCGACCCAAATTTGAATCAGTTGTTAACTTTCACGCTTGGACTGGTAATTGTAAATATCAAATCGACGGATAGCGCCCCCTACAGAATGAGATTCCATTTTCATGACTTTAACGAACTCCTCCTAGGGCATTTCACCCAGTCTTCAAAATGGTATACATCCTCTAGACAATTTAGGGCATCTAAAGGTTATCCAAATTTTGATAACTTCTTACGTCTACGCGCGGTGCCGCAAAGTGACAACGGCATTTGGAAGTTGAGGAAAATGGAAAATTGTCCCATTTGCGCAAAAAGCCCGATGTGGACCAAAATTTGAATCAGCTGTTAAATCTTCAACATGAACCTGTTAAATCGTGGAAAATGTTAAATTGCCCAATAGCGCCCCTACAGAGCTGACATTTAAATAACTGAGAGAAAAAATAGTTCTTTACCAAATGTTCAAATTTGGCCCAAAATTCATTTTGGCTCCCGCGTCAAAAAAAACCAATCAGAACTGTATGCCATCACTTTTTTACGGTTAGCCGTAGCGATGACAGAAACATCCCATTTTCTAATGGGAAGAATCGCCAAATTGCCACATTTTACGCTTCACACTTAGACGATACTCTCCTTGGGCGATGGCCCGATATGAGCTCAAATTTGGTAATTATCATCCTCGGAGTGGCTGTTATCAAAATTATCCAAAAATTTTTTTTAATAACATTTACGTGCTCTCACGCAGAGCTGCAAATTGTCCCACAAAACTCTAACATTTCACCATTACAAAAGCTCCCATTTGTCTTTAGCGTGGCCTCTACACTATAGTTTTACCAAATTACATGAAATTCTGACAACACTCTATTTTGCCATAACGGATCAAAAAAAGTCGGGCCAAAGCATATTTTTACCAGTGTTGTCGTAGCGAGACTCAACCTCCCATGTTTCCCAATGGTCCAGTGCCAGATCTCTTCAAATGACCAAATGACCAGATTTTTCACTTGACACTTAAACAAACTCCTCCTCAGCTTGCCCGACCAAGCTTAGATAAATGTGGACATCTTCTTGAGAGTTGGCATCAAAAGTTATTCCACGTTTTACCGACAACAGCTACGGTCTGTGCGGTGAAAGCGGCAAAGCCGACTGCATGTGTTCATTTGCGCTTCATGTTCTCCTGTCGTTTATGCTTTTTACAAAGACTCAATACACCAACTGCCCAAATAATGCCGGAGGCAGCAGTGCATGCGAACCCCGCCGGCCGCGAGAGGGCCGTTGGATGCCGCTTGCGCTCTTAATTATATTTTTTTTGTTCTACGAAAACTTTTTCTGCTCTTTGAGCTCAAATTTACCCCTAACATGCTCAAAAAAACTCACCAAATTTGCCCAAAAGTCAGATCTGCGAAAAATTTTCTTTTTTGGCGTCCATTTTTTTTTTCATTCCAAAATGCGCGACAGCGCCACCACAAGAGTCAAACTACACTGCGCCCATGAGATCGTCAACTTTGACGTAGAGCTACGAAATCGCACACGCATTCCTCTCGTGATGATAAACAAACAGTATCGTGGCCACGCCCTGACTAACCATATGGCCGCCATCTTGTTTTTGAACATACAAACCGCTATTCGCTCATATCGAACTTAACGAACTCCTCCTAG
>BJKM01000929.1:0-290000 GCA_015082035.1 Chaenogobius annularis
TTATTTGGTGTTTACATTTGTTTACACTTGCGACCAGAATCAAGATGGCTGCGGGGGCAGTAGTATGAGCACGAGAGAGAAGTATTTGAACTGCCAACCTTTGGGCATCGCGACACCATCACCGGATGGAAGAGGGTTGTTTGCAGACTGCCTGTTTGACCAACGCAGCACAGGTTTACGTATGTATGTAAGTAAGTACTCGTCTTCTTAAAAGAAAACTTAAAAAATGAAAAGTCCTCTTCTTTTAATGCACCTTAGAAACTATACATGACACAGAAAAAAAAGAAAAGAAAAAAGAAATATAGAAGTGGAGAAATGATGCCGGGAGAGACTATCAGACATGTATATGTACTGTATCTGTATGTGTATATAATGTCTATATTTATGTATATATGTATGTATGTATATATGTTTATTAATAAAGGGAAAAAATTATATATATATATATATATATATATATATATATATATATATATATATATATATATATATATATATATGCAATGACAATGGGTGGTGGCATATAATGATTGCTAGTTTAAAAATATGACTATATATGTATGACAATATATGGTAGCATTGTGATGATGGTAATGATAATATAACACATTTTACTCTGTTTGAATGCATACACACATACACTCACGCACACATATGCATAAACAAACATACACTTACGCACACACACACACACACGCACACACACACACACACACACACACACACACACACACACTCACCCTGCTCTGAAGTTTCTAGACTGTTGTCCCTCTATTTGTCTAATGTTTGTCTTTTGTGTCTGTTTTTTGTTCTTGATGTCCTTTTGTATTTGTAAAAAAAAACAAAAACAAAAAAAAAAAACAGACCACAATGGTGTCTTTCTGCAGACCTGCACCTCCCTCAAACCTGCTCTGAGGACAGTGTAACAGAACACATTGATTTTAATCACTTTGTAAGCCCTGCAGAACCCTTGCAGTTGGGATAAAAACAGGCCTGACTGCATTTTTCCACTTCTGCTTTATCAGCCCCTCTGACCACCACCAACCACCAACCACTTGCACAAACACCACATTCATCCATGGGCAAGGTGCTTGAGGTGTTTTGCCCAAGGACACGCACGGGTCAGAGTAGAGTTCGAAACAGCCGACCGTCAAACTGTTGGACCACTACTAGCTACCATTACATCATCGCAGTCGTTATGCACCTGAACCGTACCCTTTGAGTCGGAGTCAGTGATCTTGTACAAACCCAGTGTGCTATTGAGATTTAAGGATGTGTCATAACTGTCACTCACTGAAATAAACCTCTCTGGCCTGGGCTACGTGGATGAATGAGAAATGGATTCAAAAGCTAATGGGTATTGACAGTCCCTGAGCAGTGGACGCCCTGCTCCGGCCCACCAAGCCTTTGCATTGTTCAGCAATTTCATGTCTCATAAAGTGGAGGATGAAGTCATCGGGGAGTGCGTTTCCTTTATGTCGCGGGGCACTCGGAGCACAGCGCTGGAGGTATTAGGCAGTGACAGATGGTGTGTGCGGGCCTCTTCTCTGCTGCTGACTGGACTCTACTCCAACAATTCGAACATGTCTAACTCTGCGCTGATGGGGCAATGAACAGTTTGTAATTAGCTTAATTTGGAACAACAAATGAAGTGAAACAATATGACTATAATCCAATATTTCAGATGGACACATACTTACATAATGCATAAGATAAAACATTTAAAAGCATAATATCAGAATCAGAATGAACATAATTCACAGACATAGGAACTTGTCTCAGCGTTAAGGTGCAACATAAAACACTGAGCAATAATAAAAACAATGCATTAAGAAACAATTTAAAATTAGTGTAGTATAAAATAAAAAAATAGGCTTACTATGTACATAAGAATTTACAGTTAAATTTACAGTTGTGAGTGCAGAAAGGGACAGTGCAGTGAGTGATTGATTCAATTGTGACAGGTGTTTAGAAGAATATAGTGGTTTAAGCAACAATATCATCTCAAGATTCCAATAAAAGACTTTTTTCACTGATCTGTCTGAGTGATGTGGGGAGTGTGAGCGTGCAGGTCATCTCGTCTGATCTTGCCCTCTTTCTGTCAGAGTGGGCATGCTGTTTTTCCATGTTGATTTTTTTCCACAAATAACACCATTTCTTGTAGCGGTTAAGCAGATGAAAATCACAACATTTGGAATTTTACCAACAGTGAGTAATGGCATTTTCTCCTGTAAAAGCTCAAAACACATCTATATATAATGTCTGTCTACTGTCTTCTAACAAATATGAAAGCCTTCAACTCTGCTAAATACGTAGATTGAAGCCTACCTGACATTGAAATGAAGAAAATCAAGTAAATATCTAGTAGAAAACCAGATAAACAATAGGAACACTACAGCGACACTCACATGTATCATTGATGCTGACTTTGGGATCAGACACAGTTGAACTGATTACCTTTTTGTCCTTAAATAGAATGTGTCCGTTTGATGAAGAAAATTAATTGTTGCTGAGCAGGTTGAACTGTCCTTTATCTCCCCTTACTGCTAGCTAACAAGCTAGCTACTTTGCACACTCAACAACGGAGAAACTACTTTCAGTTTCCATTTTCCGTTGATTTGAGCGAAACAAAACTCACTCAGTCAAAATGTTGAGGGGGATTTTTCAAATGATGTCTGTGCATTCTGAAAGTTCGATACATCAAAATGAAATGCTGTAATTGATAGTAGTTTATGCTCTTACTTTATAGCTTGTTTTGTTAGTTTGGAGCTCTCTATAAGAAAATCTTGGCAGTAAAGGAAAGTTAGTTTATTTAGAGAAATTTGGCTTGTCTACTTTGTATTTTATTTTATTGACATTTCTAAATACTTAGTAATTTAATTGTTTGGGGTTGTGATTTTAGAGATTTCAGCGCTTTCCTCGCCTTGTACAAACCGCCGTCTGCACTGCCAATATCCCCTCAGCCATCCGTCTTTGGTGCTGAGGGCGCACATTGGACGGGCCACGCTCCACTTCTAATACAATTGCTATTGATCAGGCGCGGACAGGGGGAGACTAATTGAATGCACTTGTAAATTGACGGGACAAGCTCGGTGGAGTAGATTCACAGCTGGCATCATTACGGCCTGTGTTTGGACTGGCACAGGTGAATGGAGCCCATCACCGCAGGCTGTGAGGAGATACAGGAGACACTGAGAGGACGACGAGGTCCCAGTGGGAAGAAGAACAAATTCGTTTTCGCTTCCAAGTATTAGCATAAGCAAGCCCACAAATACTGAATGCTCCTTATATTGAGCATTCATTTTTAAATAGAACCAAGCTTAAATATATTATTTGCCAGTTGATGAAGCATAAATCTAAACGTATTATTTAATTATACAGTAACTGATGGTTGTTAGAACTTAAAAGTGCACTATGTCACTTTGTCACCTGCTTGTCTTCATGATGTTACGTCTTTTCCTGGAATGTTCCAGATTTCCAATGTTCCAAATTATTGCATCTATTCAAGAGAGGTTATTGAATTTTAACTCATCAAATATGTCTGCTGCCCTTTTGGATCCTGACCAGATTAAGAGCAACATCATCAGCATATGTATTTTCCCCATAGTAGTTGAAAGTTTCTACCCCACATTATCCGCACACAAATATTTCACGTGGAGTGTGGCTAGGGTTGCAGGATTAGGACAAGTATAATGCAATTGTGATTTTTCCACCAAACGATCCAATTTGTGATTTAGGTTTACGGATTAAGTTCACAGAGCACTTTTAAAACCCATCCAGCACTGGGCGGGGTTTACACACAGAGGAAGACAAAAACATGGCAGCAGACACAATGGCAGTACATCAAAGACAATGTGAGGCGAGCGAGAGGAGATGACAGCTTTTCACTGCGTGTGAGTTCATTATGCAGCTGTCCGGGCCTCTGCTGCTGCTCAGATTAGATGAAGTTATCAAGTACAGTCACAGAGAAGAAGAGAGGAGCATCTATTGGTTCTATACTGACAGTGTGTGTGTGTGTGTGTGTGTGTGTGTGTATTATACCCATCAATTCGAATTCAAGCAAGTCTGAAAGAAAGCTGGAAGTCCCCTGTAGAACCTTCAAGAAACACATTATTGTAAAGATATTGGTTTACATTCTACCAAAAATCTATTAACTACTTTTAACAATGATTGAAAGAGAGGTGAACATTGGGCTGTAGTCAAGGGTGTTGCTCTGGATTTATTACAATTTATTTTTGTAACGCCCAAAATCCCAACAGCAGTTGCTTCGAATGGCGACAATAAAAACAGATTAACACTGTGTCCTATATGGAGTTCTTCAAGGATCCATTTTAGGCCCTACCTTGTTGTTTTTATATATGTATTTTACTGTAATGCACTTTATTTTAGGGTACAGATGGAAAATGGCCAATGGGCTTATTCTGGCATATTTGCATTGTATGTTCATTAATATCCCTGTCCAGGGACTACAGCTGAAAAATAGCTTTCGAATTTAGGCATATTTACATACAGTATAAATGTTGATTGATATAGACTTTCAATGAAATAAAAATAAATCTAAATTTTAATCTGTTTCACGATTTTAAATGAATTGTTTTAATATTGTAGAACTGTGTTTTTTTAGGGCATTATGAATAAAGTTGCAGTGACGTGTCATGCTCAAGGGCATAATAGCTAGTGCACAATAATGGTGAACAAACAAGTTTATTGGTGATAAATGCTATAGCTGTTAGGAATAAGACGGGAGTCAAAGTTTAATGAGACAGAAAACAAAATAGTCTAGGAATTGGAAGTTGGTTCTGGGAGGGGGCTGAGTGGATCCAACGGCACAGCGGAGGAGTAGGTGGTGGCAGGCTGATCGGTGGGCCGGGGTAGACAGGAACAGGAGTTGGTCGCATGAGAGGCACCCACTACATGACGGAACGATCTGGCGCTGGAGACTGGTCAGCTTGCTCGTGAAGTAGTAGGTGATGATTGGAGATGGGTTGCAGCTGTGGAGCTCAGCAGGAGGAGGGGATGAAGGATCCACCCAGGAACTGACAAATAAGGAGAAAACAGGGGGGGGAGGGGGAGCAGGGAGAGGAGGAGGAAGAAGCAGCAGGGAAGGATCATGACAATAGCCTGGTGGACAAAATAATAATTGTGCTTTGAACAAGTTTTCAATGTATTCAAAGGGAAAGTTGATGCACATACAGTATATCCACGTTATAACTGACATAGCATTAGTGTTGATGGATTGTATTTTTCCATGCAGTCTGAGTCCATTCTCTGGCCTTTGAAGGTGACTGGGGTCATTGTTGTAGATCCAGCTGCAAGTCTGGGCTTTCCTCTGACTCAGACACAGCAAAGTTTGGAATGTGATAAATATCAGATGAGTGTCAGGCAGCAAAAACAACACGATTCTGGCTTTTGGAGGAACAACAAACCCCCAAACAATAGTCCTGTGCTCAAGGAGACGGGCAAACACTTTGAAGTTGAAAAGAGAAAAAACTGGAATGTACAATATAATAACACAGAATACTGCTGATTGTTTAGAAACCAAAGAATCCAATGGCTAATAAACTATGCCGTTATTTTGTGCGAATAAGACCAATTTGGATCATTTGAATTGACTAGTGCTTAAGTGTTCAAACAAAGCTTTATGTGTATTTTTTAGGGATCTGGTCAATATACTGTCCAATACAGAGATTCATTTTGACACCTTTGTTCCTTAATGATACAAACTCTGTCCAAAGATCTCCTCATCCATAATGGTGCAGACCACGCAGAACAGCCTGGCAGAATAGGACCTCCAGTGTTTGTTCGCAGTTGTGGAGGATCCTCCTCATGATGTTCAGCACTTGTTGGTCCTGACGAGCGCGTGCATTTGAAGCATGAACTCCAGTCCGGTTTGGTCAGTCCCAACATGGGAGTGCTCAGATTACTGGAGGGTTCATGACAGGTCTGAGACAGTAAAGCGTAAATGGTTAGAGCCCAGAACTCTCGTGGACCTAGTTACTGAATACTTAATACTGAATACTGAATTAAATAAGCAAATAAACAATAGGATTGCACTTGATGGGCCTTCTTTCACATCCACGCCACTTCTATAGACCTTACTATTGTTCCCCACGACTCATATAATTGTCTAGTATTGTGTGAGCAGGTAAACCGCAGATAGCAAAAGGCTACGGCTCCTCTCCCACTAAACACTTTTCTGTTTACATCCATAGCCTAAAGGTACTTTCGCTCCCTCTATGGAATCGCCAGCTGTTTCCCAAAATGTGGATGTTGTTTTCTCTTCAGTGTTTTAACTCTCTCATAAATATTTCACATCTTCCTTGCAGTGAACAAAACCAATTACGTCTCCATCACTTCCTCTTTGAACATCTGCATTTTAATGGCTGGCGTCGAACACTTCTACACAGTGAACGTGCGTTTTGGTCAATTCAGATGCTGTGTTTACTGAATTGGAACGGACTAATTGTAATCATGTTTTCATTAGCGTGTTGTCAAAGAGACTATTGTTTTGATCCAAATAGACGTGCAGGCAAAGGCTATTTTAGCATTGTCAAACAATGCTTTGAAATGCAAGACTAATTTATAGAATTGAAAAATATCTCCATTATTCAATCATAGTCACATTCGGGTTTGGATTTTTTATTCATATGCCGAGAATTGGATCATTTAGTTAACAAACCTGTGTTCTTTTCTACACCCCATTTTCTATTTTAACTCAGCTCTCTCCCGACTTGTAAAGACAGACTTCACAGATTGTGTTGTATCTCCCGAAACTTCCTGAGCTCTAGCTGAAGCCTCACGACCATCTGCTGCTCTTGGCAACGCAAAACTCCTCACTCACATCACAGTCGATGTTCTCTGAGCTGATTACCGTCTCGTCTATTTCCTTCTCTCCTGCCTTCCTCTACCTCCACTCCCACTGTAAATTTTAGGTTCATATTTTCAGGTAGTCATGTGATGGGGGGCACTTTCACTGTGTGTGCCCACTGTAAATGAAGTGCGTTTAAACTGCATTTAAAACGGACGATGTGAATTTTTCAACAAACTGAATTCCCCGCTCATGTTAAGCCAACAAAAATGAGATGAGACTTGAATGAATATAAAATAGAAGCCTAGAACCTTAAACTGTCTCTCCGGATTGAGACTACGCATGGAAAGTAGCTGTTCATTCAAATCGCTGTACCTGATTTTTACAGTCTTTAAAAACCTCAAAAACAGAACTAGTTCATTTTAAACTTCACCGCGATGAGTTTATAAGCGCTTTTCAAGACCAGAGCAGGACATTTCCTGTAACGGTAAAGCTAACTTCCTGCATCACGGCGAATAAAATGCTTTATAAGAGTTCCTTTTACAATATACCTGGGGCAAAATAGATTTGACTTTATTAAATGAAAAATCAGGCACAGCCCCTTTTAATATTGTACATGCTGTCCCATTCAAATAAATAAGTAAACTGAACTTGATCTGTGTGTCTTATAATGGTTCCTCTTAACCCTTGCATTGCCACATCAGTCTCTTTCTTTCTTCTCCTTCTTCATGTCTCTCCTCTTCCTCCTGCTCCATCTCCGGTCCCTTACTCCTCCATCCCTCCTCCGCCTCCCTCAATCTGTTTCCTCCACATCCGTCTGAAGTCATCAGGCTCGGTGACAGGTATCAGGAGACCGGAGTGGGCCCGGGTCGGTGCAGAGGCCTTGGAACTCATTTGTAATGGATGTCCACTGCTCGCATCCATCAGAATTCCGGAGGGACCTGAACGCCTCACCAGCAGGAGCAGACCGGGCAGCTTCATCCAGCGTATTTTTGGACTCGCGCGGACGCTTTCAACTGAGACGGACAAACAAATGATCGCATGGATTCGAAACCGGGGACAATCATTGAGGAATTGATGCAAGCGCTGATGGAATTGAAGGGTATGGATTGTGAATGAGGCACAACAAAATAAGTAATAAAATCGAAATGTTTTTGTTGAGAATTTGCCTTATAATGAACAGTAAAGCGATATGCGAGCTGTTACTGCAATATAAATACTGTTGATACTTTTTCACGCTTTTTTACCCAATGATTTCAGGTGTATTAAAACCAAATGTGCATGCCTTCATTTAGTCAAACTGTGTCAGAATAAAAACTAAACAGGGACAAAACCTCAAAGACTTAACATGAAAAACACATAAATAATTTATTTTTGCCTTTTTTAATGTTTACATTTTTTTTCGAGGGAGGACCATGGTGTTATTTTGATATATTTATTTAACGATTATTGTATTTGCCAATATTGCGATACATACTTTTCCAAACTCTGTTAATAAATGAACAACCAAAGCATATTGATAATTTTGCTTGGTTGTTTCATACAGTTCACTAGTACACAGTTGAAATGCTGATTTTATTATCTGAAGTAAAATAAATGCATTTGAAAAACACACACATCCCAATGAACTATATCCCATACAAAGCCACCTAATACAGGGTCCTGGACGTCCAGGACGCTAACAATGGTCGTTCTCTCCTCTAACTTCTTCTGAACACACCACCCGTCCCGAACGCCAGTATTTTATTACAAAACACATGAATAATAATGAATATGCAGTGCGGAGGATGGGATCATTCTTCGTGTATTTCTGTGATTGGTTCAGGTTCTGGTTTTCTGATATTATTTCAACCACGCCTGCTTACACTCCTGGCTTTCGTCAGTCCAGTTTAACCCAGTTTTTGGGGATTTATGACCTTCAGATAACACAAAGCAGAAATACCACAGGAGGTACCTCTCCTGCAACTCAGATAACAACACGTTGCACAAGACTATACATGGCACTTTCAAACAGTAACTTTAAAACATATACTGTGTAAAACATATACTGTAGTGTAATATAAAAACATATACTTTAGTGTAATATAAAAGTAGAAAAACCCTTCAGGGGCACAGAGGCAGATGTGTGTGAGGGGCACAGAGGCAAAGGCAGACGTGTGTGAGGGGCGCAGAGGCAGACATGTGTGAGGGACACAGAGGCAGGCGTGTGTGAGGGGCACAGAGGCAGGCGTGTGTGAGGGGCACAGAGGCAGACGTGTGTGAGGGGTGCAGAGGCAGACATGTGTGAGGGGTGCAGAGGCAGACGTGTGTGAGGGGCGCAGAGGCAGAGGCAGGCGTGTGTGAGGGGCGCAGAGGCAGAGGCAGGCGTGTGTAAGGGGCGCAGAGGCAGACGTGTGTGAGGGACGCAGAGGCAGGCGTGTGTGTGAGGGGCGCAGAGGCAGACGTGTGTGAGGGGCGCAGAGGCAGACGTGTGTGAGGGGCGCAGAGGCAGACGTGTGTGAGGGGCGCAGAGGCAGACGTGTGTGAGGGGCGCAGAGGCAGACGTGTGTGAGGGGCGCAGAGGCAGGCTGACCCTCACCTCCTCTGCTCTCTCGTATTTAGAGTTTAGCCCCGTGTTGGCACTGGGCGTTTTTCTGTTGCTCAAAACACATCTGTCATCTCGCGCCCCCACAAACGGGTGCCCCCAACACTTTGAGAAGCTCTGCCCAAACCCTATCTATCAATCACAAATAATAATATTTCATCCTACAGCACTTTTTTGGACACTTTAGACACATCAAATTAGGAGAGACAAACAATAACGCTAAAGAACATTGAATTTGGATTGTTTTTGCTAAAGCCTCTTTATGAACATGTTAATCAGAATCAGAAAAAGGTTTATTGCCATTGTCAATGAACAAAGTTCACAAACAGGAACACAGATCAATAATAAAAACAACATATATGAAACATATATGAAATCAAAAGGGCATGCATTAGGAGACTTGATTTTGAGCACTATAGTTTGTATAGGAAACTCCAAATATGTCTCCTGATTCTGATTTTACCAGCCCACTTCAACATTATAGGCAAATGAAAGAAGTGATGTCATTCCAAAAGGCAGTCTGAAAGTCAGTTCACTGTAAACAAGGCATAAAGCAGTGCTGTGTAGGATTTGTGTTTCAGTATGTTATTATCTATCCTATTTACCAAACAAGAACAGTTTCTTTCCCTCTGCCGTTGGACTCAGGAACACTTCTAAACACCTGCCACTTTAACTACACTATTCAATCACTCACTTTCTGCACTACATCTGTAAATTTAACTGTACATTCTTGTGTACATAGTAATGCCTGTTTTTATTTTATACCATAGTAATTTTAAATTGCTTCTTAATGCATGCACTTTGGATTTCATATACGTTGTTTTTATTATTGATCAGTGTTTTATGTTGCACCTTAAGGCCGAGACAAGTTCCTATGTTTGTGAATTCTGTTCTGTTCTTTTTTTTATTTATTTATTATTTACTTATTTTTTTCCTGACTACAGACATGTTCATGACCCTATGAATATAATAATATGTAGACAGGTTGGGAATTTGTAAAATAAAAGCAACTGGCTTTTACTGTTCAGCGGCGTGTCCTTGGTGACAGTGGAGCTTTCTCCTCAGAATCATGTTAAGGAGGTTACAGGCTGTTTGGTTTTATAAGACTCCAAATAAAACCACTGTGGTTTATACTGCTGCCTCAGCTCCTGCACAACCTCCATCTGGACCTTTTAAAGATGAAGATTAATGTTTCAATAATTCAGATTGTTCTAATAGTTGACTTAATATGGTGATTACTCAGACACAAATGTTTCACAAGATCATGATGGTTTATCTCCAGCAGATCTGAAAGCAGATGAAATAACAAGAACACTGAACATGTCACTATTAAGACTAATCCGCCACCTGACCACTATCCTGGCACAAGTCTGGAGAATTGTACTTCTCAGAGAGGTTCTCCAACGCTTTACTTTTACTCCTACTAGAGTAATCTACTGCTCATGAGTAAAAGTTTAGCTTACTCTTGTTCGGTTGGACCCCGACCCACTCTTTACTTTCTTTTGTGTCGTGTTCGAGTGTGCCTCTTATGGCTAGATATAACAGTAACATCGCTGCAGCGGCCTGAGCATGTAGTACTATTATTTCTTTCATGCTTCAGAGCTCTTTAGTCATGAATTTAGATAATCAGTTTGGCAGGAGTCCAACCTGTCAAAAATGTACCTCCGGGCACTATGACTTATCCCAGTCAGTTTTATTCATAAGCATTTTCACTAAGTGCTTTCTGTTGTACGACAAGGCAAAGCTGGCGGCCGTTTTCACTCTGAGCGGAGGAAGAGGAGGCAGTATAGGAGGCTGTTACTGGAATCAAAGTTCCATCACACTTGTCATATCGCCATTTGACTTGTGTTGGCACGGACTGCAATCTCTGTCAAGCGCTGTCACTGGCAAAACAGAAAGGTTTGAATCAGCAAATTATTTCAGACGATTCCATTCTTGTGTTTTAGATTATAGGTACAGATGGCAGTGATAAGCACCCCTCACTGTAATTAGTTAAATCCACTTCTCACGACAGATGGCATGACAGATTCTGACTAGTATATAACAATATCTCACCAAAATAGCAAATCCTTTTGATGCCACCCATCACCATGTTGTATCATTGCGAGTATACAGAGATGTAAACATATGTGAAACCAATCTTTATTGTCAACTGGGGTGCTGACATTTATAAAACAATAGATTACATTGTACAAATAAATCGTAGCATTTTAGGATGGTAAAATGCACTGTTGCTTAGGCTTGGCTGGAAGTCACACTGTTTTTCAGGGGCCTCTACAGGCCGCTGAGCGGTACTGTTGGAACTGGGAAGCTTGATTCCCATTCTTCCGGAGCTGCTCAGTCTGTGACCTTATTCAGAGGCCCGTTCATGTTCCACTCTCTAACACCAGAGCGGGGAGCAGCTTCTTTTAGAGGTCTGCACATGTGCTCTGAGGACCACACAGCCTCAAACCACGCTGAATAAACCTGTTAATGTATTATTAAAGGGCATAATGTATTCATGTATGATAACTACACTACACTACAACTACACGGTTAAGTTGAGTAAGGTTAGGTTTAGGTTTTGGGTCCAGGTTAGGGGTCAATATTTGAGTATTAAATCAAACAACTCAACATGGCACTGCCATCGACTGCAGCCAGAGCAACTGAAGTTTGTGTCTGAAACTTTCCATGACTATGGTAATAGTTCTGCACTACATTATAAATACTGTATGTTTTCAGATTTTGAGTTTCCAATACTTAGATTATTGACCGTTTCTGCAGTGTTAAGTCTGTACAAACCAAGCCAGTAGATTGAACCAGTATGGCCCCTTGACATCATCAATGACTGCCTTTAGTTGGCAAAAAAATGTGTGACCAGGACCAGATTGCAATTAAATTTGTCCCGCCTTATTGTGCCATCCATATCTCTGCTCACTGTGACCTGAATCCTGATTGAAAAACATGGCACATCTAATCACATTTAGATTATTCTAATTATACATTTCTGAAACTTCTTCAACTGTAATGTTTAGTCAGATTTTTATCGGTTAGTCTTGACTTGTCAACCCTCCTCCAGTTTCCTCCTTGCTGCTGCATGATGCTGTTTTCTTGGCCTCCAGTGGAAAACAAAATTGGTGAAAACTAGAAGTATAATTATTCTTTAATGAAAATAAGACTCAATAAAGCATATGGACAACAACTGCATGAACATCGTATTGTAATAATAATCATCTCACCAAATATTGAATTACAAAAATAGCCAGTAGCAACAGTGCACAGTTACTAACTTTGTACAACAGAAGGCTAACAATCTATAATAACCGTCTTCCAAAACCACGTGTAATTAGCTCAGTGTAGGAGAATGTCTAAAAGGGGCTCATATTGCTCTCCACAATGCGATTATTTCTGCTTTTATCACGCTATTATCAGGCAGACTTCTGTTCTAACCTGAATATACTTCATTATGCAGGCAGATCTAGTGGGTAAAAAGAGCACCGTGCTGATTGTGGTGCGGTTATGAAAAGCTCCGTGTTTGCTGTAATTGAAACAGCAGAGAAACACTGAACGCTTGTCATTCTGAAGGTCGATTTTGCTCAATGCGGGCATAATTATCTTCATGCATAACGTGATAGAAGCGCGGACGGGTTTCATGAATTTGTTCAGTTTGAGTACAGAAATAATTTGCTCTGGAAAATGTAGGCTTCATATTTTACTGACAGGAAGACGGATTACATATACAGATTTACTCAAACTTGTGCATGAAACAAAATGCAACTCCAGGCATGTTTTTGCATTTTTTACATTACATTATAATGATTGATAGCTAGACTCTTAATACACATGTAAACAAGCTCTATTTCAACAACTTAGGGTTTTAATTTACGTTCTTGTGTTCTGTTCATTCTTTAAAAATAGCTGGTAGATGTTTTAGTGGAGGCAACTTAAGCGTGATAACAATTAATTCATTTATTTGACAGGAAAATCGCACAATAAACATTACACAGAGAAAAGACACATAGTCTTCCTTAAGGCCCGTTCACACCGCGGCGGCCAAATTCGCGCTGTGAACTGGCCACTTTGCCGCAGCGATGTGAACTCGGCTTTAATGTATGGACTATAGAAAAAGCTCCTTCTGGTTTCAATTCTTTATTTTGAGTGTGTTTCATGTTTTCAACCCTCAAGGAGAAATTTCTATAACTAGAATATCACTCCAGGCCAAAGATTAATACCCCCAATTATGTTTTATTTGTATTGTCATTGGCATTTAAACAAGCTCTTGTACCTTTGGCATTCCGTCATCAGAATTCCTGTTAGAACACCGGCTTCTGGCAGTAAAGGGAATTACCATAAATCGTGAAGATTTATGGACTTAAAAACAGCACAGGAGAACTATTTCTACCTTTGATGTTATACATCTGGGAGTGTTTTTGTGAGGCTCAAAGAAGGAGCAGAGAAGACGAGCTCGTAAACAGGGTTAATGAAACAAGTGTGAATGAAGCTAAATACAACTTCAGGTATGTTTTTGATGAATTTTAAAAGACAGTTTTGCATGATATGTGTACTTTAAAATGCAGACATGTTACATGCCCTACAAAATAATTTGCTTTCACCCTAAATAGCCTTAGTTTAGTCCCTTAGGGGCACAGCGAAGCAGGTGTTTACGTTGGATGCCATTCCTGTCATAACCAGCCACAAACTGGAGCTGAGATTTATTGCTCAGGGACACAATAACAGTATAAACCAATTCAAATCATTACACATACATTCTTCCATCCAAATATCCCCCTCCCAGGTCATACAGTGTAAAGTGTGAGGGCTGCAAAGTGTCTGTGCTCTTTGGGCACGGCTCTGTCTTATTGATTGCACTCATGCCCTTGAGTCACGGTGGAGCCGAGTGTGAGGCCGCTCTGACTCATAAAGGCAGCGACAGGACGTCAATGAGCTGTAAACACCTCCATTAAAACTACCTGTCCCTGTGGCCGATCCAGTCTGCCCACGTCAACATTTTGCTTCCACACAAGGACAAATTACAATCACAGTGGCTACAATTGGTCCTATGGAAGTTATTGGATCATGTGGGACCTTTCTGTGTGGAGTTTGCATGTTCTCTCTATGTCAGAGTGGTTTCTCTCATTGACTTAATGAACAATAGACTACTGCCCCTAACCTGGCTCACACCAGATTGATATGTGTTTCACTCTGAATTGAGTTCTACACAAAATCAATCTGGACAGCCTCTCTCTGAAGTTGGGAAAAGGCTTATCGTCATGATGAATATGTGAATCTGATTGGTGGAAGCGTCACAACAACAGGAACAAGCCAAGAAATCAAACTGTTGATAAGTCCAGTCAGAGAAAAGCACGCTTCTTCCCCGTCCTCAATATTTTTTCAATACTAAGGAAGACACTTTTAACACATTAAACAGTCATTTTTAACACAAAGTATGTTCTGTTTCCATGTGGCCTCCATCCAGAAAGTATGAGGTGCTCAAATTACAAGTAGGTGCAGTGTGTGAATTGGCGAAGTCAATGTCAGAGACAGTAATATTTTCTGGTCCCCTGCCCAATCGGATCAATGCTGAATTGTGCAGCCGCTTTTCAGCATTCAAGGGTTTTCAAGCTGGTGCCCTCAAAACAATGTAGTCTTGGTTAACAAACGGTGTGCGGGGAATCAAGCACTGGAACGGCATCTATCTGACTTCAGAGGGTATATTCGTTTTAGTTCGGAATTTGTCTAAAGTGACCAACCAGAGATGACCTCCGGGCACTGAGCTGCTGTGTAAAATGCTCCTCTGTCACAAATTAAGTGTTCAGGTTCAATGCAAATAGAGACTGAGTGTGTCCCTCATGCAAATAATGCCAAAATAAATAAAAAATTGCACTCGCAAATACTAAATCAGTTTTAGTTAATGTATTAATGAGCGATTTTGACATTAATCTTCTAGCTCTAACTGAAACTTGGCTTCAACAAGATGATTATTTAAGACTAGATGAGTCCACCCTACTTAGTCATTTAATGTTTAGACCACCAGGAGCCCAGCCCGAGGTGGTGGTTTGGCTGTGATCTCACGCTCAAAAAGGAGATTCTGACTTTATATCAAACTTAGTGTTAGACTGGGATAAAATAGTGATTGTTGGGCGTTTCCAATATCCACGTGAATATGAGTGGCGACTGCCTCAGCAATGCTTTCAGCGCTCTATTAGATAGCATTGGTTTCACTCTGAATGTAAATAAACTCACCCGCAGTCACAAGCACTCTCTGGATCTTGTTCCAACACATGGAATAGGAAACCTAACATACACCTTAACCACTGGAAAAATCTTCAATGGAATATACATCTCCCTCCTATAATCACTTATCTGAAACCGACCTCCCCCACCCAATGCTCTCTGAACTTTTATAAGTCTGATTACCTTCTCTTCCTGCATCTTCCACTCTTCACGCATTTCAATCATCTACCTACTTAAATTGTCTGTGAGCCAACTCCTACACAACCACACAACCACCACCCTGCCACACAAACATGTTATTAACACGTATTGTTGTTCATCATCATGATCACCTTCATTATCATTTTTGCTGTTGATAGAACTATTACCATTATTATCATTCATATCATTGTCGCTATATTATTACTATCACTATCATTGTCACAACTGTTGGACCGACCAGAGGAATAAAGATTAGTGACCTAATTTTCTTCCCTCAAAACCCTATATTGTCAGATCATTTCCTAGTTAGCTTTCAGTTTATACTTAATGAAATAAAATTATGATGAAAAGGACAATAGCTGAAGAATCTATCTCAGAGTTCAGTGTAAGTGATCAATTTGTTGACATGACCTAAAAGCATGGAAAATCTGCCTATTGTCCTGTAATCAGGCTCTGCGTCAGGCCCAAACAGATTATATTCAAATTAGATTAAAATTAACAAAAATTACACAATTTCTTTCTTCTTTCAATTCCTTTTCAGCACCGTAGCCAGGCTAACAAATGCAGCACAGCGCAGTACAGCCCTCAGTCCCAGCTACCCTCAGCTCTAATGAGTTTCTTCTATATTTTAACAATAGAATCACAACAATTAGAAACTAAATTAAATTACTCCTACAATTAGCACTGAGAAAGTCCAAACTGTTAAGATAGCATTCCAATAACACTAGAAAGGTTCACTGCTGCTGTCCATGCAGAGATAACTTCAGCCATTATGTCCTTTAAATTGTCCATTTGTATCCTAGACCCAATTCCAAGCAGACTCCTCAAAGACATTCTCACCAAATTATATATTATATTCTTAATATAACAAATACGTCTCTAGAAAGTGGTGATGCTCCACAGTCCTTCAAACATGCAGTCATTAAACCACTTTTGAAAAAGCTTTATCTTGATTCTGACCTGTTGGTAAACTACAGACCTATTTTAAATCTTCTCTTTGTCTCCAAAACCCTTGAAAGAATTGTAGTTAAACAGGTTTGTCGCCACCAACAGGACAGTAATTTCTTTGAAGTTTTCTAGTTAGGGTTCAGAGCTCACCACAGCACTGAAACTGCACTAGTTAAAGTCACAAATGATTTGTTATTAGCTGCTGACGATGGACTGGTCTCAATCCTGGTTCTATTGGACCTCAGCGCAGCGTTCGACACCATCGACCACAACATTCTACTGCAGAGGTTAGAATGTGATGTAGGTGTCAGAGGGACAGCCCTCAGCTGGTTTAAATCCTATCGGATAGGTACCAGTTTGTTAATGTAAACCAGAGCTCCTCACCCTGTTCTAAAGTAACCTACGGTGTGCCACAGGGTTCAGTTCTCGGTCCAATTCTGTTTACTCTTTATATGCTGCCGTTAGGTAACATTATCAGAAAGCATAGCATTAACTTCCACTGCTATGCAGATGACACACAGCTGTATTTATCAAAGAAACCCGATCAGACCGATCAATTAGACAAGGGGTCCCCAAACTTTTTCCAGTGAGGGCCACATAACTTTTCCCTTCTCTGATGGGGTGCCAGGGTCAGTTTGTAACAGAACAAAGTGTGACAAATATAACCAAATATTAATAACCCTTTCGGACATAAAATAACCCTCTCTGGGTTCTTCACAGAAAGAAAGTCTCTGTTGTGCACAATCTTAGGTAAAAGTTCAGCTTCAATTGTCAGAGCAGAATCTCTTAAATGACTCATGTGAGCATGAATAATGCGTCTCTGGTATTGTTCAGGAGGCGAACAATACCAGAGGGGGCTGTATCCGGCTCCCGGGCCGTAGTTTGGGGACCACTGAAGTAGACAGACTTAATGCTTGTGTGAAGGATATGAAAACCTGTTCTTAACACTGAAAAATAAATAACGACATTGTACTGGGCCCTAAATGTCTGCGAGACTCTTTCATTCACACTGGACAAAGTCAGTGTAGCCTCCAGTTCTACTGTAAGAAACCTTGGAGTCTTATTTGACTAAGAGCTCTCTTTCAAACCACATATACTGTAAATAAAGCCTGTAAAACAGCCTACTTTTATCTGTGTAATATAAAAGAAAAATATTGCCTAAAAGCGATGCTAAAAAGCGTATCTGTGCATTTTTAACATCTAGATTAGACTACTGTAACTACTTGCTTGCAGCATGTCCTAAATGCTCCAGAAAAAGCTTTGAAACGTTTCAAAACGCAGCACCAACATTACTAACAGGAACTAAAAGACAATTACACCGGTGCTCAAGTCTCTTCACTGGCTCCCTGTTAAGTTTAGAATCAACTTCAAAATCCTCCTCCTGATTTACAAAGGCAAAAATGACCTGGCCCCATCATTCCTAAAAGATGCTATAGTACCTTATTATCCAAACAGAGCACTTCGCTCTCAAAATGCTGGACTTCTGGTGGTCCCAAGAGTCTTTAAAAGCACAGTAGGAGCTGTGTTATGGAATCAGCTCCTGTCCATGTAAAAGAGGCCAACACTTTTTATTTCATGTAAAACAACCCAAGAACCAAAGAAAGACGATCTGTAAAATCACGATCAGCGGCAACGCACACATTTTTAGATGTTTGTGTGCGTCAATTATAATTGCCTTGAAATATGAACAGAAGAAGGCACATAACCTGCTTCCCATAACTGTGATTGTCCTGAAAGAAGAGAAGAGAGATGAGAAGAGAGGAGAAGAGAAGAGAGAAGGAGAGAGAGGAGGAGCAGACAGGAGGAGAGATTACAGAGTCCTGTTAGGAGCAGTTCAGACCGGTCTTTCTGCTTTACACTTTCATCAACATAGAGCAGCACAGATACTGTTAATAGGTTATTAAAGATTCGATTTGATTTGTTATTGCCAAATATATTTACAAATCTTGGTTGTCAAAATTCTTAACCGGTAGATTAAAAATAATGAGACAAAACCGCAATTGGGGTAATGAAATTCTGTATATGTGTAAGTGTATTTAAAATTAACTGTCATTAAATGTCATCACAACAAAGTGTCAAATTATGCAGAGCAAAGATCAAAACAGTTATTAATTTTAAATGCTTTAAAACCAAAACTCAAAATAACTTTCACGCCACGCAAGGGAAATTGTACGTAAAACATAAGGGTACCTTGGTTTAGGAAAAGTACGTTTAGGGCTGAAAAATGTGAGAACCACTGCTCTAAATGAATGGCTCATCTGCCTGGATGAACTGCCTTGCTAGATGAACCTCCCTCTCTCCTTCTGAGTGGAGTCTATCTGCAAATTCAAGCACGTCCGCCTCGCCGTCCATGGGAGTAGGATCGCTCCTTCACTGTGGTTCTCCCTGAGGTTTCTACTTTCTCCCCAAGAGGTTTTGTAGTTTTCCCTTGCCGAGAAGGAGGGTCTAAGGACAAGGGGATGTTGTGAAATTAGCTAATTTCCTATGAACATTGTTTAATCTGTTTCCACTGTGGCCCCACCGTGGCACCTGCTTTTCCCAGTGTCTCCGATCCAAGTACTAACAAGGTCCAACCCTTCTTAGCTTCAGAGATCAGACAAGAAGTGTTGTTTTCGAATCATGAAGTGGCATTTTTCCCTAATTTGCTCACTTGGCCTGCTCCATCTATGCTCTCTATTATTTGATTGCTAATAGTTTATTCTTTCGTGATGGATGGGCAACAAACTTTGCAGCTTTAGAGTCAGCCCTCATTGTCTCCTCCAATTCACTGCAAAGAATCTATTTCCAGAGTCAATCTGAGCTGAACAAACCAATGTCATGTACTCGTAGTTGAGCCTTCGGACATTACCCTTGGGTCGATATTTGTGAAAAGCTGTTCTCGATTCTCACATGTGCAAAAGCAGCTTTAGCTTCGCACTAAACACCTTTCATTGGCAATATTCTCTTGCACCGGTTCACAAACAAGCTGATGAAGTTGATGATGTAAACATATTCTATTTTACTGCAAAGAAAATGTGTGATTGAATGTGCTCGTAAGCCTCAAGCGTCTTTAACAGTCATGAAAATTCATTCCACAGGTTGTGGCACTATAACAGCGGAGTGATGTGGAAGTGTTTGGGTAAATGACTGCCATCGCCATATGCTGCTTGGACTAGTGTTGCAGAAGCTGTAAACCGACATATGCTACAGCCCAGAGCAGCCAAGAGCACTGGCAGAGTCTCACCGTGGAGGAGAGAAATCTTGGGAGGTTATAGAAATCTGCAAGTTTCAATGTATAATTTATGGAAATGACACTGGCCTTGATGTCTACGCGGTGGCTTGAGTTTAGTAAAAAGGTAAGTTACATCTTGGGAAAAATTGAGTTATAAATATTTAACAGGGAGCTCTGCCCACTTGCAAAATATGACAACAAATCTCAGTTATTTGAGTTATTAATGAAGCTCTATCTCTCAGCATAGCTCATTGAGTTAATAAGGGGCACATAGGGTGTGGGTAAAAAAACTGCTGTGTTAATGTTTTATCATTTCCATTATTAGTAAATGTGTTTAAAAGGTACACATATGTAACTTTTTACTTTGCATTATTTTATTTAGTTTGAAGGTGTGCTCATTGGACATATAATAATAAAAGTAATACAAAACCATTAACAGAAAATTATGTTAACCAATTAGATTTGTTGTTGTTAGCCTTCCCAAAAGCTAACGTTAAACATCTATTTTGGAAAACATCTTCTAATTTTTACTTTAGCTAGCTAAAGTTACATTGGTAAATAAACAATAGTGTTGAGTCTTTCTTGCGCAAATCTTTTGCTCTCACAATCTGGACGACGAACAGTAAATCCCTTGTGATGTTTAGTCAAAGAGCTCAAATAATTAACGTACATATATTGACACAGTTTCGTCCGTCTCCACACAGCAGTATTGTACGAGCCCAAATGTTCATTTTTTAACTTGGGGGGAAAAAGAACCATTTTGCAGAGTTTTGGAGCACCACAAAAATGCAGCATAACCGAGACACACACAAATTAACTTGACCAAAAACAGTCCCACTGAAACAACTCATTTGAAACTTGCTGAGTTCAATGTCAAGTCTTTATGCAACAAATAATAACTTCTCAGATTAGTTTCACAGATTGAGAATGACTCTTGGATGAGAGTCGAAACGTTTTGTTTTTCTAAAACAGAGTCCAGATGACTACAACTGAATCTTTTTTTCCACAATGTAACACTCCTGGACAAATGAGGGATTACACCGACATTTTACACATAGGTTGTCATTTGGGATGTTTTCATCATTTGTACATGTGTCATTTAAGATGGAGCAAAAACACTCTCCCACTATTCTGCCCCAGCACTATATATATGTATATATGTACATATATGTGTGTGTGTGAATATATATACATATATACGTGTGTATGTGTGTGTATATATATATATATATATATATATATATATATATATACACACACACACACACACACACACACATATACATATATGTGCATATATATATGTGTGTGTAAATATACCATATATATACACCTATATATGTGTGTGTGTGTGTGTGTGTGTGTGTATGTATATATATATATATATATATATATATATATATATATATATATATATATATATACACAATTTATTTCCTAATAGTCTTTTAAACTGCTGTTATGTTCTTATAACTCACTGTTTTAAAATGAGAATTAAGGTTGCGTTTTCAAACCCGAAAATAAAATAAATGATAGACACACACAGATGCCCCACCCACACAAAATCCCCCAGCTCAACTGCCATTGGAGTTTTTTTCCACATCCAAGCGTAATGAGTTTGCATTATTTTTTTAATGCAAGGTACAGCAAAATAAAAATACCATCAACTCCACAATGCGAATAACAAGCTAGACACCTAGAGCTGTCTAATTTATCACTGTCTTAGTTCATCTGCATACTGCATTGATGTGTCACCCACCAGATTTCTAAAGTCTGTGCAGAGCACTGTTAGCACCACTCACTGAAATAGTCTGGGACAGTCCCAAGGGAATTGAAAACAACAGTCATTAAGCCTCTCCAAAAGAAGTGCAGTCGTGATGCTACAGTAATGGATATTATCAGCCCAGCCTGGAGGCAAACTACTATATCACGTGCTCTGGGACTGACCTGCCACTGAAATAAAAAATGCACTGCAGGCTGTTTTTGACGTTGCCATCCCTCTCAGTTTTAGAACTATGTACTTGGGCCTCAGAACTCCTGGCATGGACACAATAAATGGATACCTTTAGAAAGTACGCTTGGTAGCAGGAAAAAAAGGCCATAGCAAAGAAATGGCTAGGACTGTTATTTTAATTGAACATAATTTTGTTTGTATTTATGTTAAGTTTATGTCTATTTATGTCATTATTTTGATTTACACTCTCTGGTCGTTTTGTGTTCTGTTCTGTTCTGTGTTTATTATAACCCTTTCTAGGGAAACTCCTTGAAAAGCTGCTTACAACTTATTAACTTCCTCTTACAGAATGACTCTTTCGATGTTTTCCCGTCTGGATTCAGGTCGCATCACAGCACTGAGATTGCTCTCATTAAAGTAACAAATGACATCCAACTGAGCAGTGACTTGGGCAAGGTCTTAATCCTTCTAGATCTCAGTCCGGCTTTTGACACTATCAATCATGGGATCCTCCTTCAGAGACTAGAGGACTGGGTGGGCAAAACTGGCACTGTCCTAAATTGTTTCAGCTCCAATCTAGAAGACAGAAAGTAAAGTACTTTGTTGAGATTGGTGACTGTATCTCAGACCACATCGCCTTGACCTGTGGGTTGCCCCAAGGGTTAATCCTGGGACCTCTTTTAGTCAACATCTACATGCTGTCATTAGAGCAGTTGATACGTAATAGTGGTGTGTCCTATCACAATTATGCAGACGCCACTCAGATCTATGTTTCACTGACAACAGGTAAATATAGACCAGTGGATTCACTCTGTCACTGCATCCAACAGATCAGTGTGTGGGGGAGTGGGGAGAAACAAAAAGAGAAACAAAAAGAAAATGTTAGTATCTACATCCAGTCTCCAGTCTCTTTCTGTAAAACTATCCGATCAAGTGAGAAAGTTGGGAGTAATGTTGGACCCGGATTTGAACTTCAACAGCCACATAAAATCAGTAACATCTGCCGCGCGTTGTACCATTTAAAAAACATTGTCAGGATGATCAAAAACTAAGTGTATAAAATAGACTCCGTGAGGCTCATTCATGCATTTGTTTCTAGTAGATTAGACTACTGTAACGGCCTGCTCACTGGCCTCTCCAAACGAGCTGTAAAACAGCTGCAGTACATCCAGAACGCTGCTGCTCGGGTCTTGACTAGAACCAGGAAGTACGATCACATTAGTCCTGTGCTCAGGTCTCTGCACTGGCTCCCTGTGGCTCAGAGAATAGACTTCAAAGCAGCTCTGCTTGTATACAAGTCTCTCCATGGCCTAGCACCAAAGTACATCTCGGACATGTTAGTGCCATATGAACCATCTCGGACTCTGAGGACCTCAGGGACCGGCCTCCTGCTGGTGCCCAGAGTCTAGACAAAGCATGGGGAAGCAGTGATTTAGCATTACGAAGCAAGGTTCTGGAATAGCCTTCCTGAGGGAGTGAAACAGACCCCCTACTTTAACAAAGTTTAAATCTAGGCTAAAAACATCTCTTTTTAGTTTTGCATATGAGGGAATTTTATCTGTATTTTATTATTTCTTATATATTTGAATGTGACTATTTATGTTTTGAAATTCTATGAATTGTGAATTATTTGGTACTTTGGTTTGTATTTGTTTTTATAGTTGTAAAGCACTCTGAGTTACGTTTTGTATTTGGTGTTAAATCTTGATTTATTGATTGATTGATTGATTGATTGATTGAACGCGGTAAAGAAAAACAACAACTTAAACCGCTGTCAGTGGTTTTGTTAAAGAACAGTTAAATTGATCACAAATCCAAAGCCCAGTTTAGTTTATCATTTGTAGAATTGTCCTCAAACAAATGAGAACACTGATTAGCTGGACCGTTTGAAAACATTACAATGAAATGCATTGTGGGGGATGCACTTGCCATTAGTCCACATCACTCCACACTTGCTGGAAGAGCGGCGAGAAGCCCGTGGTTAAGTGCGAATTAAAACATTAGAAGAATTGGGACACAAGCTTGGGTAACGGCACAAGGCATATGATAATTACTAACCACAGGAACTATCCCATCAAACAAAGTAATAATTAGACAAACGTGAAAAGCCGTCATATGCACGTTTGATTGTCAGCACTTGATAATATCTTATATAGTTATAAACAGCGCTGCTCTCCTTCTCAGCCCTGTGTGTCTCTACAGGGGAAGAGAGGACACAGAAGCCCCAGCAGAGGGTGTCCCAGCGGGGGGGGCTCCTGGCTCTGTCCCCCTCCAGACGCGGCCCTCCACCCCCCTCTGTGTGTACTGGCCTCGCACACATTTGTACAGCTTTTCAGGGAAATTATCAAAACAACTTTTGGTTACAAATGTGTGTAATAGAGTATTGTTGCGAAATACTGCTTTTTGAGGACTGTGATAACTAAAAAAGTAAGCGAACATCACCTCAATGCAACAACTCCATTCTCATTCATATAGTTCATGGACAAACTCTGTCTGCAATATAGACGCAATTTAATCTTAACCCTGACACCTGGATCATTATGTTATATTTTTTACATTTTAAAGGGAAGCTAAGTTATTAAATCTGAAAATGATAAAAAAGTGGTAGTTAAATATGTTTTTGTGTCTGTCTTAAAGGACTTAGCTGACTTCCAGATTGAAAACCGCGCCGCTGTGCCGCTCGGTGGTCGAAATGCCAGGCTCCATGTGCAGTTGGCCACAGAACCCTGAGTTCAATTCCGGCTCTGGCTTTTTGCTGACAGTCATTCCCTCTCGTTCTCATTTCATGCAGGAACCGTTCTTTCCAATAAAACCTTAAAAAATAAGTTCCACCTGCTCCTTTACACTATGTCACTGTAAATGTCATCACAACAAAGTGTCAAATTATGCAGAGCAAAGATCAAAACAGTTATTCATTTTACATATTTGTGCCAAAATTATAACAGGACACTTCTGAATCCTACATGTATTACTTTGTAGGAAAAGAAAATCAGAGAACGAAGTCATTAATAAGTAAGTGGGCGTGTATCAGGGACATTAACAACGACTGGAGCAATGGCGTCTTACTCAAACAATCATAACTCACGTTAAATACAATGTTAAATAAAGAGGGTAAATGAGAAGGGAAAACAATTCGAATATGGTTAAAAGTTTATTTTGCATAATATGACCCCTTTAACTCCTTTGTTTCCACAGTTTCTCCGACTTCCTCAGTGCCAGCACAGGAGCAGAACGTTGAGCTGTTTCTCTCATATCCCGATGTCACTGGAGCGCTGGTGCCTGTCACTCTGGTGACGGGATGTTAACTGCCTAATTACAGCGTGCAGTGCACCTGTTCTCAAGCATCTGCATCCATTTCATTTATTTATTTTATTCATTTTCACTGTTGAACCATAACATTTCAGGGATCGCGTCTGATAAATGAATCACAGCAACCTTCACGACATGTTCAATGACAACAGTAAGGCCCACATTGCTCTAATTAAGATGATTAATTAAGATATTCATCACAATGGGACAAAAGACAATAGATCAAAACAAGATGAGACCCTGCCCCCGGATACGGTTGCTAGGAAAATGTGGTGGTGTAATTCAATGGGCTCTTGATTTCTCGATGAGGTGAATAAAACGTGGTTGAGATCTGGTTTGTTCTGATGGAGAGACGGGATATTTAAAGGGCTTATTATTTATAGCTTGTAATAATGTTATAATGTTTTTTCATCAAAAAACAATCTTGAAATGTGTTTTACTTACATAGCTATTTCTCTCCAGAATTCCAAATGCCCGACTGCATAACATCATTAGGTGTTTGGTCCAGAAATGCTTCTCTGATTAGGTTCGCTAGTTGTGTTTTTTTTTTCAGCACTCAAATTTCCTTCACTATGCCACTACCCCTACAATTGAGTCACCATGGTAACACTCAATTATTCCAACTTCAAAATGAAATCCTGGATAACCATTCAAAAATAAACAAATGATTAAATAAAAATTGCGGACCCAAAAACCCTGCTTTTTTAATGCACCACCATCTTATCCCTAGACCACATACATAATACAAAATAAACCGCAACAAATTAATTTCTAGAACAGATGTATCCTGCTACTCACTTGAGGGACAGCAAAAAAGCCTGGAGCATCATCCACCATACTTCACCCTCTATCGAGCCCACTCATTTACCACAGCTAATGCTGTTACCATGCAGACCACACCTCTCCCAATTACCCCGACAGAACCTGTTTCGACAGTTTCCCTTTTCTCTTGCTCTCTCTCTCTCTCAGATTACCATCATCCCCTCTCATTACTTTTCTGTTTTCTTAGTCCTCCCACCCCATCTCTCTCAGCTTTCCACACCTGCACACACACCCCAATTGTATTTGTAATCATATCCTCTGGTATTCTTGAATCTTCCATTCCTTGTATACCTAGGCACAGTGTAAATATTTATGTATGTACACCAAGTGATGGCAAATTAATAATAATAATAATAATAATAATAATAATAATAATAATAATAATAATAATAATAACAATAACAATAATAATAATAATAATAATAATAATAATAATAATAATAATAATAACGTAGTATGGTTTTATCTTTTAATTTCCGCGGAACTATGCAGGTGACTTTCCACCTCAAGAAAGTTACGCAGTGTTGCTTTAAGTCAGCCTTTTTCACACACAAAAAACAAAAACGTGTAAATAATAAAGGCTTAAATCAAATGGCTTTTCTGTAAATTTTTTATACTAAACCGCACAGCCAGGACTTAAAAAGGTTAATAAAAGTGTGCAAAAGTAGCCAGTGGGCATCTTACACTCTTTTCCATTTCCCTGCGCTAATGTAACGCTGAGCTTTTAATCATTTCCAGACTGAATCCAACAGCAGAGGTGACTCAAAGTAAATGGAGAATATATTATTTCTGTTTGTCCAATCTGCATAAATATATAAAATGCATAAGAGGGTTTGTAGAAGAGAACCTGGACATACTATATGGCTTGTCAGTACAATTCTGCAATCACGCACCATTTTTGCAGTTGGGCTTGTTTCTCAGAGGTTACTGCTTTATGTCCATTTTTATTTTGGTGGATTCTGGAAATATCATAACAAATCTGGCAACACTGGCCATGAGCACAAAGTAGCGCCTGTTCAATGAGAACATGTGAGCCGACATCTATAGGGGCTCATAAGATTACATGTTGTTAGCTGAATGGAAAGGTTAGGGTTTCAATATGTCACCTGCTAATGTAATCCTGATGCAGTGCACAGGGGTAATCAGGAGTCGCCAAGAGTGTGTGTGTCTGTTCCACTCAGGCGACAGAGGCCAGGGCGGTCACTGTAATGAAGTGAATAAGTGTTAACATATTCTACTTAAGCTTCAATTTGCCTGTCCGAGAAAAAGGTCCAACTGTGGTGCAAGATGGTCAGGCTAGTTTAGCCTGAAGTTAGTAAAAAAAAGCAATTTTATCCACCAAAATAATGGGCAATTGGCAGCTGGATATGGTTCCTGGTTCTTTTAAGGAGCGATAAGACTATAAAACAAGTTGCTAATGGAATACACTTATTGAGAAGTGACAACAACTCTTTAGGGGTGTTGTGGTTAGAGCACTCGCCCTTCGACTCAAAGGTTAGAGGTTGAACCCCGCTCAGACAGAAGTGCATGCTGTCACTGGTCTGAGTGCGTGAATGAGGGTGTTTGTGCGGGGGAATGTGGGACAGTGAATTCAAATGAATCCATTGCAACAATCTGGTGTAAACGCACGGTAACATATCTTTTAGGTGTGCAGTCTTGGCTTGCCAGGTTGTCAACTTCCTAAGCAATCCTTAAAATGTTGCAGATGGATTTATATTGTGGACATTTTAAATCACAATATTCATCTAAAACAAATTAATAAAATAAATAAATCAGATGACTTATGGTTGAAATCTGTGGCGCTGATTTCCGCTTGCCCCTTTATGATGCGTCACTGTAAGCGTCGTCACAACAAAAGCCACGTTTCAACTGGTACGTTTCTGCCAGTTTGGATAATGTTACATACACCATGCACTGTAAATATAATGTTCTTTGTATTGACATGAGTACCGTGCGTAGATAAACAGAAAACAACTGTAGCTAATGTGCGTTAGCATGGTTTTGCTAAGTCTGTTGGCTCAACATATAAAGTCATCACTGGAAATACGGCGGTTTATCACAAGATCAAGTAAGCGTATGGTGAGGAATGATTTTATATATGCTTTTTTTCCATTTGGGTTTCACCTAAGTCTGTGTTCGCTCTTATCCAATCATCTTGCGCTAAAGCATTCCGGAAGCTAAAAGTGTGCCTGCATTCTCTTGGAGCTCGTACCAACCACAGCCCTCTTCAGTCCGCTCAAACAGGCTGGTACAGTTCACTTATGACAGTGGAAACACTGTCCTGATCAGCTCCAAAGTGGAACAGTCGATACATGCTTAACGTGTCGCACTGCCGGACCATGCTGACAAGTCCGACTGAAGAGCTGCAGATCGCGAGAGAGAGCAGTGGATTATTTTTACCTTTGTGACTAAATGGCTACGCTACCACTGCTGAATCTCAAAAAAGTCCATTGCAGTGTGAATGAGAGGTTGGGGGAAAAGGAGCCATCAGAATGATGGCCTCTTGTCTTTAGAAGAATAAAGATTACTCAAATATCCATTAATCATTTTAAATACTTCAAGTGGGTAAACGAGAACGGAAAACATGGGTAAATCTCTTAAAGCAGTCTGTCCATTACTGGATAAGAGGATTAATACCGGTTCAGTTGATTAGAGTTTTGAAAGAGTTTTAGGCAATGAATTAGAAGATACAGAGAGCAGGTGAGTGCGATAGAGTTGGCGGTGCGGTAATATTGTCTCAAGTCAAATGGGTGACGTAAAAGACAATGCGTTCGTGGGTAGCCGATGGAAGTGCATGGGTATGAATAAGGTGCGAGAATGATGGGGTTGAGGTTCGGACGAGCAATCGTTAAACAGTGTGGATTACATGGTGGTCGCCTTGCTCCGGAATAGAGAGAATGGTTGAGGAGAGCGGAATACTTACATGGATAAAGGAGTTGACGAACTGCAGACAATAATGAAATCACTATGAGCGATGGATGAGGGAACTTTTTGGAGAGCTGAATGAGATTGAGAATGAGTGGAACAAAATAGGAGTTGGCTGATTATGGCAACTCGAGTACAAGCAATGCAGGTGACGGATTGATAGAGGAGAGTAGACGAAGAGTCTTGAGAACTATGAGGTACGGCATTATAGAATATCCCTTACTGATTCACAAAAGAGGTGTTGTCGAATGAGTGCCTTCTGACTAATCGAACCCCCAAAAGAATGTCTGGAACGATAGTAGGATAATTCGAACAGACATTGAGGACCCGTTAGAGTAGACAGAAACGAGCCGCCTTCCCTGGAAACCTTGGAACAAGAGAAAAAATCATTCTAGTGAGGAGTTTGATGGTCGCATGAAAATATTAAAATGGTTGAGTCTGCTACTTCTGTGTGTTGACTTGAGGTGCATTAAAGTTACTCATCATAGAGACGAGAAGCAGATTCTTGGTCTGAAATGAAGAACAGCTTGCCTTGTATGATGATCTGATTGCCTGGTAGAGAAGACTAAGTGCTTGAGGACTGTCTAGTGCGTATGGCAGCTGGAATGAGTTTGAAGGAGTGCGCTGAGCGATCTTTGATGCATCAATTGATGCACGATGGATTGAGGTGCACGCTGAGAGATGTCTCCTCTGAAAAAGAAACAGGAAACCCGATCGCCGGAGCTATTGAATTGGCAGCTGGAGGAGGAATGATTGAGATTGTCAAGTTACAGTGATGCGCCCTGATAAAAGATGAGACATACGTTTGCGCCTCTGGAAATGATGAGGGAAGGGTGAACAGAGGTAGAACACTGGCTGCGAAGGCCTGTAAGATAAAAAGGATGGACGAAGAGAGTAGAGGGTCAAAAGAGGGAATGTGAGATGATTGAGAGAACATCCCGGTGCCCGGCTGTGACCCCGGTTAGGATGCAGAAAAGTCTCGAGTAGGATAAGGGATGAATGAGAAAGGGTCGAGTGGATAAATGAGGAGAGGGTTGAGAGGGATGAGCAATGAATGAGGGAGGGATGAATGAAGAGTCGAAAGGAGATTGACTGGGGGACGGACACACGTGCGAGAAGAGGGTCGAAGGAGAGACTGAAGAGAACCAGAGGGGCATCCCGGTGCCCAGTGGCTCTGGAGTAGGCATCCATGTGCCCGTTGGCTCTGAGAGAGGGACTCTGAGGAATGAATGGATAAGGGGATATCGGCCGATGATAGGCCGGGGCCAATATGAGTGTGACTGTCGGAGCGAGCGTGGCTATCAGCCGTGGATCGGAGCGAGCGTGGCTGTCGGCCGTGGATCTGAGTAAGCGAGGCTAGCGCCTTGGATCAGAGTGAGCGAGGCTGCTAGCGTGGATTGGAGCAGCAAGATCTAGCATGAGTCGGAGTAGCATGCTAGCATGAGTTGGCGTAATGGTAATGATGAATGGGATGAGGGGTGAGAAAATGAGCAGCGCTGGCATGGAATTTGGCAGAAGCCCCAAAAGCGATGTGAGCATGTGTGAGAAGGCAATGTGAACGTGGTAAGATGAGGTAGCATGAAAAGCAGGAGATGGATAAAAGTGTGGCATCAAGCCAGTATGCAAATGTGAAGATGAGAAACTGCCGGAATTGCAGAAAAGGGGTGACAGCTTGATTAGCAACTGTTGTTGAGTTTCAAACTCAAGAGGCACTGGAGGAACAATACATGACAAGATACACAGAGCTCGGACATTTGATATAAGGAGGTCAGCAGTTTAGAACCTGCCGCAATGAAATTGTACTTTCTTGGCCAGCGGGTCAAAAGACAACCCATGCATCACTACCATGAGCCATCTTTCTGTGTAAATATCTCATGTTACAACTTAACACTCACTTGCTAAGTACAAGCTCAGGAGCAGATCGAACCAGATGTGAAGACACAGACACAGGTAAATCAGCTCACACAGAGTAATTGACAGAGGGAAGAGTAGGGACAGCTCTGACGTGTTCTTTGTGTGTTAATCTTCTGTTTTAAACAATTTTATTTACAATCCAACTCATGTTCACTGAGAAATTAGTCTAATGAGAAAATGAATTTGGACACGCGGACATATAATACAGCGGTCTGCATTTTATAACCTGCTCTGTACTGAAATGAGAATTCACGACTGTGGACCATCTTTATGTGTAAATATCTCATGTTACAACATGGGCACCAGCGGCTTATTGATAGGTGCGGCCCGTAGTTGGAGCGGCTTTTATTCAGGAGCACTCTATAGCTAAAAAATTATGGTACTTGGGCTTTAGAACTCCTGCCATGGACACAACAAACAGTTACCTGACGGCAATGAAAAAGACCCTGACAAAAAAATGTATCACACAAATTGCCTATCATTGACTGGACTAATATTGTACTCGCTTTCAGACTCAATTTGAAAATGGACAAATTTGATGGACTGTGGGCAAAGTTGTTTTTTTTTTTTCAATGTTATAAAAAAAAAGAAAAAGAAAAAAAAGATCAATTGTAAGATCATTTAGATGATTTATCCTTTCCTTGCATTTCTCAATTTAACATTTATATTTACACTCATAATTTTCCTGAACATACCATGGTCGAATTCCCACATAATGCTGTCTAACTGGAGCCTTACTAGCCTCCATAATCTCACTACACACTACTTAAACCTCCTCCATTGGAAGCATAGTCATGGGGCTTGAACACTCACAGATTATACTATGTTGACTTTTCAAGTACCTGTATTGATGGTGAATAAACTTCTGCTTAAGACCTCCCGTTGGTCTCCAGCCTTTTACCTCCACCCTTTCTTGGACAATGTGAAAACATCTGCAACAGCCATTTTACTTCATATGTCTCGTTTAACCATCATTTCTTGTCTGCCATCCTTTCATAGTCCTCCTGTAACACCTCTCGCTTCTCACGATCCATCACTAATGCCCCTGTACTGTCTGCTAAACTCACTCTTTTCATTCTGTTAGCATATGGCGCGCTCGCTTTAGCCTAGCCCGCTCATTAGCATGGGCAGGGTGCTGTGGGGCCTTTAGCACAGCGCAGATGGTCGCTGTGGAAAAGCTGATCAAGCACTTCTGAGCTAAAGATACAGGGCAGTTAGCTTCACTGAGTGCTAGTATCATCAATGCAAAGACAATCCCACTTTCTAAATCACATTTTACAAACAAACAAAACGTCTTATCATTGATTCATATTATTAGTTATTGATGTTTTAAAGCCACTGTAGACTATAGACAAGAGGCTTCGGTCCAGGTTTTGGGGAACAAATCAAGCACATGCTCATCTCCCGTTTTACTCTTACCGCTTACCCTTGTTGAAAGACCACCAGCTGCAACTGATATTTTGGAATTTTTCATCCCCTGCATAGTCATAACAAAGACTAACACCTCCATTTCTTTAATTGATCACATTTCTAGATGGGTAGCTCTATCTCATCCAACTGTTACAGAATGTGTTCTTCTCTTAACATTATCTGTTTCCTTGTAACTCTTTTGTCTTAGAACTTGTTTGAACATTACTTATTTGTTACTTGTGCAATTATTTCAGCTGCTTTAAGAAACATATGAGCAGTTGTGGTCATGCTCAGATACATTCACTTGAGTAACTTTGAATGAGATTGTACATACATATGCCTACTTTTACATCTACTTGATGAATACTCTCTCTTACTTGAGTAAAAGTGTTGGTTCCTTTTTCCACTGTGAGTAAATGTACAAGTGACAAAAGCTTTTTGTTGACAATATGATATGATTTGAACATTTGTATTTCTTGTAATGCTGTTTCAGGCAGAAATTTATTGGAAGATTTTAAAACTGATTTCAGGGTGTTCAGGGAGGCAAGGCCCGAGTAGCACCTCCCATAGGCGATTATTTGTAGTGTCCCTCCTCATGTCAGTCGGGTCAGTGCGATTTAGTCCCCATTGTTTGTCGAGTCGCAGTTTTAATACCTCACACCATAAGGTTCCAACAAGGTACATCTTTACGATTGTCGCTTAACAGCACAAGACACCAACTCATTTACCATCAGTGCAACAATCTCCAGTTCTGTGGGTTTCTTCTTTTTATGTCATCTTTTGCTGTAAATAGGAGGGCATGTACAGCCAACCAATTCCGCCTGTTTTTTCTTACACACCCCGTTCAATCAGGAAAGATTCCCGAAAAGCGCAAGTGTGAGATGTGGCTGTGCTTTATGCGTGTGTGAGACAAATAATTACTGCAAAATATCCTCATGTCTGTGGTCTGCAAATTGCTGTCACGTCTTAAAATCACAAAAGATTTTGAACACCTCTAGTGTGCTGCCTGCTTTACTCTTACTTGAGTAATAGTTTCCCCAGTTACTTTTTAATTCTTATTTGAGTATTTCTCGGACCACTACTTTGCACTTCTACTTGCGTGGTATTGTTTGGGTTCAGTTTTTGGATACTTCCCCACATCTGATTAGCGGGCTGTGGTTGACAGAGAACAGGAGGTAGAAAAAGCTACAAAATAAAATCTTGCTTGAATTTTTATTTTATTTTATCCATTTCCTGCCGTTAGCTTTCACACAAGAAGTTATAGCAGAGGCGTAGTTTAGTCCTGTCAGCGCCTATGTACCTGAAGAAAGCCAGTGGAGACCCATCTGTCAACGCGCTCGCGCCAGGACCAGCAGGAACGAGTGTGTATGTGATGGGGCAAACATTAGATAGTCTCCAATAAAAAAATATTATAAGGAATGGTAGGTAAAAAATGAAAGAAAGATGGAACAATCTATCATAAATGCAGGTGAAATGAGTGCAGAGGCAAAATATGAGATTATGAAAACCCACAGAGACCTCCTAACAGGCTTCACATTAAACTTCAGACACATTATTAAAACTACTATGGCGTGGATTTGAAAAAAGAAATGCTTTAAATTCACTTTAAACTAAAGATTCTGAAACTTATAACACCCCCACCAGAACAGATGATTAAAAATAGATCTAAACCTGGGTTCGTTTTGATTAGGCTCTGAGGATGAAAAAGAGTTATAATTTTGAATCTAAATCATGACTTAAATCTGAAAATAAAAGTATACAGGTTTTACTTACTAATGACGATTTTTTTTCGGACTGACTTTGAACGCCCCGGGAGATTATTTAACAGAACGCAGAGCTAACATCAGAAACATTTGGAAGAATAAATGCAGTGGCTCATGAGCGACATCCTCTTTCTTTGTCTTCTTTTTTTTACAGTGTAGCGTAAACACATCAACACAACAACAACAACAACAACAACAACTCTTTCTCTCTCTTTCTCTCTCGTTGTTGTTGTTGTGTTACTTTCAATGCCGGTTGGCAGCCGAAAGTTGCATTTACCGCCCCCTATTGTAGTTGTACATCTTCAAAGTATGTGTTTTTATACTGTAAAAAAAAAAAAAAGAGAGAGAAAGAAGAGAGAGAGAGAAAAAAGAGAGAGAGAGAAAGAGAAAGACAGAAAAAAAAAAAGAGAGAGAAAGAAGAGAGAGAGAGAAAAAAGAGAGAGAGAGAAAGAGAAAGACAGAGAGAGAAAAACAAAAACATTTTGAATGTTTGCTTGAGTTGTGCCTTTTTTACTGTTCAACGTAAAATCCATACTTTGATGACGTACAAACCAGCCACCAGTAGGTGGCGGTAAATGCACCTTTCGGCTGCCAACCGCCATTAAAAGTAACACAACAACAACATCAACAACTGGAACATATGACGGGTCAGACACACGAACGAAAGCTTATTTTGTTATGTTTCTAACGATTTCTTTTATAAACTTATATTTTCAGTAGGGCTCATCAAAATCCTGTGGAACTATAGTCCACGTACGGACACTTCCATTGTATCATCAGTAGTGCTCGTGAAAACCTTGTCCTTGTGCATGTTGACGTGCACACGCAGGTCTGCGACGCGATGTCCTGTCGCCCACATTGCAACCATTCAGAGAGAGTTTCTTTGACAGAGCAACGAGCTGACAGGAACAGGGGAACTGCTCAAATTCAGAAACATGAAGGAAAAATACTTTTGTTTTCGTATTTTTCATTTCACGAAAATATTGGAATCTGCCCCTGTTCAGCTTTTTTTTTTCCCTATGAAGACGAGTCGATCAAAGTATTTTAGCCAACCTTGTGACAATTCATCGGTGCCACTTTTCATCCTGAAATGCATTGATATATTAAATAATAATAATAATATATATAACCTCATAAATCTGCCCAGGAGCAGAGTGCGACATGTGAAGCTGTCACTGATCGCTGCAGGTCATCGCTGCCCATGTGTTCGATTTTAAACCTGCTGCGATGAGTGTCGCTGGTCGCTCTCGTTTGTCGCCTCACGTGTGTTGAGCTCATAACACATCCATGTAGAGCAGGCTGATAACTACAATGAGCTAATCAAGACTTACACATGGCCATGGCATGAGTACAGCTCCAACAACACACGCGCACCCAACACCGAGTACGTCATTTTGCGTCATTTTACGTCATTTTTATGTTGACTTAATTTTCATAATATTAAGATTTTATTCTCGTAAAATTATTACTGCTAATCTCTTAAAATTAGGATCTTTCTGATTAAAAAATTCTTGTAAATGTAGGACTTTTTTCTGGCTTCGACTGTAATCTCATAAAATTACGACTTACATGTTGAAATGTTATGAGTTTATTCTCGTAGTGCCCACATATTTATTTTTGGGGGAATTGCCTTTATACACAGTAATGCAGATTTATTGACCTGGTTAATGGTTCTCTTATTTGGCCTATCAAGATGAAACAAACAAGTTCAACCTCTTAAATTATGTTTTGATGTCATTATTCAATTTATTTGGAAAGATTTAAAGCAATAAAAATGATGTGGAAAGTTTGTGGAGCCAATCCCAAACAAATAATGATTAGGTTCAACATTTGTGGATAATAAATCTTGGGATTTCTTTCAAAAACAGTGAATTTCCTACTGAGTGATATTGGCCCCTGCCCTCCAACTGAACTCATCAGTCATCAAACTGTAGAACGTGCATGCAACCGATAGAAACAGATGAAAACAGATGAAACCTGTATACAGCACTTTCACTGCTTGATTTAGATCATAGATGTATCATTTATATCATGGCATAAGCCAAATATGATGATACGAGCAACATTTTTTTTTTTTTAAAGTTATACCATACTGCAACAAACAAAGAGTACCTGATCTTTACTGTCTTAAATGTGAAAAACATAACTTGCTTATTTTAAACTCTTTACAGCAGTCCAAATGTATCGCTCACTTACAGTACCTAATGCCTTCCCAGCATCCTAATTATTCACCTCGAGGAGTTTATAAGTGCTTTGCACAAGCCTGCGAGTGCCATCATGGCAAAGCTAACAAACATTAGCATGCTAAAAACGCACTTCCTCGTCCTCAGAGACAAAAAAAACGATTTACAATTAGATGTTGTGGTGTCATTTTCACCTGAATAGATGCATTTGCAACAGGCATGTACATGTTTAACTGAAAAAACACATTGATCGACACCGATCAGATCTGCACAGTTTTTGCTTATCCTGAGCGCGCCTAATAACTGTACTGTGGGGAAACAGGTTCTTTAAACACATTGAAATACAGAGATGAGAAGACAAAAGAAGTCAAATAAAGGTATCTGTGCAATTTAGTAAGAGGATTCATCAGGAATGGTCTGTTGGAGGAGGGCCAGAAGGAGCCAGGCGAAGTCACAAGACACAAGAGGAAAACTTTCTTCAAACCCACGTACTCTTACTCTTTTGTTTTGGTTTGGTTTGGTGATGACACGATCCAGTTCAATCCACTTTCTGTAGCACATTCAACAAACAAAGCTGTTCCAAAGTGCTGCACATAGTGAAATAAAAAACCCTCAACCCAATAAATAAAAGGATAGAACTAAATCCAAACAACAAAACACAATAAAAAGTGAAAATATAAACAATAAAATAGATTTGTAGGCAAAAAATATGTCAATAAAAAAAACAGAGAATCACACTCACGCACAAAAGTGGTATTTTTTTGGTGGTGAATATTTAGGATACTAGGAAGGCATTAGGTAAGTGAGGAATGAGTTCACAATTAACTACTTCACATTTTAAGACAATAAAAATCCGGTACAGCATGAGATTATATACACTGTGGGGACTGTACAGACATGTGAGGCTCCAGAGTTTGGGGCTAACCACAGAGAAGGCTGTCCCTCCTTGTTTTAAGTCTTCACAGAGCCTCTCTGAGTGCTCTCCTCCCCCCCACCCTCTGTCACGTTTCCTGTGCAGACAGGGCAGGTCAGCTGCGCACAGGTCAGGTCAGTCACCTGTCTGCAGTGGGACCGCGCAGAATTGGCGCTTCACTGCGGTGAATGAGGCGCTGTGGATCACTTTAACCACTGTGGGTCCACAACGTCACACACACAGGCTCCTTTATGAGCGGAGCTGACTCGTACCACTAGGTTTATGTTTCACATTTAACACGAAAAGCACATGGTATCAATGCGGAAAGGAAGCGAATGCACACACATTCTTCAAATGTGCGTATATCGCCAAATGAGCAGTCAGAAGCGGAGCAAGTTTAAAACTAAGACTTGAAAAGTGGAAGGAGAAGACAAGCTTGAAGGGAATCAGGACGAGAGACAGAGGAGGGACAGAGGAGAGACAGAGGAGGATTAGAGTAGGGACAGAGGAGGACTAGAGCACATATTGCGCAAGAGGCCAAAGCCATGACTCGTTCTACACCCGAGCAGACATGTGTTAGTGGCATAGAGGCCGGCTTACCCACTCCTCATATTTAGTAATTGGCCCTGTGTTTGCACTGGGCATTTCTCTGTTGCTCAAAGCACGTCTGTCACGCGTCTGTGTGCACATTTCTCCAAACGTCTTGTGCCCCCCTAAACGGGCCCACCCCACACTTTGAGAAGCTCTGCCTTAGTTGCATAAAATGCCAAGATTTTATGTTGACGAATTGATCTTAATAAGTAAAACAACATTTTCAAAAACTGCTCAGTGTGCAGCCAACCACGACTACGGCAACAACAGAATTACCACTGTGTGGCACAATGCAGCTGCTCTGAGCTGTGGTCACAAGGTCTCAGGTGCCTGTCATGCTGGCAACCCCTGAACCTGGTGGTGGACACCGGAAGTAAGGGATGCTGTCAGGCTGAAGAAGGAGGCTTATCAGGCCTCTTTGGTTTGTAGGACTCCTTAGGCAAGTATCGGCGGGCCAGGCGTACCGCAACTTGTGCTGTCGCAAAGGCAAAAACCCGGGGTTGGGAGGAGTTCGGGGAGGCCATGGAGGAGGACTATCGTTCGGCCCCAAAGAAATTCTGGCAAACCGTCCAGCGCCTCAGGAGGGAGAAGCAGTGCTTCACCAACACCGTTTATGGTGCGGGTGGAGACCCGCTGACCTCGACTGAGGATGTCGTCGAACAGTGGAAGGAATACTTTGAGGACCTCCTTGATATTCTCCTTAATATACTCTCCATCGGGTGCTCAAGGGTTCATGGATGTTTGCCCAACCAGTCCACATGTGCTTTGTGGATATGGAGAAGGCTTTCGACCATGTCCCTCTGGGTGTCCTTTGGGGGGTGCTCCGGGAGTATGGGGTCCGGGGCCCTTTGCTCAGGGCTTGTCCTGTATGACCGGAGCAGGAGCTGTGTTCACATTGCCGTTAGTAAGTCAAACCTCTTCCCAGTGCGTGTTCGACTTCGCCAGGGCTGCCCTTTGTCACCAGTTCTGTTCATTGTTTTTATGGACAGAATTTTTACGCACAATCAGGGCTCGGAGGGTGTCCGGTTTCGGGATGACAGGATCTCATCTTTGCTTTTTTAGACAATGTTGTCCTGATGGCTCCATCAAACCCGGACCTGCAATATGCATTTGCAGCCGTGTGTGAAGTAGCGGGATGAGAATCAGCGCCTCTAAATCAGAGGCCATGGTTCTCAACCGGAAAAAGGTGGCTTGCCTTCTCCAGGTGGGTGGGGAGTCCTTGCTGGCCTGGGAATGCCTCGGGATTCCCCGGAGGAGTTGGAGGAAGTGTCTGGGGAGGAGGGAAGTTTGGGAGTCCCTGCTTAGACGGCTGCCCCCAAAACACGACGCCGGATAAGCGGAAGAAGCTGGATGGATTGCAGTAAACTTATCTAGATGGATTTATGTAGATGGCAATCCCAGCCAGGCCAAGTTACAGGTCAGATGTGTGGAGCGATGACTCTAGGTATTTCTAAAGCAATGCACAACACCAGAAATTGAATAAATACAAAATAGATAATGCACCACTATGGAACATTCCAGCCAGAGCCGTAACAGGTGGCAAACTCCTCACCAGCAAAGTACGTAGCACAGATTTATGAAAACAATCTTTGGACCGGTAAGTGTATGCGTGTGATGATAAGGTCAGAGGCGTGCATCAGCGGTTCATAAATGCCACATGTATAGGTCTGAGTGTGGCCCTCTGTTGGTGGAAGTGTTTATTAGACGGTGAGAGCGTGATTACAGACCACCGTGTTACTCTAAATTCTCCACTCTCAACAGCTGAACAAGTGAAAACAACCATTTTACTTTCATGTAAAGAGAAAATTCAAAATGGGGTCAGGTATCGCACTGCGCCTCCCCCAAGGAGGGCACGCCCCACTATTTGAGAAAAATTTAACTAACCTAATGGCAGCATGTAGAGGTTGAACAGAAGGAGTCACAGGATTTGACCCTTGGGGCACTCAACAGGTCAGGGGCATGTGGTCTAAGACACGGATACCAGTTTCAACAAAGTACTTCCTGTCTTCCAGGACCTTAACCAATATAGAGAAGTGCCAGTGATGCCCACCCAGTCCTCTAGTCGTAAGAGGATCCCTTAATCGACAGTGGCAAAAGCAGCACTCAGATCTAACAGAATTAAGATTGAGGCTTTGCCCGAGGAAATCCGTGAGCTGAGACCCAGTGCATGCTAGCTATGGGAGATACCAGGTGAAAGGCGAGGGGGGATAGGTGGGAGGGCTTTTGTTGGTGTAGCGGGAGCCAGGGAGAGTTTGGGACCAGGTGAAAGGCAGGGGAGGTTTAGGTGGGGCGTCTTTTGTTGGTGTAGCAGGAGTCAGGGAAGAGTTCATCATTATTGATATCAGAAGTCTTTATCTTGCTATATTAGGCGTGACTTGAACCATCTTAATGCCTTATTTGATCAGACATTCAGGCATGTTGAATAACTTCAAGAAGTCTATTTTCTAAACGTCAGTATGTTCCCGTTGTATGTCCATTGCACCCACGTGCACAATCAGCTGTTTAACTCCTCGATGTGGAGCACCTGTGTAGCACCTGCGTGAGTCCCAAACCACACCCAACTCACATGTGATATAAAATGTGCTTAACAATGTTTGGCCAAGGTTTTAAACAACTATCCCCTAATTAGTGGACAGGCGCTAAACCCATTGCATGTATCATTTCATAAAACATCTGAACTGTATGAAATGTCACAACATTCCATATTTTCAGTAAACGCATTGCATTGATCAAGAGATGGGCGCTTTGTCAGGTTTCACTTCAGGGTGAATAGAGACTGGTCCCTCTCCTCCTCCGCCTCATTCCTCCCTATAGATCACAATAACGTTAGCGACGATGCTGCCTCCACGACCATTCATCTGGAACTGAATTACATAAGCCGTTTACAGCAGACTGCATGATAGATGGAGCCTGCAGCAGGAGCAGAGACGTACGGCGTTCACATTCACATCTGCTTTAATGATGCCATGTTAGTGACAGGGAAGCACAGAGCTGGGATTCAGACAATATCTTTCACTGTCATAGAGGATTTAGGGGACTGCTGCTGCTGCCAATTTGCTCCAGGAAACAGAATCCATAAATCAATTGTTTACCTATGCAAAGTTTGTTTACACAAAAAATTTTTAATTAAAGTTAAATTAAACTAACATGAAATATTTATAATATGATGAAATACTTTGAATACTTTGCTTTTCTGAAAACTCAGATCTGCCTCTCTGAATGAATTAATAGTTTGTATTCTCTGTGTTGTACAGTATATAACCCTTTTGCAGCAACTGAACATTTTCTTCTTGGCTCTATAACAGAACAAAACTACAGTGACTCACTCTCAGGGAAAAAAATATGAGCAGGCACCTTGATTTGGGCTGTTCACAGATTAACATTGTTGTAGAAATTGCGGTTTGTTCTTTTGATTACAATCATAATCTTCAGTACAAAAAATAAGGAAAGCTTGGGGGGAAATGTATTTCAGTGTTTTAGAAGATTCAATCTACCAACAATCAAATTAACTATAGAATACAGTAAATATTGCATTTTTTAAATTTATTTTTTTAGATAATCTATCACACACATAGATCGTTATGTTACATTTTGTTCATTGTAAACCACAATATTGGCTATAGTTGTAAAATCCTCGGAAACATGCATTAACTGCCCAGATTATCAGTATTAAATCAGTTTTAGGATAATTGGATCTTTCCATCAGATTAGGTTAATGACCGTCCCTTCCTGTTATAAGTCAGTGAAAAGCTATACAAAAAGCTTTTGATAGTGGTGCCGATTGGCCCAATATCCATGCAATTTATGCACTGACTGCCCTGAGAGATGTTAGTTAGGCAAATAGAAATCAGCCAAAAATCTTGGAGTTGGTTGTCCTTGGCACTGGAGTGTCTTCCACACTTGCCAGACCCTGCAGGCTCCGTCTCCTCATAGCATTTCACTGCAGCAAGCAGTGGATTTATATATACAGTCTTATTTTATTGTATTTTATTTACTGAACCGTCATGAACAAGACAATACAAGAATATGAATCACTCAAAATACAACTCTGAGTAAAGTAAAGTGCGCCCAAATCTATTTTTCTCAGCAGGCGAAAATATGTAAAAGTTTTCCTCAGTGGGCCACACCCAATTTTGTGTTGCATTTAGAAAGTTTATTTGCAAAGAGATGATTAAATTGGGTTATATTAACATGTTTTAGGGGAATTGATGTGGTATTTTTTACGACTACTGACAGTCTTTTATGCACAAAATGTAATCAAATGGACACTTCTAACAAATCTCAGCACCCCTTCAAATTAGACCCCCCGGAGGGTCAGGTTTGGCCCATGGTTTCTTGGGTCCCCCTGAAACTTTAGATGATCAGTTGCGCGCCCCGTGCTCCGACACACTCTAAGAAATGTCTGTGAAGCCTGCACAGTTCATGTAATATTCTTTTGTATGTATTTTGGAAATTGACACGGACAGAGAGGCCAATCATGGCCAATCTGTATCCAAACTAACATGGCTGCTTATAGGGAAAAAAACCTAAATATATCACAGTGGACTGAAAAACATTATAGGGACTGCTAAGATGGTGCTGAAGGACTAAATTGCATCACATTCTCTGCTGCTTTATTGAGCACACTGCACTCAAACCTACTAGAGAAACCAACTGTATTTGTCAAGATAAAGTTAGAACAGAGGACCAGAGAGTGGGTTTGTAAGAAAAATCAGAAATCAGAAATCAGAAAGAGTTTATTGCCATTGTCAATGAACAAAATTCACAAACATAGGAACTTGTCTCGGCCTTGTGGGTCTTGTGGCATTGGGTGCCCACAGCACAGGCTCAAAAGGCGGAGGAAAAGACATGTGCAAGCCCTGATTATAGACACCTACAGCGCACTGTGCGCTCTGCTGAGAAGGTGATTGGCTGCAGACGTCCATCTCTGCAGGACCTGTACGTCTCCAGGGCTCTGGGACGAGCATGTCGGATCACCGCTGACCCTTCTCACCCTGGACATGGACTATTTGAACCACTCCCCTCAGGCAGGAGGCAACGGTCCATCCAGACCAGAACCTCCCACCACAAGAACAGTTTCCATTCCAACTCTACAATTATCAAAAAGGAAGCTAAAGTTGACCTGAAAAATTACTGTATTTCAGCTCAAATAAGAGCATTGCTGTACTGGTGTTACCCAGCACTTACAGGGAGATGACAAACAGTTATTTCGAGGATGTGGAAAATCCTTGCGTAAAATCTGTGCTTATGACGTGGAAAGAACTACCGTATTTTACGGACTATAGGGCGCACTTAAAAGTCTTTAATTTTCTCAAAAAACAACAGTGCGCCCTATAATCCAGTGCGCCATTTATATGGATTCATTCTGGTTGTGCTTACTGACCTCGAAGCGATTTTGTGCGGTACACAGCGCTCTCTAAAAATGTAAACAACATTACAGCTACCGTAGCCAGGTGCACCGCGGAGTGATACGTACCCCAAAATGGCACCTATCAAGAGACACGCTTATGACGTGGACTTCAAACTTCAGCTATCAGTCACGCAGTAGAACTTTGGAATAGAGCAGCTGCGAGAGAATTCAACGTTAATGAATCAATGGTACGGAAGTGGAGGAAGCAAGAAGATGACTTGAGTCAAGTAGAGAAGACCACACAGAGTTTCCGAGGGAACAAAGCGAGATGGCCACAGTTAGAGGACAACATTGAACGGTGAGTTGAACGCATTTAATAAAGTTGTTTTGTTTCGCTTACTGCGCCTTATAGTCCGGAGCGTGGTTGGCTTATGATCAAAGTTTTATACATAACAGCACATATCTGAGATTTAAAGTCTAGATACAAACGATTTTCTACCAGATTTAATCAAATTAAAAGCTTTGCTATGTTATGGAATGCTTTGGCATGGAGAAGCAGGACTTTTATAGATATTTACAAATTACGAGTTTTTATGACCAAGAAATTAAACAAAGCAATGACCAGTATAACCTTCTTACTGATTTTTTTATTAAGAAATACAAAATAAAAACGTTTTTTATCTAAATAAACAATTTGGATAGCCACTCAACAAATTGTATTAAAAATAAATGGGAAAGAGTGGGACATTTTGTTTTGACTGATGAAGAATGGGAAAATATATGTACATTTCAATTGAGGACCACAAAATCACATGGTTGGAAAGAATTTTGTAAACATTTATCACAATTTTTCATAACATCATGTCAAAGTACTCACTAATCACAGGAAATGCTAACTGTTGGATAAACTTTGGTTGACAGGAGGCTCACCATTACCATTTTTGGGACTGTCCTGTGTCCCAGTAACGGACACTGCTTTTAGCTATAGCGCAGCGCTATGTATATACTATAATATTAATTACCAATTATATTATATTTGTAAAGTTAATTCAAAGACATTTGTATGAATGTACAGACACAGATTACAGCACATTGTGCGTTCTGCTGAGAAGGTGATCGGATGCAGACTTCCATCTCTGCAGGACCTGTACGTCTCCAAGGCTCTGGGACGAGCAGGTCGGATCACGGATCTCCCTGGACACGGCCTATTTGAGCCACTCCCCTCAGGCAGGAGGCTACGGTCCATCCGGACCAGAACCCTCCACAAGAATAGTTTTTTTCCCTCTGCCGTTTGACAAAATTTAAGTGACCAGTGATTGTAAGGTGTTCATTACACTTTATAATCACCTATCACTAATATAAATCATAACAACAACACATTCTTTGTAAACACTCACATTTTATTTTACTTTAGTAAACTTATTTGGCATTATGCTTGCCTTTATTGTATCATATTTTAGATTTTACTCTTAATCATTGTTTTATGTTGCCTATCACCAAAGTAAGTTCCTAATCTTAGTGAATAAGTCATTATAAAATATGTTGACTAATACAACGAAGTATAAAGAGATCACAGCTGTACTGTCTGTATTGTGCATACTGTATTGGTGCTCACTGATTGAATAAGTAGTAGTATAATATTGCACAGCAACAGAAGTCTTTTTTTACATCTGCCTTTCACAGTAACATAAATGTATGAAGCTTGGGTGGCACATTTACTTAGTGTCTTTGTAACATAAACATTATCTGCACAGGGACAGTGAGCTGAGTGAAATGGTCCATTTAAAAGTAAAAGCAACTGTCATTTCTGTAGTGCATTTGATTCAGTAGAATCACGAGTAAAATACATAACTTTGATACACTGGGAGAATAAGCCATTAACTCCGATGCAAGCGCCACTTTAGCTGTCACTGCCTCGGCCACTACAGCTTTCAGGCCAAACTGAGGGTCCGCCAGGTGTCCAGGGCCGCTCGGCTCCGCCATGCCGCATCAGGTCTGGAGAAGAGGGGAAAGATGTAATCTAAGTGCAAATGTAAGCCAGATCTGTTTCCTTCTCTTGGCAGCCACTGTCAATCACCGGGCTCGAGCCCGCCTCCTCAACTGCTCCTCACACCCCCTGCACCCTCCCAAATCTCTGGGCACTGCCCGCAGAGGAACATTTTTCTAATTTTATTTTCAGATGAAGAATCAGAATCAGAAAAGGTTTATTGCCATTGTCGATGAACAGAACATAGGAACTTGTTTTGGCATTAAGGTGCGACATACAACACAGGGGAATAATAAAAACAACATAAATGAAATCAAAAGGGCATGCATTAGGAAACAGTTCAAATGTACTATATAAGATAAAAATAGACTTACTATATACACAAGAATTTACAGTTACATTTACACAAGAAGGCTCTGTAACGGGTGTTTAGTGGCTTTTTAAGGACTGGACCGACATTGTAATTGATATTTGTGAAATGGAAAAAAATGACATTCGGACTCAGTTAAAATATTTACCTATTTAAAAGACTTTGGACAAAATGGGACTTAAACGTTGGAAAATTTAGGCCGTGACTTTGCCAAATTAAGCCGTCTCTCTCTGTGTCCTTTACACAACGACTCACAACGGCAGTATTCACCTGAGGCAGTTATCAAACCACCAGCTTGTGGGTCAGTGGATTTATTTGATTTATTTGATTTATTTGATTTATTTGATTTATTTGATTTATTTGATTTATTTGATTTATTTGATTTATTTGATTTATTTGATTTATTTGATTTATTTGATTTATTTGATTTATTTGATTTAGGGTTAGGGTTTGATAGGCCAGATGTACAGCAAGCCCCCTGGGAATAGGGATTATATCAGACCACTGGATCTGACCATGGATGTTTATGTCGAGAGTGGATTCAAACCACTGACCTTCAGATCAGAGCATGATCTGGTACTGAGAAACTGCTGCTCATAGGCTAGGTGTTTCATCTGGACTCTGTTTTAGAAAAAAGTCCAGATGACTACAACTGAATCTTTTTCTACTTAAGAAAATAACGTTTATCACCTAGGTTTCAATTGTTTGAAACAAAGGGTAGAGTAAGTAAAATTATTCCTGGTTTGTTTTAACGTTTGAACAGTTATTCAGTTGTGAAAAGCGCAATACGTTTTGCATAATATCTTCTGTGTGCATACAGTAAAGCTTGCACTATGAGGTGAATGTTAGATAGTCGAATTCTGGTGCATTTCTCGAACAAATAAAGCGAGGCTGGATGCAAAGAGTGCCACTTGAGACCAGTAGCCTGAGGCACTTAAGGAGCTGTTAATTGTGTTGCGAGGATGTTTGTCCTCATGAACTTTTGTCCAATTTCTCCCAATCAGTTGTGTCTCACTCACCTCTAGACTGAGGAGGGGCTGAATCCCTGTGTTTTGGCAGTGGGATTTCAAGATTAATCGATTGATTGACAATCATGATGTTTAGGTCACAATATGTAATCATAAGAACAACAACAATTATTATTCTGACTATTTTAGAAACAAAATTTAAGTCATTTCAGGTCAAGCTACACTCCAAATCAGAATAAGATTGATGTTTTATTGTCGGTGAACAAAAACTCATGAACTAAGAAATTGCTTCAGCCACATGGTGCAACATAATAATACTACAGAGTATAAACTATTCTTTGGAAAAGCATAAATAAAATACATTATTATGTATAGACTTAAAGGTGTACTGTGTAAAAAACAGAAAACAACTCCACTTTTGAACACCAGAAGGCATATTCTGTGTGCACTCTTCTACATCACCATGAGGGGCCACTACTCTAATTTCTTTTGAAGACTATGTCCAGGTCTCCACTATATGATAATGAGGGCTCCGCTCATAAAATGTGCTGGCCCTTCTGAAGTCATACCTACTCCTGTAAACTGTGCCAGGAGCTTATACTGCCTGGTGTGGTTGTAGAGAATCTGCTTATGGAACAGTAGATTGCAAGTTGATGAGGGAGGGGCAGGTGTGTGAGAGCGGGCACAGGTGGGGGAGGGGCAGGTGTGTGATAGTGGTAACAGGTGGGGGAGGGGCAGGTGTGTGATAGCGGGTCACAGGTGAGGGAGGGGCAGGTTTTTGCGAGCGGGAACCACTGTGGGAAGGGCAAGTGTGTGAGAGCAGGAACAGGTGGGGGAGGGGCAAGTGTGTGAGAGCAGGAACAGGTGGGGGAGGGGCAGTGTTTGTTGATACGGGCGTGATAGCGGGCCCAGGTGGGGGAGGGGCAGGTGTTTGCGAGCGGGCACAGGTGAGGGAGGGGCAGGTGTGTGTGAGCGGGCCCAAGTGGGGGAGGGGCAGGTGTGTGTGAGAGAGAGAGGTATTATTATGCCTTATGCCTTATTTACCTGATATTTTTCGGTTGCAGGATTTCTGCCTTCGTCAGAGGTGATGTCTGAGGGTGTGACATGTCTTTTATCAGATGATATTCCCAGGCATGGTCAGTCAGATCTAGCAGACTTTCACACTTTTCAAATTCAATAATCCTGTTTAAGAGTTCGTCTTCTCTGCTTCCTCTCTGAGCCTCAAAAAACACTGATTGGTAATGTCAAAGGTAGAGAGGTCTTTTGTGCTGTTTTAAGTCCATAAATCATCTCCAGACTTGCTTTGAGCATGTGGGTCTACATTAGCATGGTAGGTCAAGGTACCTTTTGTTTATTACTCCGTGGTAATTCTCTTACACCAAATCTTGACTGATAGAAAGTAATGCTTTTCAATGTTATCATTATTTTAAGTTCTAAAACATGAGATCCCAAAGAGCATGTTTAAAGGCCAATAACATTACAAATTATGCATAATATATATTCATTTCACAATTGTGTAACATGGCAAACGTTACAAAAAAACAATGGTATGACACTAAACATTTATTTTGGTTAAAAAAATAGTTGCATGAGGTTTTTGGCTAATCCCACTAAAAATCTCTCCTCTTCCAAAACAATTTCAGTGGTAAGAATATTTGCTCATTTGTCCTGTTACATAATCCTAGTCAGATTATGAATCTTTAGTATCATTGAAAAAACATCTTCTTTGAGTTGTAGTCAAACCTTCTGTTCCAATCAAACACTCACAGATCCCTCAGACAAATGGTGTTTGGCTTTGTGCAGGTCCTAAACAGAACTGAGATCTAATGTGTTTATGAGGGAAGTGTCTGGGGCACGGTACCTGCCTGATCCGTTCCAATATGTCCGCCTCCGTACGCTCCTGCGCTTGTGCGTGTGTGTCTGTGAGGCCGGGGGACAGATCGGCCGCATGTATGCCACTGATAGAATTTACAGCTGCCTGACAAATGATTTATAGGTGCAATTTTACCCAGCTGTCATCGCGCTTTATCCAGCGTGATGTGACATGCGTACGTGTGTGTACGTCCAATATGTTAATGTGTGTGTGAGAGGGAAAGACCCGCATGAACAGGGGTGATATTTGGAAGACAGAGGCTCAGGTCCATTAGCTGAAGTGAGGTGAGGGCAAATCCTTATGTCATAGTCAGTTGTGGGTGTAATTGTTTCTGTTCATGAAAGGAGGAAGAATAGGGAGGGATTGTTGAAGGAGGCCTGGACTCTTGCAGTGTGTTTTTGTTATTACTTTTGTTTGTTAGGTGGTTTTTAGCTGATCTTCTCGGATGTGGCCGGTCTGACGGACCTGACAGCTCCTTCCACCCGATGCTCCCTGGAGAAGCGTGTCCAAGGTGTGTGGCAGCATAAAAGCTCCTTTGTCTCAGTTCATAGTTGTTGTTCCATGTTTCCTGATCTCTATTGCTTCCCCTATCCAGCGTTTGTATTTATGTAGTTCTGTTCCAATTATTTTTGAGTTCTCCCAATTAGATATTTCTGATTTTAGGCTTTCCGGGTACGCACTCTTTATTTCTGCCCTTTAATGACCAAGTTCAGACACATTATAGCGCAATCCAGAAACAGCTCTGCCTGTCTCTAATGTGGCTTTTTGATCTTACTTTTCCTGTCAAATTCACTATAAAAACCAGAGTTCTCTCTGACAGCGGTTACTTTTCCAGCTCTCTGTTCAGAGCTGATCTATAGGTTTGACCATTTAATTAGAAAATGTCTGGGCTTTCACAAAAACGGCAATCGTGCAGACATTCTGTTTGACTCAAAGGCCTGTGTGTCATGTCGGGCGCGTGTTAAGGAAGACATTTTCGTAGAGTCCAGGAGGTTAACTGACTCTCTGAATGAGGAAAGTCATTGATTTCAGTTAGATGGGCCCTTCATTTTCAATACGATGGAAATGTACAGTTGTTTACATCATCATTTAATACAACATTTCAGGTTCAGGGCAGCAGAAAGTGAGTGCCTAAATCCAGGTTGTATGTCAAATGAAAGCTTACAAAGAGCTCTATGCAGCACAATAATATTACAACAAATAGATGGGTGAAAGGCCCAATCTCTTGCATGGAATTTGTTGGACTAAAAGACCACCGTAAAGGTTTAAGTGTGTGGCATGGATGGTTTGCAGCAAGAAATGTCCGGGTTCGACTCCCTAGCGACGTAGGGCTTTTCTGCGTGGTGTTTGCACGTTCTCTCTGTACCTTGATGGGTTTCCTTTGCCTCGCTTGAGTTTTCCTTTAGTTTCTGTCACAAAAGACACGTACGAACTGTCTACGAGTGATATGTGCTTGTTTCTTACAGTATTCCTGAGGCCGCCTCACAAAAAAAAAACGTATGTGCAGCACATTCTTATCTTCATAGCTAGGGTGATGCTCTTGCCAAAGATACAAACCACCTAAGAACAACAGTGTTTCCTCCACAACAGCCTAAAGCTTTAATTGACAATTGAAAGGCAGCCATGTTAACATTTAAAAAGGCTTTAAGAAACCTCCTCCACGAACATCTACGAGCTCCAGGCTTTGTATGACCTGGGAGTTACATATAAACAAATAGTTGGTACAGATCAGTGTGACCGTGGATTAACCAAATCTTGCTCAATATGTAGTGATGGGTCACCAAGCACTGCCCCAGAAAGCGTCCTGTTTGTGTCCCTAAACATAAGTGGATTTACTGGCCTTGAGCTCATTCTCTACGACTTCATGCTGGGTATGGTTCATTCACATTGCTACCAGAAAAGGACGCACCAACGTCTAAACAGAGTGTGTCACACAAGCCAAGATTGATGCATGATGCTTGATGCTTATCTTTCTAAACATTGTTCAGTTTGTTCAAATGTTACTTGTGACAAACAAACCCTAGCACTATATCCACTTTAAACCTGGCCTCCAAATCTCCATGTTGCAGTTTTTTGTTGTGTTCAAATATTCGTTCACTGTCACAAATGAAACTGCATTAGTTCTGGCCGGTCCTCCTCTTGGCTGCGGTGTTCAGATGTTCAGCCAACATCAACTGTTTGCTCATTTAGACTCTGGTACCTGGCACAGAATTGCTCTGCCCGGTCCAAAGAGCTGCACTCAGACCTGCACCTGACACATTCTGCTAAAAGCAAACCTGTTGTGTTCAGAAGAAACGCAATACAATGCAATACCACACGCTAGATCACGACAATAGACTTCATTACAACAATAGACGTTCCATAGTTTTGCTTGTTTCTGGTTTATCAAACAGCTTCTGGACCCTTAAGCCTAGTTAATTTATGGTTTATAACTCAACTGTGTAGTGTATGTATTTATGTATGTAATTCAGTTCTGCTTTCTGTGCGATAGCAAAGAGAAAATGTATTTATATTTGATTGTTCTATCTCACCTGGGCACCTGTTGGTCAGCTGGTCTCTGGCTGTGTGCCGAGTGATAAATGTAAAGTTGACAAAGAGGCCCAGAGAAAGTGAGATCTGTGGAAGGAGAAAATTGGTGATGTTGTCTGGGACAGAATCTATCACGTGCTCCATCCATCATCCTCAGAGAGAGAGAGGGAAAGGAGGAAGAGAGAATGATGGAGAGGAGCGAGTGACAAACACCTCAAGATATGGGTAATCTCGAAAACTAGAATGTCAAGCACTTTTCATAACACTATCCAGAAATACTTAATGCAAATGTACCACAATAACCGCACATCTGTTGGCATGTTTTTAATGCACGTTTTGGTTGAATGAAAAAAACTATGCAGATTTCTGATTTAAAATTTCTGCGGATACATTTACTGATAAAAAATGTAATGTTGATGTATTAATTACAAAAACTTCGTGTTAAAATTTTGTGTTTTGGTTCTCAAGCTGATTCTCCAATCAGAAAGCAAAATGGGCCTCAAATGAATGTCTCATTTACGTTGCCAGTTTTAAAGCTTTTCTGTGCGTGTCTCTTCCTGCTCCAGCGTACAGCCTTTACAGAAGGGAAAAGTTTGAAAGTATTTGCCACTATCAATGTGCAGTCATATTTATTGATAGGTTGAGCACCTGCTCGTGTAGAATTAGTGTTGAACAGAAAATCTAAAGTGACTACAGTTTAACTACACATATGCAGGCCTAATTTATTGAATTATCACATGCAAAACTGTTTATTTTGTCAATTCTTTTACCACTACTATAATGTAAACTGAACCACAAACACACACGTATCATGAAAATAAACCTTTTTTTTGTGTACATCTCATTCAGTGTTTAAAGAATAGGCAAAAAGTCAAATACATTTCTGTCTACAGTATATTTTAATGTTTCCAAGCCAGAGTTGACATACTTTTTCCCTTTATATTAGTTGTTCTGAACCAGAGCAGCAGAAGGACCGTCATGTCATAGCCATAATGTGTTGTCATTTCAGACACAGGAGTCATGTGCCTGTATTTGGAAATACAAAGGTGATACATATCATGCCAACACATTCCTCAGTATGTTTTTATTAAGTCTGTACCTCTAGTGTGGTCTCAGCTTGTGTCTCTGGCCCTTCATCACATGAGCACACTGGTGGCAATGCCTGTAATATGCTCCCGCTGCTGAAGTAGCCGCTTTCATCCACTGCTTCGGACGTGTTTGTGTGAATGTGGATGTATCGGTCGATCGCATAGGAACACTGAACACTCATGGACGTCCTGCTGTTGTCCAGAGGGGCGTTAGCTGCTGCTGCAGAAGCAAAATGTGGGTCCAGAGGAATGTCCAGGTACGAGTCCAGCGCCTCCATTTTGTACTCGACACTCACGGGGGCTTAGGCACTTTATGTTGAGAAAATTGTAGCCACACCATCTGGTTTTAGCCCTCATGTATCGCCTGAAGCCCCTGTGAACTGTTTTAGGGGCTGCAGTCGATGAAAAGGCTCCACTGAATCAGGGCTAAAATGACGAGGACACAGCCGCAGATTTTGGAGAGCTGTACATTTCCGCACGCTTTTACCTATATTTACTAAATGGCCAAACTTTTGGAAAGCTGTGGAAGCTTGACTTACTTCCTTTGTTGCTCTTCTTCCAAAAATTACAACCAAAAGTGGCGCAGAGAGACATTTTGACTTTCTTTTGGAGACGGGAACTCCGTTAGTTTAAAGTGAGAACGAGGGGAAAGTCTGCCGCTAAAATATGCTATAAAGTAGATTGATTTGTGTAAAATGTCTAATGTTCACGTGACCAACAAGTCAACAATGCATCGATTCCTTGGGCTGCCCGAAAACGGCTTTTTAGTCTGTGTAGAACTTATTTTCTCTGGAGGTCGGCAGCTTTATAACGAATACAGCCGGAAGCAGGGCTTCTGGGATAAAGTGAATACTTTAAACTGGGCTCGCTCGGCCTAATCCCCCTTCTGACATCATCACTCCCAGAATGCATTGTGTTTATCAAAAAAATTCGCGGGTCGAATAATGTTGTAAACAATAAAGATTTTCCAAATAACTATGAAACATAAAATAATTTCAACAATATATTTAATTAGTATGGACAAGTCTTACTGTTTTGGTCTAATTGTTTTTATAGTCGGGGATCCTTTTAAAAAGTAATGAGAACGAGCTGTAAAACAAATACACGCTTTTCTCACCTCGGTTTCTTTGCTCTTTTCCCACAAATGTGATCTCAAAACTGCTGTGGCTTGTTTGTTTCTATAGTTGCACTTTTTCTTCCATTTTGGTTCATTCTCGAATTGACTTTAACCGCCCTCTGGTGTTCATCAAACAGAACACAGCGTTGGTATTAGAAAGGGTTGGAGTACCATAAATTATTCATAACGCATGATTTTACCTAAAAAAATTCAGCAACCAAAGTGTAAAGATTGTAAACTGCTGCCTGAACAACTCATTAACTCATCCCTGATAACTTTTAATGCCCCCCTGCTTGAGTCCCATTTTGCCATGTGTGTGTTACATGACATAAGGTGACTCACAAGCGCCCCCTGCCCGTTGCTCTAGGTCACTGCTGCGCTCACACGTGGAAGATTAATGTGGGTCAAAGGCTAAAAATACCCTGCACCTTTGTAAGCGACACTGAGGTGCACTCCGATAGAAAGCTGTGTGCATTTTACTCTCTGCATAAATGAATGGGAATGAGACCCAGAACAAGACTAAAGCATTATCTGCCGCTTCAGCACTGCGGACAGCTCCTGTGAGTGCGACTACTGCTGTTTCATTCATATATTTATCCTCACAAACTTAAAGTTCTGTTACTGTTACCATAAATATTTTCCAAGTGAAGGTGGTGAAGATTTATCATTCTAAGGTATTGAATTGCACAAACAATCATTAAATTCTGACATAAAAAAAACAAACAATACACATCAAAAAGAAAAAGAAATCTGACGGTTAATGTGCAGATGCAGACTTGTATGTTTACTGTTAACAAAGTATAACTGCCAACAAAAAATGTGTGTGTGTGTGTGTGTGTGTGTGCGTGTGCGTGTGCGTGTGTGTGTTCAATTGTGCAAGTCTCAAGTACCTGTAAGTCTTTGACGTCAAGTCCAATTCAAGTCCCAAGTAAAGAGAAGCAAGTCCAAGTCAAGTCCCAAGCCGGTGGTCCACTAGTCCAAGTCCAAGTCCTCAAACTGAGTTTAAAGTTTTACCAAGACATTGTTCCAAATTACAGAAGACAACTCATATTTTTGCAGTTTATATGATTTTTGTGAATGGATCTTCTTTTTAGAAAGGTCTGGAACCTCATTTACGAAAGGATGCCCAAAATGTGCGTACACATTTTTTCACGCAAGGAGTGTGATCTCTAAAAGAAATACTTGATGGGAAAATGTGCGGGGACGAAGAGGTGGGCAGAGGTGAAATAGGGACCATTTCACATGCACCATCACGCACTCGCTTCATGCACGTAGACCAGTCACGCATTTGAAAGATTTCCATCATTGCTCCTCTGTTCAGATGCCCTCCCTCAGTGTCACAGATACTTAGTGCTCTCCTTTCTCTGAGCCTCTTCCCCGCTCTCCCCCGCTCTCCCCCGCTCTCCCCCGCTCGTCCCCCGCCTCTCCCCGCTCTCCCCCGCTCTCCCCCGCTCTCCCCCACTCTCAGCCACTCTCCCCCGCTCACGCCGACGCACAGGGCTCTCGAGGTCGGCGCTCCTTGTCATCAACATCTCATGTCAAACGAGGATTTCATTTAGTGTCCTTAAGAGCTGTTGTTTTTGTTCAGTCTGGTGGTTAACTGTTACAATATTATGATTATGGTTTACATTGATCACTTTGCGCACAGGGGATTATTACGCAGGGCAGTGTAGGCTACAGTCTGATCTGCACACATTCGGCACAATCAGGCTGATATTATGACAGATTACTGATAGAGGAGAGAAGTCTTTTTCCATTGCCCATCAAATTGCATGTGGGTCCAGAGTTTTTGTCCATTGTTTTTAATACGCTTCTACAGGCTGTGCCCTCAGATGAGCAGCGCCTCGTGAAGGTTTCTGTTGAAAGACTCCTCTGCGGGCCTCCACCGACAATTAGTATTTCCACCTCCATTTCTGAGAATTTCCACCTTTTCTCATCCGTCTGTAGCACCGCGTCTCACTCTGATGAATATGCTAAACATTTTGATTTGGTGATTTGCACAGCCATATATGGTATATTAGGGCGACTCACTGCTGTGTGATAGTATGAACGCGTCATAGGTAGAGCCAGGCCAGTTTGGGAAGAACATATTGGCATCACATATAACTTGAACATTGATGGTGTGCACATGCTTACGATTTACGTAAATAAAATCGCTAACAGTTGGCACCCTTATCGCAATATGGGCACAGTCAATTGTGCCAATTACATAGCTGCAAATCGCCTTTTGATGTTGGCCGGTTCCACCACAGTGTAAGGAGTGTGCTCATTCGTATGATGCCATCCAAGACTGCAGGCATCAGAGCAGGGAAGGTTGAGATATTCCAGACCTATATGGGGAGTGGGGACAATATTTCAGATGTGGCAAATGTAGTCCTCCATATGGAGTTTTATTTTGGCTTCAAACGACTAACCTGTCAGCCATCTTACGCTGGTATTTTTATTCTGTTTTCACTGTTGCCCCTCTAGGCAACCTCTGTTGTGATTTTGGGCGTTACTAAGGGGTTTCGGCGTGTTGTGCGCTCCAATCCCGGACCCAATACTGCACACAGCTGTAAAATTACAGCCCTTGGCAACCTGAATTGACTTATAAGCCATTCATCATCATGGGCCAATAAATCTTCCCTGTCGTTGAAGACCCTCTCTCTCTGGAGGCCACGTTCCACCGCATACTCGTCTAATAGTGCCAGGAGTGGCATGGTGCGTCATTACGCACGACAGTCCCCGCAGTACTTATACTGTCACGGTAATTGCACTGATCGAGAACACCTTGAATACCACAAATGGCTTTACCGAAGCATCATTGATTTCTGCTGTACTCATTTTTATTGTACTTTGATTATTTGTACGTTGACATATGGCACTTAATTGAATAACACTGTGCTAATGTACGTTGACAATTTGAACATTACATCCCATAACCACAGTTGAATTTGGGTAAAAACAATTGTTATTACTAAAAGAAGGACTAATTAGGGTGGTCTTACGCTGTACGGAATATTGGTCCTTGTCTGTGTTTACTAATTACCAGTTGTGATCTTCCCTTCCTACTACTGTTACTAAAATACCTTTTTTGTTAAAGGTCTGATTTGACCAGCCTGCCATATGAGTCGCTATTTCACCTCTGCCTACCTCTTCCCAAACTTTGCGCAGCTTCCACGCAAGCTCCAGAGTTTGGAAGTCCGCACATTTTCACGTCAAGTATTTTTTTTATAGATCACACTCCTTTTGTGAAAAAAGCACAAGCTGCATGGGGTGAGGATAGAATATTTGCTCCTCCACTTGTGTCAGGAGGTCCCTGCACAGAGGAAGAGTCCAAGGGTGCCCGTGCAGCAACTGTTTCACCTCTGCCAGCCACGGCATGGATGGCCAGTGTGTCAATAAATATCAGCGACAAGCGGTGTTCCCTCACTCCATGAAAGGTGGGGGGAATCAATGCCAGTAGAGGAAAAGCAGAAAGTGGTACCTGGGGCCACTCGTGGGAGAGCACGTCTACTCCCAGTGGCGCTCGTTGATCGTGCAGGGAGAAGAACAGTGGACAGTAAGCATTCTCCGCCGATGCAAATAGGTCCACTGCTGCGCAACCAAACTTGATCCAAAACTGATCCATCATGCAGGGGTTCAAGCGCCATTCTCCGTAAAGGGGACTGCCCTGGGATAGCAGATCTGCACCTATATTTTGTACGGCAGGTACATGCATCACTCTCAGAGAGATCAGATGCACACTGCTTCATAAATGTAGTTGATGATGTTAATCATTGACTGAGGTTCAGGAGTGGGACCACGCCTCAACTTCCTACTCCTCCAGCAACCACGCCTCCACTCTTTAACCACATGTATAATTACCCAGAAGCCCTATTTATACAGGCCTATCCCTGCATCTCTTGTTGTCTCTGCTCTCTCGACAAAGAGACAATCTGTCAGCGCGTTCGTTTGAACAAGAATCATGAGCCGTTTTCTATTCGATTCTGACCTGTTCCCAGTCTCAACTTTCAGTCAGTTGTATCTCCAGTAGTCACGTTCCCCAGAGGACTCGCCAACACAGGTCCCCTCTCCGCCGCGCACACACGGTAAGTCGTGATTCCATAACCTCCGAACAACATAATCTCCTCAGCACGTGCCTCTTCCGCGGACCCCTTCCTCTGGGGCGTCTACACACACACACACCGACCTCTACTCCATTGCCAACTGGACCCACAGTTCCCACCAAGGCACCGCTCCCGTGCGCCGCTCCCGTGCACCGCATCCGTGCGCCACTTCCTGGCTCTGCTTCCATGCGCATCTCCATGCAGGTAGACACCAGAGACCGGGCCGTGGCTTGCCTGCAGTGGGCCGAAGTCGGAAGGCATTTCTTTCAGATGCTATGATGATAAATATCCACTTGTCGTCAGCCTCCGCACTTCCTGGTTCCCATGTGCAGCTGATGATGTCATTATCACTCCAGGGGCCCGAAGCCTGACTTCTCAGCTCCTCCTGGTGGTGAGAGCCAGGTTGTATAACCCCGTGCCTGCTCTCTCTGTTCTCAATCTTTCTCATCTCATAATTTCTCTCATCCCCCTCTTGCAGTGCACTTAACCCCCACACACATGCATTTATTCATCCCTTCATCCCTTCATCCCTCTAGTCTACAACTTCTGCTACAGCTGAAATCTAAGTTACCTAACGTAACTGTGGTTGTAAGAGTATGCATGTAGCCTTTGCTATTAGCACATATGACATAGAACAGGCTCTAACCACACGGCTTTCGAGGATCCGCTCAGCGCACTTCAGCCCCAACTCATTCCAGCTGCCATACGCACTAGACAGTCCTCAAGCATGATCATCCTACAGGGCAAGCCCTTCTTTATTTCAGACTAAGAATCTGCTTTCTCGTCTCTATGATGAGAAACTTCAATGCACTTCCAGTCAACACACAGAAGTAGGAGACTCACGCATTTTAATATTTTCATGCGACCATTGAACTCCACAGTAGAACGATTCTTTCTCTCGTTTCAAGAGAAGAAAGCTTGCTTCTGTCTAGTCTAACAAGTTCTCACGTCTGTTCCAATTTTACCCCACAATCGTTCCGGACATTCTTTTGGGGGTTCAATTAGTCAGAAGGCACTCATTCGACAACACCTCTTTACCATATCAGTAATGGATACTCTATTACGCCGTACCTCATAGTTCTCAAGACTTAGTCTACTCTCCTCCATCAATCCGTCACCCGCATTGCTTGTACTCGAGTCACTATAATCAGCCAACCTCTGCTCACAATTCGCTGTCACAAAATCCGATGCTCAGCACCGAACTTTTCAGAAACCAACGATTGTCCGAATTCCTCTTCTTCGATCTTCAGGGACCATAGGGACGTGAGCCATGTCCTCAAAGAGCTCTGCTTGGTAAGGAGTCAGCATGAAGGTGATATTTAGAGCTCTTACCGACAGAGAAGCAGCTTTGTAGGCTCTTTGAGCTCTTTGAGCTTTGAATGAAGATAGGCCACCATCGGTTCGGTATGTGGCATACTGGCCATGCCGAGCTTGTCCATATTGCCAAAATCCAGCAAAGAAGCTCCCAATATGGGGTTCTTACTAGATAAGGTTGCTCCTTCCAAGGGACTGACACTTCCTCAAGTTCCAGGAAGGCCGGGAGAAGTTGCCATACCACCCACTTGGCTCGGGCAAATTTCAAAGAGCGCAGCGCCTCCGCCGCAACAGGTGGCCAGTGGATTTCTAGCCTTTCTGCTGCGCGATTTTAAGTGAGGGCCAGTACGACTCGGGCATGTTCAAGCCCAAGACACGCTGAGCAGACCTGGTGTGTGTCTTTGCTGCAGATCTTGTTCCCACAAGTGCAGAGCCGGGCGTAGTCCGGATCCATCTCTGTGGCACGGAGCTTTGCAGCTGTAGCCATGGTCGCTATCTGGAATGGTAAAAATCAAAGCTAAGTAATAGTTAGCTTAAAAAACACCAAAGCTAGTCAGCACAAACTCCTTCCTGTATGGAGGCAGGAGGCCATGTCAATAAAAGCTAACGCTCGGCTAGAGCGCTTACCTGTGAACAGTTTAACTAGCAGTCAAAGACATGCGTTGCGGTAACGTGGCTTAGTGAAGTGAGAAGAGGTTTTTTAATGACGGGAAACATTGTGGTATTCATACGACGTTGTCAACGTATTGGTATAGGGCTTCTGTAAATACACGAGTGGGTGTATCCCATAGTGAGGCATCGAAACGAAGGCTATGAAAGAGAACGTACAGGATTATTCAACTTTTTGCTCGTGATGGTGAGCTCAAGCTAAGGTATGTGGGTCATGCTAGCAACTTTGCAATGTAACTGTTTAAAAACAAAAAATGGGTCGTTCATATTCTCAAGGTGAGTTTTAACAGCTCTTCATCTGCTTTCATTGAGTCGTGTTATTTCGAATTAAAGCCATAGATCCATGAGTTAAAGGCCTGTCATTGTTTGCTGTTGTTTTTCCGACTCTCGCAATGGATTGTGGTCTATATTGACTGATTTAGTGACCAGTGTCGAACACTCCTTTTCTATATGTATAATGGTGAAATGTTTAGTGCACTAGTTTTTCACCTGCTGGACATTTAGACAGCACTAAAAATGGCATGAGCCCTAAATAGAGCCCTATATAGGGAATAGTGTGGCCATTGGGACGTCAATGTGTAGTCTAACCTGTCCAATGCACATTAAAGAACAACATCTAAAGGCAGAAGAAGATTGTTCCAGGAGCATAAACAGAAAAATCACGACTGACCCTTCTTGTACCTGGACCTTGCAACGAGCCTAGTGCTCTGACTTAATTGTGGACAGTCAGTATAGGTCTGAGAGTTCAGCTGGCGAGAGAACATTGAGAGCCTTTGCACAAACATGAACCACTTTAGACTTTATCCTGAACTGCACTGAGAGCCGGCGGAGAGAGCGGAGGACCAGAGTGATGTTGTTCAAATGCATTCTCAACCAGTTGCAGTCTGGACAGGAGGGATTTGTTCAGTCCAGTGTAGAGTGTTGCAATAATCGATGTGGTGAAGAAGTTTAACCTTCACCAGTTGTCAGGAATTTACTGTTCAATCCAAACCTCACCTTTATTCTGTTACATTTACAAGAGTTTTTGTGGAAATTGTTTTTTTCAGAGTAGTCAGTCACCATACTTTTACTTTTACTAACAAATCCAGAAGTGACAAAAGCTTTATGTGGACAGTGTGAAATGATTTGAACATTTCTGTATCATGCGCCGCGCCATTAGATATGGTAGGAAACGTTTCAAAAAGAAGTCACCTGGACAAAGTTTTAAAAATCAATACGTTTAACTTTTGGCATATTCTTTGAAAACATTATTGTTTATTCCCTGTTCCTATAAATTATAAATCAGATTTCAAGTACATTATACATTCAAAGAAGTACTAAGTCCAGTGGCAGCTTCTCCAAATGCTTTTAACTCTTAGAAATGAAGCGAAGTGACAGAGGAAGGTGAAGTCCTGGCTGTGGGTAAAGCAGAGTAAGAAGCCGTAATCGTATAAAAAAAATCAAGAAAAAGGTACATTCTTCCACATTTTTGGTGCATTTTCTTACAGTGTGATTCATTCTAAGACGTATGTCCGCGGCTAATGGACTGAAGCGTGTTCCAGCTCTGACTGCTGCAAACAGGCGCACATGCACAGAACAGAAGAGCCCGATCAGCACCGCGTCCGCCATGACACCTCTTCACTGCGCGCTCTTCATTAGCTCACACTCAGACACTTTTAGCGTTTGACTTGGCAGCGGTTGCTAAGTTACGGCGCGTGTTAGCGGTGGCCCATATGTGGCTCCAGATGCCCGCTGTCCGATGCCTCATTACCGGATCTGCGTCGCTGCTAGCAAACATGTGGCTATAACTCTGTCCATTTGTTTTACTGGCCACTTAGCATGTTTTGGCTTGTGCAGTTTGATGACGGACAGAGCTGAGGTTTTCAGATTTAACAGCTGCTTTACTAACAAACTCCTGCCATATTGTCACTTGTTTCCTATGGACCCTGAGAACACGAATGGAATAAACATTTCATCTTTAGTTTTTAAATGATGGCTTGATTAATAAATTAACAAAAGCTTTTATTAAAAGTGTTAAAAGAAAAGGTAACAAATGATTCACGTATATATTAACTTTGTTTTAAAAGTAAGATCCTTTTAGTTTCTGTGATCGGGTTATAAGATGTATTTGGAAAAGTCATTGTCTTTTAAAAAAATCAAATTTCACTTTTTTATCTTGTAATAAGACAGTGGTATACAAGCAAATGCTCTTTGACATCACCTTAATGAGCTTTTGATTGTATACCTAAAATAAAATTAAGGTTTATAAATTGGTTTCCAAGTTTCTGTAACCAATCCGAGAGCTCTATACTATGTGGTTGTTGCTGTTTTTTTTTTTTAACTTTAGGCAGGAGGCCTAGGAGAGCTAGGAAACGGTTATCGGAGAAGCAAATACAACTTGCAAGATTTTCCTAAAATGTGTAAATGCATTAAGTAAATGTTTATCAAGATGTAGTGAAAGTATTTGTTCATTTATATGTATATATAAAAAAAAATTAACATAATAAAAACAATCATTCATAGATTTATCATCATATTTTAAAAGCAATTCTAATAAAAGCTTTTGTAAAGATATTTACGGCTTTAGTCTTTCAAATGAATTAATTCATTTAATCAACCATAGTTTACTGAACAAATCCATATTTTTTTTCAAACTACACAATAGATTAGAAAGTGGTTTGGCAGAACTGGCTCAGGGCACTTTTAACCGAGACCGTCCGATTATGTCTTTGGGAAACACTTTACTTATGAATGTGATGTTTGTGCTGATGGAGCAGATTGGCTGCCTTGCCCCCGTCAGTCTGCTGGGGCAGCTGTGGCTACAGAAGGAGCTTACCACCAGCGCCAGTGTGGAGGGAGAATTTGAAGTCTGTTTGCATATGGTATTCAAAAGCATAAAGGGTTTAGAAGAACTAACTTGTGATTGTATTGAGCTTCGATCTAAAACATTCACAATAAGTCAAGATGTGTCCGCCCTCCTTTTGCGGCCGTGAAGGGTGGGTCAGATGCAGAGGACAAATATACAGAGAAAATTAAGTTATCATTAATTTACAGTGGCTTGCAAAGGTGTTCGAACCCCTGGAATAACAGACGGGTCAGGGACAAAGTTGTGGAGAAGCTTAACGCAGGGTTAGGTTAGAAAAACATTTCCCGGAGCACTGTTCAAGCCATCATCCAGAAATGGAAAGAGTATGGAACAACTACAAACCTACCAAGACATGGCCATCCATCTAAAACTTACATCTGAACAAGGAGAGCACTAATTAGAGATGCAGCCAAGAGGCCCATGGGAACTCTGGAGGAGCTGCAGAGATCCACAGCTCAGGTGGCCCATCACTCTGAACACACCGTGCCCACTGTCGAACATGGTGGTGCAGCATCAGGCTGGGGGGATGCTTTTCTTCAGCAGGGACAAAGAAGCTGCTCAGAGCTGATGGGAAGATGGATGGAGCCAAATACAGGGAGAGTCTCTTGGAAGAACCTGTGGGTGTCTGTAAAAGACTTGACACTGGGGCGGAGGGTCACCTTCAGCAGGACCACAACCCTAAACATAAAGCAGAGCTACAATGGAATGGTTTCAAACTAAACAGACTCATGTGTTAGAATGGACCTGTCAAAATCCAAAAGACTTTCGTTAGTTAGCTAGTTTAGTTTAGTTTAGTTATAGATACAGGGACCGTGAACAATATACATTAACCTTAGTAGGAGAGATGCATTGTACTAGCTTGTAGCTAAAGTGCTAGTTTCCACCTGTGGTCCCTGGGTAGGCTGATGTTATTAAGTCCCACTCAGATGTAGGAAGGTGGGCCTGAGCACGCCACACTTCTGTTTTTTATTTTAAGAAATCATGTATTATTTTCGTTCCTTGTTGCTCGTTCACAAAAAACGCCAACACATGTTCCTGGTGTATGAATACGTTTGCAAGCCGCTGCATATCATCAAACACTATAAACCACTATACGACTGCATTTGATCGATGCGTTTCTGATGCATAATAGAAAAATAATAATACAAACAAACTCCAGCGCACAGTGACCTCCGGAAGCAGCTGAGGTCACGTGAGCGAAGAGGACAGTCTAACAATGACCTCCAAAACAAAAGATCACGATGTTCCTTCGTCTTAAACAACAAAACAAAAGGCTGGTGCGAGGGCTTAATTGGTGACATTTGAGTTGAATACAGAGCAGTAAATGTTAGCCTGATTGGCCCGTTCTTCATCACGCCTCTATTCTTCTGCTGCTCTGATGGAGTAACCGATGACAGAAACTCAAAGGACGCGTAATTATGCTTTATTTCTGCTTTTTGATGATTTCAAATAGATCGGTAATTATGTTTCATGATTCATAATTCACGACTGAAGAAAATACTTGAACTTTATCCTTGAGCTGTTGGATTGTGTGTCTTATATAGTGAAAGCAGTTTAAGATGTTAGGACTCATTGGAGTAGTTTTAGTTTTAAATAGACAACTTGATGTGGAAATGAGCAGCTCAGTCGAAAAAAACGCTCAAATCGCCAAAGTGCAAAGTTCAGACAGAAAGGATATTTTGCGTGAGACGGGTTGTGAGCAAGTCTGAAAAGTTTGCGGAAGTTTGTGTTTTGTCCGTATGTACAGTTTTGGTAGGAATAACATTTAAAGATGGTCCAAACAGTGAGTCATTCAGAAGGATGTGTTTTTAATAGCTTTGACAGAGCCCCAGTTCAGGACTTTAAAGGGGACATATTATGTAAACTACTGTAAAGAGCTTTTCTCATCAATAGTTTTTGTGATTCCTGCATGTTTGAGTAATCCTTTACTGTCCTGTATTTAAGGCTAAAGTGCCAAGAAAAGTCCTGCTTTCACCTACCCCCTATCCCTGCCCACATCCCTGTACAAAAAGAAAATTCTAAAGCTGGGTGACTGATGTAGAATAAAAAAATGTCACACAGGCATTTTTCAACATAAAGTGTAAAATCTGCTGCTGTTCCAGTGAAATGCCACTTTGAAGAGGCGGGGCTTATCAGTTCTGCAGTTTTGAGCAGGAAGTCAATGGGCCTGTTTCTATTACTAAGCTGTTTAGATGAAGATTGTGGTTTAATAGGAAAGTTATCTTAAAAGAAGAGATTTGAAACGTCTTTGTAATGTTCGCTTATATAAATGTAAGAAGATGGGATAATGGCCCAAAAATGCACACATTTGGGGTATAAAAAGCAAGGTTTAAATACCATTTTATTGACATTATTGACTTACCGAAAGTTGGCGTTAAAAAAGCAAAAACTTTTGGCCTTAAATTACATTTCACCAAATCCTTCTGTACGTTCTGTCACGTTCAGTCCAAGATTGTAAAGTTTGGTGTGTGGGAGCTACTTTAAGGACTGAGCGTAGTTTCTGTGGGAGAAAAATGCATTTTAATAAAACATCCTTTGAAGTTACAATGTCCCAGAAATTCTATGGATTTTTTATTTATTTATCAGCGATGCAGTATGTTCCCTTTCAGCAACATCTCCTCCTCCTTTTCCTTCTTGCATCTTTCGCTTTGCCTCTTTGAAATCTGCTCTGGTGCCGCGTGACGCCTCGGCACGTGGGAAAAGCCCCGGTGCCAGCTGAGCCGAGTGACAGGGCGAGCGCAGTGCCATCCTCGAGGAGCGTCAAACCCCCCGCAGGCCGACAGGGGCATGAGCACGGGAGATAATGTCCCCTCAGCCCAGCGGGGGCCGGAGCTACAAGTGTGGATCGGGCGAGGCGTTCACGTGGCAGCAAGCCCAACAAACACTCTCTTTTAATCTAAACGACAAACAAACACAAGCAGATTGAGGCAGTTGGTGGACGTGTGGCGTTGGGGTTGTGTGCCAGGTTTAGCAGCCAACTCCACCGAGCACTGTTCAAACATTAGCCTGGAATAGACCTCATGAGTCAACACCACAGGCGACACTGACAGAGATTAAAATACTTTGTCAAAGTTAGTTTGCTTTTGATGCTGCGAAACATGGGTGTTTCTAATGAGTTCACTGTTTGGGATTGGTGCTTATGGTCGCATGATCTGTGGTGTACATTTGACCCATTTCCCAATGGGCCGGTGGCTTTAAAGGCCGGTGTGGCCGACGTACACGTGTTTGAGTTTGATGTGTTTTGTACGGTTTTGCTGTCGTATGATTGGTCGTCGAGTGTTGTTGTTTTGAGCTGCACCACTCATGCCATAGACTGAGCAGAATGCCATCGACAGGTGATGTTTTCTTTTTTTTAAGCTACAATATTGCCTTAAAAGAGGCTTTGGACAGACCAGACAGACAGTGGGCTTTACTTGAATTGGGCCACCTTGCAGCAAAACGTTAAGTCTCTGTTAAGTCTAAAACACAGTAGCCTAATAATAAATAACATTCACAATAAACCTGCTTCTGATGTTTTGCCCCAGGACAGGTTCATCATGGGCTGCGCTGAAGCTGAAACAGCTCCTGGAGAGGACATGCAGGACTGAGTCTGTTAAAGGTGAGCCTTTTAATGGCCTTAAAGGAGTCCTCCCGTGAGCCTTTGTTATGCCTCACGTACTTTACTGTCAGGAGCTGTTACATACTGTACTGGCTACTGTATTGTTGGCTCCGGCTGAGTGAAGAGTTGTTTTTGTATGTGTGCAACCTGAAGTATGGCTAGTATTGTTCTTACTGTACTGCACAGGCCTGTGTGTGTACTCGCTCATGCGATCATGTGGTTTGGATTTGCTCCCTGCTGCAATTGGCCTAAATGGGACTCCAATTACATGAATCATAATCAAATATTATAAGATACATTATTTGATAAATGTGCATGTGTGGGGCATCTGTGTGTCTTTATTATATCATTTTGACTTGAAACCTAATCTTGATTCACAGTTTAAAACAGTGCGTTAGAAAAAATTCAAAATGTCAAATCTGGATTGGTCCTGGTCTGATAGTGGTCCTGTGTCTGTCCTGCACTGACAGCTCCTCCTCTGCTGACCCTGACAATGCTAATGGCCGTTATGTGTCTCCTTTTTGCTTGTCTTCAAATTAAAACACTGGCGTCGCGATCTCAACACGCTGCAGATCCAGCACTGCCCGCGCTCGTAAATAATGATGCATCTTTTTCGGCTTGGCGTCTTTAGCAGCTTGTAACTGCATGATCACTGGGTGAATTTTGAAAAATAAAAAGTGACATGGAGCTGGTTGACTCATCTGTTGCCCAGCGCTCAAAAATGACAAACTAACAAAAATTAAACTGAACGATGTTTGAGATAAAACCTCAATCATTGAAAGTGAATGTGTTAATAATGTTGTGAATCATTTGGCCTGGTTAAGTTTGATGTCCTAATCTCGTATTTGGAAAATGAATTAATGAATTCTTGGTACAGGGTGAATTTCAGAACCCAATGTAAAGAATCCAACATGGCTGCACCCTGTGTTTAATGAAAATCCAACTTGTAATATTAATATTCATAATATATATATACGCTGTTTAATGCTAACGTTGCTCACGTCTGCACAAAATTACTGTAAAAGCAAACATTCACTCTTGACCTTCTGGTATCCCACTTTGCACCTTAGTAGACACTTGCAATTTCTATGTGCACCCACCAAACATTACCCATAAAACTATTACTCTGTTACTCCGATCAGAAATGTTTCGGTGTTTGAAGTTCTTCGCAACCATGCCAAACATCATAAATTCAATCTGAGCGTAACTCCATCCCACCTACGTTCACCAGAGCCCTCTTTTTCTTTTTTTCCCCTCAGGTTGGAGAATGTAACTGTGATCACGTGTGTATTGTTTCATGGAGTCTGAGATGGAGGTCTCTGTAAAGGGATTGTTTGGGAAAAATAAATAGTAGAAATGATCTGCACCGAAAACGTATTTGCAGAAACAACATACAAATAAATGATGTAAAAATCATACAATGTTATTTTCTGATATCTTTTTTTATTTCTTTTTTTATACTGTCTCTCACAGAGGAAATGCACATTTCAGACCCCTCCATCATTTTTAAGTGGGAGAACTTGCAAAATCATAGGGTGTTCAAATACTTATTTTCCGTACTGTATGTGTTGGTGGCGCGTGAGTCTGTGTGGTTTAAGTGCTTTCGGACAAGGATGTGGGTCTGGCTGTTTTCTTTGCTCACAATGGGCTGATTATGGAAAGGAAAACCACAAAGGAACAACTTATGAAAAATAAATGCAATATTTTGGTGCGAAGCTCTTCAAGTTTTTGCATTTTGAACAGTGATTTATATTTTTTTATGTAATTCAATGTTCGGATTTATCCATTTTGACTGAGTTGAGCTTTTTTATTACTTCATTGAGTCATTACTGTACATAAGATGTATATATGTATAATATTACTCTAAGTCCTGACCTCGGAGGAAAATTGGAACGCAGTTAAATCATTCAATTATATTGAAATAGTTAAAAGTCCAACAAATGCATCCATAAAACAGAAACCCATGAAAAGGAAGATTGATGTTATACTACATTGCATTTGATTCCAAAACTCTAAAGTTAATTGTGAACACAAGGTGAAGAGGCTCTTGGCTCCTGTTCAATCTCTAAAGATAAACAAAAGAGAAGCTGACGTGCTTGAGTCGAATGAATGGATTTTCACAACACACTTGACATTGTCAGTGACTCTTCAGGATGAAATTACAATACCTGAAATCATGGGGTTGTGACACCGAAAAATACAATATACAATCACAGAAGCTAAGTGCGACAAGGCAGATCATGTAGGAAATATGTAAACGTTGAATTCAGAAGATAAATCGTAATTGTGTAGTTTTGAGTTGCTTCAAAGCTGCCATGGGACCAACTAGCAGAGATGTGGCTGCCACCCTCTGTAGTTTTGGCTTCTTCTGCTGTAAAACAGGCACCAGAGTAAAAAGTGGAAACAAGCTCTGCACAGAGGAAAATCTGATTTTAAAAAGTGTAATTTTCACTTCATTTTTTAAATTATTATCTTCACTTCAACAGTACAGGCACCAAACCTGTGCATGAGCATGTTCACCTGTGCATACATAATGCGGCCTTGTGCAGACGTCTTCATCATCTGACACATCATCAGGAATAAAAATGTCCTAGATATCTATGTTCCTCACATACAGTCAGATCATTCCCACATATTACAAACGGAGGAGACACATTACACATTTGTTCTACAGTAAACTGTCACTTTTACAGGCATTATATTTGATATCAAAACATCATACTTGCAGCAGATGTCGATTAGTTCCTGGTGACCTGCATTACAACAAGATCGTCTACATACATTAGATGGTTCACAAGAGCAGACCCTATCAATAGTAATAGCATTCAGCTAATTGTGACAAATCATTCATATGCAGACAACATATAGTAGGAGACAGAATTCCTCCATTTCCAACACTGACTCATTATAAACTGGGGCCTTCTCCAACTCATTTTAAGTTTGAAACCGTTTACAATGATTGAAATGGTCTAATGCTTTAGATGCATGATTAAAGCACATTAGAACTGATGAAAATACACTGCCTGTCCAAAAAAGGTTGCCACAGAAAAAAAAAAAAATCACACGCTCTAATATTTTGCGGCACAACTTTGATTACAGCACCCATTTGCTGAGGCATGGTTTCAATAAGCTTCTTTATTTCCGTCCAGTGTGTTATTATTTTTCACAGTCGATCTTGTATTGACGATGGAGAGAGTGACCACTGCACAAAGCCTTCTCCAGCTCGTCCCAAACACTCTCACTGCGGTTCAGATCTGGAGTAGGTTAGTTTCTGCTTCTCCTTAAGAGAGCCAATGATTTGACTCTTCTCAAACACAATTACATCTTTTCTCTGACTTGTCTTTCCACATGGTTGTTTCAGAAATGAGAAGCCACTCACTGCATCGGTCGGGTTTAAATACCGTGTTGTCTGTGGGTTGTGTTGGTCAGTGCTGGCTCTGGTCTGAGATAAAATGCCTTTTAATAACAGACCCAAGCTTTAATGCTCTCTCACCTCCGTGTCTGTGGCCTGTTTCAGATCAGATAATCTCCTGTTCATGTTAATGCATCTGCTCTGGGCAGAGGTTATTACTCAGATGAACGCTCTTTATGAAGACCAGCAGGGTATGATTATAATATTTCGATGTGTGCCCCATTAACTCATTATCATTAAAGGGTATAATCATGACATTTGGCAGCAAATGGCACTGAACCTGTCCCCTATTTGTAAAAAAAACCAATATTTATTTAAATTTCTTCACCAGATATTGATATAAGTAATCCAGACATACAAAGAAACCAACCCAATGTTAAAATTGACTTTTTAATCATGTTATAATGTTGTTTTGTCATCAATAACAAAGCTTGATTTAGTTTAGGAGCTCGTCTTCTCACAAAAACATGTCAAAGTTAGAGATCTGGAGGTCTCCTGTGCTGTTCTGAAGTCCATAAATCATCACCAGACTCCTTCTGAGCATTTCGACCATCAAATCGTATTAATTACAACAGCGTGCTTATATTAGCATGTTGGGGTAGGCTAGATTTAGTTTTTTTTCTCTGTGTAATTCCCTCTGCTGCCAGTAAAGGGAGTGCTAACACCAAACACCTCGCTGTTATGTGTTGTTTTCAATGTGTATGTTAATTTTTTAAGTCCTAAAACATGAGATGTCAAAGTAAAAAGGTACTCTAGAGTGTTTTTAAGACCAATAACTAAAACAATGCATCATTTTTGTCCTTTAAGTGCAATGATGTGAAAAGATCCAGGAAAAATGATTGGACAAATAGAGAGATGCTCAAAGGCACGGAAGGCAAAACGCCATCTGAGTCTCCATCTGAGCTTTGATTACACAATGATTTCTAAACTTGAGAACGTTCCAAAGAGCACTGCTGATTTTCTGATCCGGAAGAGAAAGGACAATCATGTCACTTTAGTACATGTTCAGGTGCTCCCGGCAAGATTCACGACACCGCCCCTTTCATTTTGCCATTATTGATACCCCTTCACAGATACATAATATTTCAGACATTAAACTTGTCAAATCCAGTCTGGAGTTGGTGCGATATGGGACAAACTGTAATAAAATCATTTGATTGCGTTTGTTCATTTTTTGAAGCCATTTCCAAAAAAGCGTCAGATGTTCCTCCGTTAGGCTGCTTAAGTACTGTATATCACCTATGCACATGAAAGAGTCCGTTCCAAACAAGCCCACAGCCTTGACGCACATGTCCCCGCGGCCATTCAAAGTGTGTGAGCTGGAGGAAGCGAAGTGGGAGGATGTTATGAGTCACCACACAAAAAGCTATGGGAGAATGCAGGGAATCATTCTGAGAAATTGCTGAACGGTGAAGTTAGTTACAGAGCTGGAACGCCACAGTACAGACAGAGAAGCAACCATGGTAGGAAAAAAAAAAGGTATTTGTGAAAATCGGCTAAAATCCTAAGCTGTTTAAAAGGTGCACCATGTAAGTTTCCAGAGTTGTTTCAATTACAGGTGATTCCTCTAACATCTCCATTGTTGGAGTTTCACATCCTAGACACATAGTTGAAAGTCAAATGGAATGTCGATGGAGAAGACGGTTTGAATTGCCTCATTAATACAGTAGTTTAAATGCAATTTACTACACAACACATCGGTATTGGATAGTATTGTTCCCCATCGGTAGACGCCACGAAGGAGGTAAGTTCAAAGCCATACTATGGAACATTCCAGGCAAAGCAATAACACATCCATGGAGACAAGCATCTGGCAGACCCTCCACCAAAGTTACTTAAGGTTAGCGGTTACAGGTGGCACAGCTGGCAAAAAAGAACATTCATCTACAGCACATGTCAAACTCAAGGCCCGCGGGCCAGATGTGGCCCGCCAGACATTTTAATCCGGCACGCCGAACATTTCTAGTTTATATTTCTTAATTTCCAATAGATATAGCGTTTCTATTTCTATAATTGCTAGAACTATAATTCCCACAATCCTTTGCAGCCACAGCCCCTCCCCCGCTCTGCTCTGCGCTGCTGTATGTGCTGCAAGCGCAAGTGCAGAGGTCTGAGAATGCCGATGCGCGTCGCGCACTTTACAGACTTAAGTAGACGTTTGAGCGAGGAAAAAGACATGTGGTTTTGGGAAACAGTGCAAAACCAGTGCAAACCTGGACAGATCATGAGCCACAGGTAAAAACAGTTCAAAGTGTAATAAAGTATGAACATGACAGAGTGAAGCTGCTGTGAGCTCTCATTTGATTCGCCACATACAAATATGTCACTAAAATAAGTTTAAACTATAAAAATAGAGAGGTCATATTGAGTTTGTGCAGTAATATCAACATGTCTGTGATACCAACATTTAATATCAGAATCATTTCACTCTCTGCTGTCTTTCACCTGATTTGTGCAACAGTGTCCACATAGAACTATTACTAAGCTATATAGATTTTTTTATATTTTTTATTGTTTCATTTTTTACATTATGTTCGGCCCACGACCCAGCCTGAGCGCTGAAATTCGGCCCGTGGCCCAAAATGAGTTTCACACCCCTGATCTACAGTGTGGGGTCAGACAGAGTGTCAATCACATTCCACCTTCACCTTGTTGTTTGTGCTTCTGGTCAACAATTATCACCAGACTCTCTCACGACTTTCTCTGGCTGGCGGCGCGCAGGTGACAGGACAGGGCCCGTCATTGATTGCAGCCTGGAGGATCGGACCTGTCCCTTCTCATTATTACTCTCTCCTCCGGGTGGGAAGGGATGTTCAGCCACCAGCCGAGAGCGTGTGTTTGTGTGTAGGCCTTTTATGTGGGCCCAGCGCCTCATCATTCAGGAGCAGAGGAGCCAATCTAGCTACAGCAAAGTGCAACAAACAAACAACTCAATTTTATGATAGAGTATGGTATTTACTGTGGAAAAAAATGGAGTAGGGACAGGTTTTTATTTACAAATGTGGAGGATGGGAACATATTGAATCAGCACTTTTTCCATATTTTGTCATGTTACAGTTTTATTTTAAAATTGATTACATTTATTATTTGCCTCAAAATTCTACAAACAATGTCCCATAATGATAACTTGAAAAAATAATGTTGAATTATTTGCAAATGTATTCATTAAAAAATGCATAAATAAAAATAAACACTTTCAGATCTCTACAGCGATGTTCAGTTGGGTTCAAGTCTGGGCTCTGGCTGGGCCAAGGACATTCACAGAGTTGTCCTGTAGCCACTCCTTTGTTCTTCTGGCTGTGAGCTTAGGGTCGTTGTCTTGTTGGAAGATGAACCTTCGCCCCAGTCTGAGGTCCAGAGCGCTCTGGAGCAGGTTTTCATCAAGGATGTCTCTGTAAACTGCTGCGTTCATCTTTCTGTTGATCCTGACTAGTCTCCCAGTTCCTGCAGCTGAAAAACCTCCCCACAGCATGATGATGCCACCACCATGCTTCACTGTAGAGATGGTACTGGTGATGAGGGGTGCCTGGTTTCCTCCAGACATGACGCCTTCAGGTGCCTTTTTGCGAAGGAGTGGCTTCCATCTGGCCATTCTACCGTACTGGCCTGATTGGCGGAGTGCTGCAGAGATGGTTGTGCTTCTGGAAGGTTCTCCTCTCGCCACAGAGACACGCTGGAGATCTTGAGGTTCTTGGTCACCTCCCGGACAAAGGCCCTTCTCCCCGATTGCTCAGTTTGGCCAGGCCCAGCTCTAGGAAGAGTCTTGGCGGTTCCAAACTTTTTCCATTTACAGATGATTGAGGCCACTGTGCTGGAGGAACCTTCAGTGCTCCAGACATGTTTCTGTCCCTTCCCCAGTTCTGAGCCTTGATTACAATCCTGTCTCGGAGGTCTGCAGACAGTTCCTTGGACTTGATGTCTTGGATGGTGCTCTGACATCACTGTTATTATGGGACCTTATATAGACAGGACTGTGTTTTTCCAAATCATGTCCAATCAACTGCATTTACCACAGGTGGACTCCAGTCAAGTTGTAGAAGCATCTCAAGCACGATCAGTGGAAAAAACATGTACCTAAGGTCAAGTTTGAGTAAATACTTGTTATGCTTTTTTATTTGTATTTATTTTTTTAAATACATTTGCAAATATGTCGGTGTAATCCCTCAATCGTCCAGGAGTGTTCCATCGTAGAAAAAAAAGATTCAGTTGTAGTCATCTGGACTTTGTTTTAGAAAAAACTATACGTTTCGACATTCTCAATCTGAAACAAGTCCGAGAACTCCTGTTTATATCCTACTCTGTGAAAGCCCTGCCCACAGGGCGGGACCTCCTGATAATGGCCCATTGAAACTTAACTTGGATGGGCCTATTATTCCCTGGCTTCTGGCTCCCTCACCTTGATGATGCTTAACAGGCACTCAAGGTGATGGAGCCAAAAGGAGTTCTCAGACTTGTTTCACTGATTGAGAATGACTCTTGGATGAGAGTTGAAACGTATCGTTTTATCTAAAACAGAGTCCAGATGACTACAACTGAATCTTTTTTATCTACATTTGCAAATAATTTAAACAACCTCCTTTCACGTTTTCACTATGGTGTATTGTTTGTTGAATTTTAGGCAAATAATGAATTTATCGATGTTAGAATAAGGTTGTAACAAAATGTGGGAAAAGTGAAGTCTTTCCAGAGGCACTGTAGATCTGTCCCACAAAGAGAAAATTCCAGTTTGTAATGCACAATTAGAACAGCAGGTGAGTATTAGCACAATAAACACTTAATAAAAAACTACAGTCTCAGACCTCTTCAAAGGTAATGTTCTTTAGCCTTACGACCTGAGAATACAAACTGCTCTGAGGCTAGATAAACATTTTTAAATATTCTTGGTAATTGTTGCACTGAAAAGCAAAGCAGTTTAAATGATTCTAAAACATGAAAACGAAACATAACATAACTCCTGATGATTTTCCCCCTTCTTTTTTAGGAGGAAACAACATTTTAACATGTCTAAAATCTCCAAAACGTAAGTGTAACCAAAGCACTGTTGAGTTACGTGTCTGACTCGTGTAAGAATCAAAGTGTCACACAAAAACATGAGCCTCAGCTCGTCCTGTCGCAGAAGGTGCACAAGGCGGACTTCATCTGCATCAGATTTTATGGCTGTGACCTTTTCCCTCAGGTGCTCCAGTTCTGCGCGTGTCTGCAAACTGCTGATGCTAGCAGCTAGCACTTATAAAGATAACAGCCCAAATCTACAGCAGCATTTCTTCTTCTTAAAGGGACATATGCTTCTTTTTAGCTCATCTTGCATGTACTGTAGGTACACTATGGGTGAATAAACGAGTTCAGGGCGGTGAAGGATGCACTAATTGCATTTGAGAAACAGCCCTGGTGTTGAGGAGAGCTGGAGAGAAGAGCAGGAATCACACGCCTGTCCGGCTCCTTCTGCGTCAGCCGCTGTCCCCTGGTCACCGTGTTAGCATGTTAGCACGTTAGCGCCTGTGCTGCCATGTGTGTGTGACCCAAGGCAGTTTGACTCATGAGTCAGACCCTGCTCAGGGCAAGGACAAGGGCGGCGGGTCAGGTGAATGAGCTGTGAGCTGTGTGAGAAGGCTCAGCGGGAACAGCTTGTGAACCAGCAAAAAAAAAAAAAAGATATGTATGTGTATATATAAATATATATATTATATATACACATTGAAAAATGGATAATATTACAATTGTTGTTTGCATTTGTGTGAAAATAATTAGTATATCGACTATAATTAAAACAATTAAGAATTAGCTCAAAAAGAGACTGAAACGCCTAATGTAATCTTCCAAACAAGAGTATAAAGTGATATTTCTGTACTTTAGTTGTTAATTTCATGGTGCATTCATGTTTTGTGCTCACTTGAACCTCAAGACATTTACAGTTACATTTTAGCACAGGAAAAGCTTCAAATAGCACAATATTAATGAGAAAAACAGAAAACACAGTTTTTTTAATCAATATTGCCATATAAAATGTACAAAATATAAAAAATTATCCACGGGTGCCATAGATTATTACTACATAGCAGACAAAAGCAAAATATATCTTTAACCCTTTATGATTTGACTAAATTACAAAAATAGATTGTACCTTCGCCCATTGGTGTTGCTCCATTGACACCTTCTCACATCGCGACAGTTTTATGTCTGCCGTGATAGAAACAGCTTGAGCTCTGATAACTCACTTGGAGCAGGATGTTGTTTAGTGTCGTCCTTCTGAACCCTGCTAAAATAAAATATTTTGTGTGAATATTATACAAAAACAATAAATTGAACATTTTCATTGATCAACATCAGAGGGAAAACCATTTGAAAAATTATTTTACCATATTGCCCAGCCCTATTTCCAGATTTTGTTGGAAGCTGGAGGATTTTGCTTATTATGCGTGTTTGGGGTTGTTTTTGCTGATATCTTTTTCTCCACAGACCCATCCGACCCATCTATTAACACACACACAACTGATCAGAGGTTCTCATAGATATAAATTAGTAGACGCAGCCTTGGATACTCACGCTATCGATCACTTAGCAAACTCTGCTAGTCTGATCAGTTGCCTTTTTATTCGTATTCATGGTTCTGAAGTGACGTCTCACAGTCGCTGCCACCGCCATCTTGAAGACAAAAGCTGCATACTCACAAAGGCCTGGGCCAATAGAAAGTCTCAAAACAATTATTTTCTGTAACATTCCCAAAAACCTCTTTTTTTGGATTACTGTGGTCAGGAGGGTCCAGTGGTCGTACAGAAATCACTAAAAGCTCCAGAGGGGCCACCTGAAGTCTTCCTATAGAATTTGAAGCTTGTTTGATTTAGCTCCCGATCTGGTACAAAGTCAAATCCATTCCACGTTTGCAGTCTGACCACTCAAGTATTGAAGGAAATCTAGTCCACAGTGTGAGCGGTGTTCATTGTTGAGTCTGACAGCTGCAGGAGACAGAGCAGACAGGGTGTCCTGCATGGGTTAAGGTCCAGTATTGTGTAACCCACTAGCTAAAATTCATCAAAATGCAGGAAATATCATGCGTTTAGTTCAAATGTTCACCCTTGCCTAGCCACCCCAGTAAAGCATTTCTAGATTTGCCTCTGCGCTGAGCTGTTTGTTTCAGGTAGCTAGCAGCTATATGCTAATAAAAGTTAGCCTACTTGCAGACAGTTTTAATGAGCCTAATTTCCAGTTGTCAGGGTGTTATATTTCAGGATCAGTCACTCACCCACACAGTGCCCTCGCTCCTATTACGCACATAACGCCAGTGTGTAGGGCAGGGCTATTCAATTTCATTTTCCCAAGGGCCAGATTTTTCAGTGGGCCAAGGCCTCTGGGCCGTAGGTGCACAACACGCCACTGTAACAAATATTTGGGTCGCACAAAATATCCCCAACACAGTTTGAATAAATTGAATTAATACAATAAAATAACTGCTGATAGGTTAGATTTTTACTTTATTCCGTTTATACAAATGACCTGCTTTATGTTTTAAACAAGTCATCTGTTATCATGTACACTGATGATTCTTCTATGTACTATACTAATAAATATGAAATGTCTGGAAAAGGAGCTAGGCTATCTACTTAAGTCCATCCGGACCAGAACCTCCCGCCACAAGAACAGTTTCTTTCCCTCTGCCGTTGGACTCATGAACACTTCTGAACACCTGCCACTTTAACTGCAATTAAATCAATCACTCACTGCACGATTCAATTCTGCACTACATCTGTAAATTTAACTGTACATTTTTTGTGACCCCCACATAAGCGGGATCTGATCAGTAAAATGGGCCTGAGTATTGCTGTAGTCAGAAGGTGTTCCTCTTTTGCTACCCCAGCAGTTATGAAAGAGATTGTACAGTCTCTGGTTTTATCACATTTGGAATACTGCTCTATCATATGGTCTGCCACAAATAAAGCTGATTTATCTAGGCTTCAGGTTGTCCAAAACAAGGCAGCTCACGTAGTGCTAAGGTGTTCATACTCCACCAGGGTCACTGAGATACACCAAATATTATCTTGGCCACTGCTCCAGAAAAAGTTAGCGTATAACCTATTAATATTCCTAAAGAAAATTATGGCACCTGGTAAACCACACTATTGTTTTGAGAAAAATAAATATGTAATATAATATATGTAATAAATATGCAATATAGTTTATCCCTACGTATATTTTTACATGTTCAAAGTGGTTTGGGGGCATAGGGGCACCACTGAGTATTTCTACTTAGACTACACAAAAGGCTAGCAGCAGCCCTGCCCGCACACAAAGTCTGTGCTCTTGAATGCTTTGAGGGCTTATCCGGTGTACAGAGAGCTGTGGAAGAGGAAGTTTAGATGGAAATGTTTGCAAATGTTGAAAATGTTGTGGCAAGTTGTCGCTGCTTTTAAGTGTTGTCTTCATCATCTTTTACATGTCACTGGTGAAATGATCAAAAAAATGACATAATGTCATAAAAGAAACATGTTGTATACTTTAAAAGGGCGATTGGCTTCAGCCTTCATTTGTATGTGATGGAACTTCGATTTGATGCAACGCTTGTTAGCATTAGGTAGCCAAGTGATTACGCCTGAGAAACGGGTAAAGAGAGAGTTTCACATCTATGAACGTCTCTGCCAACATGACCTCACCATACCTGGTGCCAATGCCTGATCTCGTCAGATCTCGGAAGCTTGGCAGGGCAGGGCCTGGTTAGAATTTGGATGGGAGACCGCTGGAACACCAAGTGCCAACGTGGGACGGTTAGAGGAAATTACATTACACCCACATTGCCTAGTTAAGCTCTTTGAGTGCCTTGAAGGTGGAAAAGCGCTATATAAAGACACTCTAATAATAATAATAATAATAATAATAATAATAATAATAATAATGACACAAGTTTGACAGTTGCCATGGAAACAGAGGCCTTTCATCAAAATCAGCCCGTGGCTACACTCCTCTGCATAACAGATGTTTTCACTGTGCTTCAGAAATTAGACTGATTCTTACAGTATGAGTGTATGTTAATGTGTTTAGTTCTTGCACATTCAATGAAGCACTGAATATATAGGCCCCTTCTTGACCATCACATATTCTAACCTTGCTGCAAACTGGATTGCGAGTATTGATGTTGTAATCACTTGGTATCGCCATGTCAACCACAGCGGCTTTCCTCTGCTGTTTATCCACCACCACAATGTCTGGTTGGTTTGCCATTACCATTCTGTCAGTCTGTATCTGGAAGTCCTACAGGATCTTGGCTTGGTCATTCTCCACCACCTTTGGGGGTGTTTCCCACTTTGACCTTGGGGTTTCCAGTCCATACTCCGCACACATGTTCCTGTACACTATGCCAGCCACTTGGTTATGGCGCTCCATGTATGCTTTCCCTGCCAGCGTCTTATACCCTGCAGTTATGTGCTGGATTGTCTCGGGGGCCTACACCTTGGGTCTTGTCTGGTGTGGTAGATCTGGGCCTCTATTGCTCTGGTGCTCAGGACCTGTTCCTGTGCAGCCATGATAAGTGCCTCTGTGCTGTCCTTCAGACCGGCCCGCTTTAGCCATTGGTAGGATTTCTTGATATCAGCCACTTCGGTTATGTTCCGGTGGTGCATCCCATGTAGGGGCTTGTCCTCCCATGATGGTCCCTCCTGCAGCACCTCATCCTCTGTCCCCCATTGCCTGAGACATTCACTGAGCACGTCATCTGTTGGGGCCTTGTCCTTGATGTACTTGTGGATCTTGGATGTTTCATCCTGGATAGTGGCTTTCAGACTCACTAGTCCACGGCCTCCTTCCTTATGGCTAGTGTACAGTGTCAGGGACCCTCCATGCATAGTGAGCAGCATTCGCGTCTTAACATCTGTGGTCTGCATCTCTTCCTTTGGCCACCTTATTATCCCTGCAGGTTATCTGATCACAGGCAGGGCATGGCTGTTTATTGCCCGGGACTTGTTCTTGCCATTGAGCTGGCTTCTTAGGACTTGCCTTACTCGTTGTAGGTATTTGGCTGTTGCCACTTTCCTTTTTACCTCTTCAAGGTTGCCATTTGCCTGTGGTATTCCAAGGTACTTGGAGCCATCCTCAATGTCTGCTATTGTTCCTTCTAAAAGCATATCTTAAACTCTATTCAGATGCCATTAGTTTTACCTAGGGGCCTTGTGTTTCTTGTCTTGTGCGGATCATCCATATCTATAAACATTTCTGTAAAAATTCCCCCAAATTTGACCTCCTGTATTTCAGCAAACTCAGGTCTTCAGGTAATTTTAGTCAATTTAGAAAATGTCTCTAGGTTCCATTTTAGGTCCAGATTTGAACTAAATGGATGCTTTCAGTGCACAGTTCAGATCGAGGGTTGTGTCAGCGTGAATGGATTAAAAGAGTGATCACATGGATGATAAAGAACGACGTCTCATGCAACAGAACAGGTCATTTCAAATTTACAGTCCCTAGGTAAAACTAATCCCATCCATATAGGGCTTTATCTGTTTAGTATTTAAGTGCAGCAATACCGAGATATTTGGTTATTTTGGGGATTCCCGGTCTGAAAAGTGAGGGAGCCGCTGCCCTGTCCATCACGCAGCACAGCTAACGCGCACAGAGCCAGTTTGCCCATTACTGTATTGTGATTTGACAGTAGCTGAGTCGCCGGCCCTGCTCCCTTGTGACTGACAGTTGTCCCCAAACACTCAGCTGAAAACAGGCGTCGGCTGTGGACGGCCAGTGTGACGGCTAAGGCTGAGTGAGCATGTCCAGGGAGAGGCTGGGCTACAGAGGGGCAGAGTGACACATCCATCATGTACACCCCAATCTCCCCCCTACACATGCACACACCTTCTCACGCTTTGTGGGGCTATTACTGATATGATTCAATTCCTGGGATTGAGTCTTAATTTAACTAAGGACAAATATGCTGCATTGTTTGTACTGTTATTGGCCTTTTAAAAAAAAAAATCAAAAACTCTGCTGTTTCCCTGGGACTAGTCAATCTCATACTAAAAAGCATGACTTTTAAACTCAAAATTATGACTTTTAAACTCAAAATTATGACTTTTAAACTAAAAATTATGACATCCTGTGGGGAATTTGTTTTTTATTCCCGGGCAGAAATGGGCTTCCATAGACTTTCTCAAATGACATGCTATTACAATTTCTCAGATAGATTCTCCAAAAGTTCTAAATCCTTAAACCCGAAAAAGATGGGGAAATGTGTTTCCCTAAACAGCAGAGCAGATTAAGTACCTGGTTGTGATCTTGCACGCCATTATCTAAATAGTCTGACAATGCAGTTTGCTTCTTAATACTTTAACACTCAAATGTATGGCATTTAAATTCAAAATGTTGACTTATAAACACAGAATTATGAAAGTCCAAATTATGTTATAAATATGACTTTAAAAGTCATGATTATGAAATGGGGATGAGAGAAGGGAGGACATGCAGCAAATGGTCAGTTTTGTTAAATTGGATTTAAACTCCACATGGAACCTGGCATATGTGCTGCCGCCTTAACCACTCGATCGCTGGGCAGCACGGTTCTGATGCTTTTCTAATTATGACTTAGTGGGATAGAACTTAGTAAATATTTATCATACATCAGTCAAATTGCATTTTGTTGAAAAAGCTCAAAATAAAAAGAAGAGCTGAGTTCTGTTCGGGTTCTTGTCTATAAGTGACATTCCATTGAAAATACAGGAACAATTTATACACAACAGACACACATTTTCAGGCAGTTTAAACAATCATTTAACAAAATAAAGGTGTAATCGTGTATTATCATTAGCAAGGCCTTACTATAATAATAATAATAAGTGTAATAAATGTGGATTTGGGGTTGTTTATGATATGGTTGCAAGGTAACAGTTGTGGAATTATGGATTTCTCTCCCTATGCTTTTATTTGCTGCGCAGGAATTACAGTAATAAACCACAGGAAGTACAGCCACAAAAATAGCCAAACTGGGGAAAAACAGGCACATTTTTTTTTGTAAAATCTTAAATATATCACCATGTTCACTATGTTGTGGTGAAATGTGTAGTTCAGTCTGCCATATGCGCATGAATCAGAGCCGAGTGTCCCGCTATACCGCCTGGGAGAGCATGTGGAACGCTGAAGAAGGAGCAACCGCGCCGTGTCAAGTGACCAAATCAGTTGTGATAAAACTATAGCTATAGCCAGAACTGTCCTTACAGCACTGAGCCTATCAAAGCTGGGGCATGTGGTTTTCACACCGCAAAACCAGAAGTAAGTTTTTGAAAGTAACTCGTCCCAAGCGCTCACAGAACCTTTGGCACATTGTTAATAATTGCAAGAACTCATTTTGTGATATGTGCACTACTTTTTTCAGACAGCAAAGTGAAACTGGGGGGGGACCACCCAAGTGCAGCCATTCAGAGCTGTACTTTCATTACAGTGTATTTATATAGCACTTTTCTACCTTCAAGGGACTCAAAGGACTTTACTAGGCAATGTGGGTGAAGTGTCTTAACTAAGGACACAACTTCCTTTTCTCTGGTGCCCCACTGTGGCACCTGGTGTTCCAGCAGTCTCCCATCCAAGTACTAACCAGGCCCTGTCCTGCGCAGCTTCCGAGCTGACAAGATCAGGCTTTGGCAATCAGATATGGCTCTTAGATGAGAATACTTTATTATGGGATGCAGACAGCGGCCTCAATTTTTGTCATTAAGTGCTGCTTTTACGAGATACTATTTGTTGGAAAACACTAAATGTACTCTTTTACAAAATGTGTAAGTTAATTATTTGTAATCAAGTTGTTTAGACTGAGAAATAAATACATGCAACGCCTATTATAATTTTATTCATGATGAAAATGCTGCCAAACACACACAATCCAGACCTACTACTAGCTTGGCTTGCTTTAATATCAAGGATTTGCTTAGAAAACATGCTTTTTTCAAAAGATTTAGCTGAATTTGCAGCATATGTCCTCATTTGATGTTACGGATCTTATAGTAATGTTATTAATGTTACAGTTGATTAAAACAGTGAAATATTGAATCACTTTTATTGTGTGTAGTCACAGGACGAGATGGCCAAGAATCCACAGGTGCATGCTGGGTAAATGAGTCAAACCAAGGAGTGGAGCTGCGGTGGATGTGAGGGCTTTGGGTGCACGGGAACACTGTTTGGAGGTGCTTCAGGAGCCAAGGACGCTCTAACTACTACTTGTCTTAAAGGTGCACTATGTAACTTTTCTGCTTGTTGTTATGTTAGTGCATTGTCTGTATGTAAAGTATCAAACTTACTGTATATATATTGCATTTATTCAATTACGTGTTTTTCTTGCTAAAATATACCTTAAAGCACAAATATTCTGCATCATTTGTTTTGTTCTTGTCCTTTAAACATTCTCCTGTACCTTTGCTCTGCTAGCCCGTCTCGCAACTTCAGATAATGTAAAATATTTTCAAAAAGTACAAGAACATAAAAAACACAAAGCAAGACCAGAGAGAGTACAACAGAGAATAAAAGACATCCAGTAAAACAATAGAAACTAAAACACATGTGAGCCAAAACATTTTCCCCAAATTTGCTCATTTTCAATTTTAGGCCGATTGGGATGTTTTCAGTTTTTTTAATGTCCAGTATAATGTCAATCCAATCCTTGATCGTCGGTACACTTTGTGTCATCCATTTTTTTGTAAGAGCCTTTTTCGCTACAGCCAGGAGGATGTTCCAGAGATAGCTGCCAGTTGTGTCCATGGCAGGAGTCCTGAGGCCCAAATACATAGTTCTGAAATCCAGTGGGATGGTGATGTCATAAATTGTGTGCAAGGCTTTATTTAGCTCAGTCCAAAACTTGTGAACAACAGGACAGACACAAAGCACATGATAGTGGTTTGCCTCCTGGCTGCCACATCCTCTCCAACATTCTGCATTTCCCTGTGAGTAATTTGCACTTTGACATGGGGTTATAAAGAAGCGAGACACATTTTTCCAACAGAATTCCCTCCAAACATGTGATTTTGTGGTTCTCAAATGAGATGTACCTATACTTTCCCACTCTTCATCAGCCAGAACAAAGTGACCCTCTCTTTCCCATTTAACCTTAATGTAATCAGTAGAGTGAGTGTCCAAATTGTTAATACATTTGTACATTTTAAATATTATCACCTAGAAAGCTCTGATTTATATGCTTTAATAAATATTTCGGTCAAAGAGTTATGATGGTCATCATTCTTTTGGATTTCTTGGTTATAATAACTCCTTATTTGTAAATACCTCTAAAAGTCCTGTTTCTCTTTCAGCTCATCAATGCTCTTCAAATGATTCTCCTTTACTCTGGTAAAAGACCTTTTTACCTTTTGTTGTCCAGACTTTAAATCTCGAGTCTGTGCTGTTAGGTGTGACATTTTTGTTCATAAACCCACCAATTTATAATTTTAACATCTTCGTTTTGATCAGCTTTTACATGTTGCAAGAACAGACTTCACCCCAGGGTTCTCCACCCCACCCAAATTAAGTTCTATCAGTCAGGCGTTCCTTCGTCAGGATTGGTGTTAGGACTACATCTATTGGCAATGACAGGGAGTGGCCATGGAAAATAAAAAAGCTAGCACAGGAGACCTCCAGCGAATGTTTTTGTGAGACTCAGAAAGAGCAGAGAAAACCAAAAAATAAGTGCATATGTCAGGTTTTTACTATTTTCTCATTTTGACTTTATTTTGTGTATTTAACCTGTTGTAAATATAAATTATAGTTTTACGCCAATAAAGTTGGTATTTGTGGAGAAAAGTTGAAAATCTGTAGAATATTACTGAAAGTGACATCACACTCGTATGTACACTTCAAAAGAAACACATTTTTTGACATTCTAAACATAATTCAACAAAATAAAAGTCGCTCTCATATATTTTCATTTGTCACATAAAAAAAAAAAGTGCCATTAGATGAGTTTTTGCCCAGTGTTTGCTGGATAATTTCTTAGTGTGATGTCATCAATTACAAACAGGAAGTGAAATTATAACCCTAAAAAAGTGCCAATTCTGGGATAACATTTATATAATTTTTAAGCAACTTTTAACCCGTACAAAACTTAACTGCATTTTAGTTCAATGAGTTGTCGAACCTGTCAGAGGCACTTTAAATGCACCTCCACGTCTGTTTTTGATACGGTAACAATGCTCAAAAAAGACAAAGTTGCATAATATGTGTGCTTTAAAACCACGCCCTTGCTCTAATATAGAAGGATTTACCTCATGGGGACCTGGTCTCTGGTCCAAGCAAAGCAAAAAAGTTCTCGTGAAGTTTATAATGATTCCAGTCCCCCACAGTGTGCTGAATACCACCCGCACACAGCCCACTCTCTCTACCTGTCCCGGTCTTGTCATCCTCTGCGCCTGCCGGGTGAGTAATCCATCAGTCACACTCGACAAGCTGCTCCAGACTGCACGTGCTGAAGGATTATTCACTCTCGGATTAGGTGTTAAGCGCCCTCTGCTGGATAAAGTGCGGAGTGAAACATTTCGAACGGACACATTAGCAGCACGATGGCTCACTCGGCGCGTGAGAGTCCCGCGAAGGGCTACGAGCTCGAGGAAGTGCTTCTGGACCGACGTAAAGAGGTAGAGGTGAAGGTTTTTTTTTATATATTTAACCTTTATTTATCCCAGTCGATCGAGAACCAATTCTCATTTACAACGACGACCTGGTTTGGAGCTTGCAACACAAACAACAGAGCTACAGTGCACACAATACAAGACAAACATAAAACAATAAATATTTCACACATTATTATTATTATTATTATTAGTAGTAGTTAAAAAAAACAATTCCAGCTCAGGAGCGACACAGAGCAGTGCGAACGCTTGGAATAACCATGGTGTCACTGGTATTGAGTTGGGACTGTTTATTGAAATATTAAGGAGTGACAAAAGGTAATGAGTGGTTTTACCGATGATAGTTTTTGAAAATAACATGTGAGAATGAAGGGATGAGTATTAAAGGGAGCACTCGTGACAAAGTGGGATACATGTGTGATAAATGACACTTGTTGAGGGTTTTTGTGGATGAAATCACCCTAATCCGTGACGGGCAGGACAGTGAAATCCTACTTGAGTGAGTGAAAGGTGAGTTGTGTTTTGATCTCTCAAGAGGGAGAACTATCTGACTCAAATTGTTTTCAGATTTTTAAGTTGAACTGCACTTTAGACTCAGATTCAACTGGAACAGGTGGTTTTTTTTGCTGTGTAACTGTCAGATTGCAGATTTGCTGATGGTTCATATCTCTGTAACTACTGGGCCAATCCACATGAAACAAAAACTGACACAATATTTCGGAAAGTAGTGCCATTATTCAACTTGAAAGGTGCGATTGTTCAAAGTTTAAAGGATTTTAAGACAGAAGATTAATATTGCAGGTTTGTAGAGCCAATCCCAAACTAATTATGATAAAGTTCAACGTTTGTGGATTTCTTCTTTGACTATTTCTTTTTTTAAAAAGCAATAATCAACTGTGGGCATAAATGTGTCAATCATGCCCCCCTGTTGTCTGTGTGTGTGCAAAGGTACATGTAGGTGTGTGTTAGTGTGACATATTGAGTGCACTGAGCCCTGTCCGCTCCTGGGGCCTGGGGCCACTCATCTGTCTGTGCTGTCATCCCCTCTGAGGGCCCTCTACCAGGCTCTGTTCTGATTGGCCGAAGGCCTGAAGCAGGATGAGCCTCATTGGTCCAGAACAGATCTCAAATGGCAGTGGGTTTGGCAGCTGCTTGTACAGGGCCAGTGTTCAGCTTGAAGAAGAATGAAGAAAGCTTTCACCCCCAAACGAAGGCGCAGGAATGGCTCTTAATAGTAATCGGTCGGACAATCCACACCAGCATTGTCACGCGCGCGACCATGATACGAGATGCTCAAATTAGGTTCGAGCCAGCAGGGTATTTTCAAGATTTTTTGCAGGAAAAACCCAGGAAAGATATGCGCAGTCTCAAAATACACCGTTGATGTCCTTTTCAAATATGTTATCTAAGACAGGACAGTCACGTACACCACGAGCATCACATCTTGCTCGCATCCAGGACCTCGTGCATCACATCCAGGATCTCAGGGAATGATTCATGGACTAGGACACGTAGATTGTCAAATCAGAAAAATACAACATGCTTTACAATGTCAAACATACATTTTACAAAGACCAGTTTGGGCCGGAGAATTTATGCCGTGGAACAGCCGAAACTTTGACTGTACGCAGCCGAACTGATGCGATCATCACAGCCACGGCTTGTTATAGCTCCATGTAAGCCATTGTCTCTCTGATCAACTTCTGTACAGTTTTAAAACCTACCTCGTCTACATGTGATGAATATAAACAGTTTGGTGTCTAAGCAGAGTGTAGCTACACAGACCAGTGTTACAGGAGCAGCTTTGATGTCGCTAATGTAGATTGACACTTTTAAATATATGCGCTAATGTAGCTTTGTCTACGGTACGTCAGGCGTAAATTATAGTCAATTCAAATCAATTCCATTTATTTGAATTGACGCCCAAAATCACAACAGTAGTTTCCTCGAGGGGCTACAGTGGAAAAAACTGAATAAAAACAGGATAAACAGTGTTCATAGGGACTTGGTAATGTCCCAGCATCCCGTGTCCTTAGACCCTCCTTCTCGGCCAGGAAAAACTGCCAAACCTCTTTGGGGAAAAGTAGAAACCTGGAGAAGTTCCACAGTGAAGGAGAGATCCGACTCCCTCGGACGGACAGTCGAGGGGGTCCATGACCACGTAGCATGAATGCTCTCTGGGAACGTTTGGATTGAGGAGCGTTGTCAGCATGAAATGCATTAAAAGAGAGAAAATATGGCTCATATCACATGGATGTCATTCTGATTTATGTGGTAAAGAACTACAACTGACACTACAGTACGGGTAAATCACGCATAAAAACAACCCTAAAATAGAATAAATGCTAACAAAATGATTTCAATTTCAAGTTTATTGTCATAAAGTCAGTCAGCCAATTCCGGAATAAAGTCCGTAAAAACAAGTATATTACCGACATTGCTTATCCCGTCCGAATGCTCAAAAGAACCCACATGTTGTCGGGGGATTTCAATTCTACGGACATCCCCAGTCCAAACTCCCCTGTGCAAACAGGGCTTAAGTGACCGTACTGTTCCCACAGTTAACCCCGAGTTTCCACGCGTCCCCTGTGACCCTGCGGCTGTTCACTCCGGATCTGCCTCACTCCCTCGCTCTCCCGGATCTGCCTCACTCCCTCGCTCTCTCTCTCTCTCTCTCTCTCTCTCTCTCTCTCTCTCTCTCTCCTGTCTGTGCTCAGCTCGTTCGTCCAAATGCTCTTGACATTTAGGAAGAGATGTAATCAGCGCCATTAGAAAGCAGCTGATTTTCCTCTTCACAAACGCTCGCCCAACACTCTCCCGCTTTCCCTCCCTCATCTCCTCTTTTCCTGCTACAAACACTCTCTGGATTGTAATCCCTTCTCTTCTGTGCTGTCTCATTTTAACTTTGCGCTCTCCTCCACGCGGGTCTTTATCAGGGCTTTGTTGTAGATCTAAAATAGTCTTTGTGATTTGGTTTAACTGCGTGTCGTAATCAGGGCCTCAGCACAGAGCAGCGGCGGAGTTATTACGGACAATCATGCAAAGCAGGAGAGAGGCGAGAGGCAGTGAGCAGGAAAACAACAAGAAAACGGCTGCTCTCACCTCCAAACACACAGATAATGAGATGTTTGGCCAAAATTTTAACACAAATGGCCGTGATTATCAGGTAGGCGAGAAACGCACGCTCCGTTCTTATCGAAACAAAAACCGACGCGCTAACGGAAAGCCCTTTGGTTGGGTCGTCGCCGTTGCGAAGCTTTACACAAATAGAAGTTGATTGACTGAAAGCCCGTGCAGAATAAAAGAAATACAGATGACTGAAAAGCATTGAGGACTTCTGCAGAATCAGTGAGTGAGGCACAAAACGCTGGCTGCATCTGAATTGGTTAAATAAGCCTCACGTGCTCCTTCTCCTTCTCGCAGACCCGGACGTGCGTCACCGTCAGCCGTGGCAAAGGCCGTCCCGAATCATCGATGACGTTAGAAAGGAGCAAAGAAAGGATCACGCTTCCTTCCGTAGCTCATTTTTGCAAAAGGAAGCTCGGGAGGTTCACAACCGATCGACCCGGACGTTTCCAAATCCAGCCGATCGAAAGAATAATTTGCAATACGGTACACTGTCGCAGATGATTTGAAACGTTTGCATGAATGAACTGCACTTTCGGAATATGTAAAGCGTCAATAGCCATGACTATTATCATCTCGTTTATGCAAGATCAGCGAGGAAATCGGCAAATCTGTGCACAAACCAAAAACAACAGTGAAATGAAAGAAAGAGTCACCAGTTCGAAACTCACACATTGTGGACACGACACAATAAATGAGGCTAGTTTTGTCAGAAATGGCATCCAACTCTGTCCAAAACGTTAAGCTGATGGACCTTGAGAGACACCAATTTCAATAAAGATTTTCCCCATTTGATGATTAGAACGATAATGTAAAAGTAGCATATGAAAACCGTATAAAGGATTTAAATACGGGCTCCTTGTCCCACCGAGCGCCTCCTGAGTCTGCGCAGCTTGATCCGATCATTGTACTGCAAGAATAGACCTCTGATTTCATTGTTGTTGCTATTATCACAGACATAGCAGTTATTGTTCAATAACAATGCACATTGTTTAAATTTGCATTTTCTTCAAATTGCACTTTACTTTTTGTTGGGACGTTTCTTTATTTGAATCGAATGCTGTGAGAAATAGGACAAAAATGAAGCTTAAAGTAAAATGTGCCCCTCCTTTTTACCTTCTCCCCCGTCTCCCCCGCTGCTACTTCACCCCAGTCTCGATATTTGAGCCTCAGAAAAACACTCTGTTTCAATTTTCCCAGATTTGTGACATCAAAGGTAGAGCTCTAGAGGTCTCCAGTGCTGTCCATAAATCATCACCAAAACAGAGGATTTCGGCCTCAGATCGTTTTCATTTCAGCGACGTGCCTACATTAGCATGTGGGAGGCAAACTGGATTTTGTTTATTTTGTATATTTTGATTTTATTTGGTTATTCACTTTGCTTTACAGCTGTTCACAGTGTAATGCCACGCCCCTCAGACTAAATGTATAGGTCTACCTAAAACAACTTAAATATAATTCTTTTTAAGGGTTTACAACAATTATATCACGCATCAAGTTCATATGTTCATTTGTCTTCATTCTAAAAATTACATCTCATTCTATAATTTTCTGAAGCATGTCTGCACCCCAGGGTGCAGAGGCACCTCATTTGAGAAAGCCTGCTCTAGTCCTCCTACAGGACTCTCAGCAGACTGCAGCAAGCTAGCCTCCTAAGTGCTAACGCAAAGTGTTTTTTAAAGGGCCGAGCGCGTTCCCTTCTATTCGCCGCTCTCCAACACGAGCTTTTAGAACCAGAGCGGGGAGCAGCTTCTTTTAGGGGTCTGCACATGCGCTCTGAGGACCACACAGCCTCAAACCCATGGATCTGTGCTCAGACCACGCTGAATAAACCTGTGTGGGGATCAAGGATGTTTGCAGGTTTTGCCCCCCAAGTCCCTAAATTTCCGCCCCTGCTCCAGCGTCACCTGAAGCCCTTCTCCAGCTGTCAGATCGAGGCTTTATGAAAACATGATTTAGACATCTGTATGAAGTTGAACACTTTGGCTTTGCGCACGCCGCGGTGTCAGCTCCACAGAGCAGCGCCAGCTCACGCGTCGCGTCGCGTTTCATTCGTTATTTTTCAGTGTTTCTAGTTGAATATGAGGACGATTTTCACCATTTAAAGACCCCTTTGCTCCTTGTGGATCAAAGAATACGTATGTGGAGTCAAACTGCTGTGTGTGTGTATGTATATATATATATATATATATATATATATATATATATATACCTCAGCCAGCCACAGGGACGAACGGTGTCTTTTGCTTTCATAAGTGAGATTATAATGAGGTCACTGCCCTCTCTCGGTGACTGAGCCCACCGCTGCAGGGTCCACGCTCCAAAGTTTATACAATTCATACACTTTTCATGGCTCCACTCTTATCTGTGTCTCTCCTTGCTAACTTCCTATAAATCGATGTTTTAATTTTCATTATGCACATAAACGTTGCATTAATAGAATTGGAACAGCACAAACACAGTGCGATTATTGATCTATTCTTATCGATTCACTTAATGTGGTTCTTTGTCGCTGAGAACTCTGACCATCAGCATTTTCTTTGAAATATTAAAAGTGTCTGGCTGAAGGTCACATTTTCTTCTACAAGTAATATAATAATGCATTACTTGATCAAATAAGTTGTGTTTTGAGTGGACACTTCAGCTTGGTCATCTCTAATCTTTGTGTCACTTCCATTTTGTTTCCTTCAGACTTAGGTTCCTTCAGTTATTTATTTCAACATTATTTTATTTTTATTGGTCGTTTATTGGGCGATCGTTTGTATTGTACATTAAATATGTAAATAACTTGTGTGCGATAATATCTGTGACGTCAGCCAAGACCACACGCTTTGACAATACGTTACAAAGACGTCTGGATCTGGAATCAAATCTTGTCCCCCCTTTGATTGGCAGGTGAATTAACCAATTAGGGAAAGTCTGATAGTGTCTAAACAAACATGGAGGCTTGAGAAACAACAAACTTTGTAAATCTGAGGGTAAAGAAGTTATATGTTTAAGTTCTGAATGTTAAGAAAAAAAGGCCAGAACAAAGAAATGGATCAAACAAATGGAGAAAAAAGAACGACATTCGGACCTAATTTAGAAATGGACAAATATTTTAATTCCGTAAAATCTGTTCCATGATTTTGTTCATGCTGGTTGATGTCTATTTGTTTTGGTTTTTTTTATTTTTTCTTGCTCGATGTCTGTTATGTGTTCCATGTCTTCATCTTTGAAAAATTGGAAGAAAAAAAAAAAAATCTAAAATCTAAAAATGTCATGTGTTTCTTTGGATGTTTATTTGATGTCTGTTTGTATTTTAACTTTTGCTCAATAGTCGTGTTCTGCTCTGTGTTTTATGTTTTATTCTTTTATTCTTTTACGGACTATAAATGCGAGATAAAGAAGTTTAATGCCATGCTGTGCAACATTCCAGACAAAGGCAGTAACATCTCCAAAAATTCTCACCAGAAAAGAGTCTTCCTTGTTAGAATACGTGTAATAGCGACGCAAAAGTGTCCACGAGAATTTCAAACTGAGCCCATGTGACCTTTCAAATCTCTCTGATCTGAAAGCGACCGACTCGACACTTGAAAACCAGATTCGTTTGTTTTTTTTAATGCCAAAATCCTTCATCCTCGTCCTTTTGCGTTTCGCCTCTCGCGTCCCAAACCCCTGAGCCTGTACTCATGTATGTAATAATACTTTCAGGCTTCTCGAGTAGGAGTACATGAGGGCTGTCAATTAAGCACCACAGGACATAGGCATACGAGTAATCTGATTTACAGTTGTGTAGTTTATGTAACATTAAACAAGAAGGATCGGAATCTTGTGTTTTCCAGAAATAGCCCGCAGAAGTGTCATGCTTCTTCAATTGTCTTGGGCACCTTTTTTTCTGAAACCTTTTCATGAATTTTGCAAAACTATTCGCTTCAGTGGCAAAACAGTTGAAACGAAATAAACTTATCTCACCGTCATAAAGACCCAGCCCGGAGAGAGACACGAGAGTTAGAGACATAAAGGAACATGTGAGGTCCGTACTGCAACGATGTAGATGATACAACACATTTATGCAGGCAAAAAGAATGTACGACAGCTGATCTCAGAACAGTTTCACACTCGGACACTGGAGTCTGTGGATCTAAACCTGGTTCAGACTGTTCTGTCGTGTGTTCTGTATGTGTTCTGTGTGTGTTCTGTGTGTGTTCTGTCGTGTGTTCTGTCGTGTGTTCTGTGTGTGTTCTGTGTGTGTTCTGTCGTGTGTTCTGTCGTGTGTTCTGTATGTGTTCTGTGTGTGTTCTGTGTGTGTTCTGGTTGTGAGTTCTGTTGTGTTTCTTGTCGTGTGTTCGTTCGTGTGTTTCTGTGTGTTGATTCTGTCGTGTGTTCTGTGTGTGTTCTGTCTGTGTGTTTCTGTCGTTTGAGTTCTGTCGTGTGTTCCTGTCGTGAGTTCTGGTGTGTTGTTTGTCGTGTGTTCTGTTGTGTGTTTGTCCGTGTGTTTGTTTGTGTTTCTGTGTGATTCTGTGTTGTTTGTCGTGTTTCTGTTTGTGTGTTCTGTGTGTGTTCTGTCGTGTGTGCTTATGTGTTCTTGTTGTTGTTCTGTCCCGTGTGTTCGTGTGTTCTGTGTGTGTTCTGTCGTTGTCGTTCTGTGTGTGTTCTGTGTGGTTCTGTCGTGTGCTCTTGGTGTGTTCTGTCGTGTGTTTATGTCTGTGTGTTCTGTCGTGATGTTCTTGTGTGTGTTTGTTGTGTGTCTTGTCGTGTGTTCTGTTGTGTGTATTCTGTTGTGTTCTGTCGTGTGTTCTGTCGTGTGGTTCTGTGTGTGTTCTGTCGTGTGTTCTGTCGGTGTGTTTTGTTGTGTGTTCTGTTTGTGGTTCTGGTCGTGTGTTCTGTCGTGTGTTCTGTCGTGTGTTCTTGTTGTGTGTTCTGTTGTGGTGTTCTGTGTGTGTCTGTGTGTGTTCTGTGTGTGTTCTGTTGTGTGTTCTGTTGTGTGTTCTGTGTGTGTCCTGTCGTGGTTCTGTTGTTGTTTCTGTCGTGTGTTCTGTGTGTTCTGTGTGTGTTTCTGTCTGTTTCGTGTGTGTTCTGTCGTGTGTTCTGTGTGTGTTCTGTTGTGTGTGCTGTCGTGTGTTTGTTGGTGTGTTAGCTGTCGTGTGTTCTGTGTGTGTTCTGTCGTGGTGTTCTGTTGAGTGTCTGCGTGTGGTTCTGTCGTGTGTTCTGTCGTGTGTTCTGTTTTGTGTTCTGTCGTGTGTGTTCCTGTCGTGTGTTCTGTCGTGTGTGTTCTGTCGTGTGTTCTGTCGTGTGTTCTGTCGTGTGTTCTGGTCTGTGTGTTCTGGTGTGTTCTGTGTGTGTTCTGTTGTGTGGTTCTGTCGTGTGTTCTGTGTGTGTTCTGTGTGTGTTCTGTCGTGTGTTCTGTCGTGTGTTCTGTTTGTGAGTTTCTGTGTGTGTTCTGTCGTGTTCTGTTGTGTGTTCAGTCTGTGTGTGGTTTGTCGTGTGTGTGTTCTGTTGTGTGTTCAGTGTGTGTTCTGTGTGTGTTCTGTGGTGTTCTGTCGTGTGTTCTGTTGTGGTGTCTCTGTCGTGTGTTCTGTCTGTGTTCGTGTGTCTGTCGTGTGTTTCTGTCGTGTGGTTCTGTTGTGTGTTCTGTTTTGAGTTCTGTCGTGTGTTCTGTCGCGTGTTTCTGTCGTGTGGTTCTGTCTGTGGTTTGTGTGTGTGTTCCTGTGTGTGTTCTTGTGTGTGTTCTCGTCGTGTGTTCTGTTGTGTGTTCTGCTGTGAGTTCTGTGTGTGTTTCTGTATGTGTTTCTGTCATGGTGTTTCGGTCCGTGTGTTTGTGTGTTTTCTGTGTGTGTTCTGTCGTGTGTTTGTGTGTGTCTGTCGTGTGCCTTTGTGTGTTCTCGTTGTGTGTTCTCGTCGTGTGTCATGTTGTGTGTTCTTGTGTGTTTGTTTGTTCTGTTGTGTGTGTTCTGTGTGTGTTCTCTGCTATGTGTTCTGCGTGTGGTCTGTTCGTGTGTTCTGTGTGTGTTCTGTCCGTGTGTTTCTGTCGTGTTCGGTGTTTCTGTGTTGTTCGGCTGTTTTGATCTGTCGTGTGTTCTTCGTGTGTTTCTGGTGTGTTCTGTCGTGTGTTCTGTCGTGTGTTCTGTCGTGTGTTCTGTTGTGTGTTCTGTGTGTTCTGTGTGTGTTCTGTCGTGTGTTCTGTGTGTTCATGTTGTGTGTTCTGTGTGTGTTCTGTTGTGTTCCGTTGTGTCTGTCGTGTGTTCTGTGTGTTCTGTGTGTGTTTCTGGTTGATAGTGTTCTGTGTGTGTTCTGTCGTGTGTTCTGTCGTGTGTTCTGTTGTGTGTTCTGTCGTGTGTTAGTGTGTGTTCTGTCGTGTGTTCTGTTGGTTTTGTATGTGTTCTGTCGTGTGGTCTGTTGTTGTATCTGTTTGTTTCTGTTTGAGTTCTGTCGTGTGTTCTGTCGTGTGTTCTGTCGTGTGTTTCTGTCGTGATGTTCTGTCGTGTGTTCTGTCGTGTGTTTTGTCGTGTGTTTTGTTGTGTGTTCTGTTGTGTGTTCTGTGTGTTCTGTCTGTGTGTTCTGTCGTGTGTTCTTGTTGTGTTGTTCTGTGTGTGTCCTGTGTGTTCTGTTGTGTTCTGTCGTGTGTTCTGTGTGTGTTCTGTGTGTGATGTCTGGTCGTGAGTTCTGTGTGTGTTCTGTCGTGTGTTCTGTGTGTGTTCTGTTTGTGTGTTCTGTGTGTGTTCTGTCGTGTGTTCTGTGTGTGTTCTGTCGTGTGTTTCTGTTCGTGTGTTCTGTCGTGTGTTCTGGTCTGTGTGTTCTGTTTGTTGTGTTTCTGTTGTGTGTTCTGTTGTGGTGTTCTGTTTGTGTTGTTCTGTCGTGTGTTCTGTCGTGTGTGTTCCTGTTTGGTTCTGTGTGTTGTTCTGTTCGTGTGTTCTGTTGTGTGTTCTGTCCGTGTGTTCTGTTGTGTGTTCTGTTGTGTGTTTCTGTCTGTGTGTTCTGTTGTGTTTCTGTTTCTGTCGGTAGTGTTTCTGGTTATGATGTTCTGTGTGTGTTCTGTCGTGTGTTCTGTTGTGAGTTCTGTGTGTGTTCTGTCGTGTGTTCTGTGTGTGTTCTGTCGTGTGTTCTGTCGTGTGTTCTGTTGTGAGCTCTGTGTGTGTTCAGTCGTGTGTTCTGTGTGTGTTCTGTGTGTGTTCTGTCGTGTGTTCTGTTGTGTGTTCTGTTGTGAGTTCTGTGTGTGTTCTGTCGTGTGTTCTGTCTTGTGTTCTGTTGTGTGTTCTGTTCTGTTGTGTGTTCTGTGTCTTTGGTCACAGTGTGCAGTTTTTAGGTGGACAGATGTGGAACATACAAAGAACATTTGTGATCTGTGTTTAAATACTTGATCATTGTGTTTTAGGTTCTGTAAAAAGGGTTTTGTTGTTTTGATTTGATAGTTAAGACTTGAAAATTGATATAAAGTTGTGTGGAGTTCTTTTCTTGATTGGTTTTGACTTGATGGTGATGCAGGTTCAAAACTAAAACAAAAAATAAACAAGTAAAACTTAAGAGTAGCAGATTATGATTTCTCAAAATATGAACAATCAAGGTGGTTTTGTTTTCTCTTTACTTGTAATAAAGCATGGTCGATCACATGTCATTTCATCACTGACGTGTTGATGAATGATGACTGACGTGTGCATTCTGATGACTTTTAAAGGGTCTATGCCTCTTTTCGAATCATTTTGATCGGCACAATTACTATTTAATTTGCACAAATACTGTGTTTAATGAGCTTACCCTCTGACCAGACAAAGATCTACTCCCCGCTCTAATCCAGCTTCATAGTACAAGCCTCAGGTCCAGAGTTCCATTTGTGGGAAGCATTTCCCACGAACACATTTTCCCTTTTGTAGAGTCATTATTAGTTACTCAAACACCTCTTTCTTCTGTGGTGGTGTGGCGGCAGTGGCTCATTTGTAACTTGGTAAAGTGATTGTCTTCTGATCTGAAGGTTGAAGGTTTGACTCCTGCTCTCGGCATCAAAACATCCTCGGTAGAGCAGTCAAATCAACGGACCCACAGGTGGGCGATTCCAGCTCCCGGCGGTGAATACTGCCATTGTGTCGCTCTCAGAGTCTGCGTACACTGATGTGTGAATGTGTGTGAATGGGTGAGTGGTTCCTTGACATAACGAGCTTTGAGTGCCTTAAAGGTGGAAAAGCACCGTATAAAGAGTGACCAATTACATGTCGACCATTCTCGATGTATTATAGACACTTTCAACAATTCATGTTGTTGACAAGCTGTCCAAATCATTCATACCACGTAATAGTAAGACAAATGCTATGCTACATTTACTTCTTGAGTATAAAAGACGTCTTAATTATTACATATGCCAGAATTAAAAGCAAGTCAAAGCAGTGACTACAAAGAACAGGGACGTCACTTTGTTCATCCGAGTGGACACGTTGGATTGTTCACGTTGGTTTGTGGCTAAAAGCTTCCGCCTCAGAGGAGGAGGAAGAGGAGGAGGAGGAAGAAGAGGAGGAGGAGATGGAACATAGAAAGAGAACGGAGCTGTCATTGATTTGTGACAGATTTGTAAGAAGAACAAAAGAGTTAAGAAAGCAGCAGAACCTCCTGCTCGGCCTGGTACTTTACCACCACTGGAACCAATTTATCACCATAATGCATTTACACAATTATACAGTGTCTAATCTGCTCGGCGGGGGTCGGGAGTAGTTAGTAGGAGATGGAGGAGCGGGGGAAAGGATAAGGACTGAGATAAAAGTAAGATATGTTCACTAATTATAGCAACGTTATAAAGGCGAGACAATAAAAGCTTTCTACTGGAAATAACTGAATGATCTAAACTAAACCTAAAGATATGTTACTATTACCCTGGACCAACTGGATTCCATGGTATATTGCAACCTGAAGTGCAGGTGCATTTGTCCCGCATTGTGACCTAAAACTCCCAAAACTTTAGCCCATGACATTATTCTTTTCAGTATTGTATGCAAAAATATCATGATTTTTTGTTTTGTTTTTATCAGTGCTGTCAACATTTACTCAGATTATTCAAATGTCTATTTGAATCATTTTGAATATAAATTGTATATTTATGCAAATTTTCTTAATAAAATTAAATATTGCAACTATTTAAAACATATATTATTATTATTATTATTATTATTATTATTATTATTATTATTATTATTATTAATTATTATTATTATTATTATTATTATTATTATTATTATTATTATTATTATTATTATTATTATTATTATTATTATTATCTAAAAGCCCAACTAACTACAATTTAAGTCTAGACATTGTAGTTCATGCTGAATCTGTGTAGTCACATGTTTCAGGTAAATGTTCATGACCCATAATTTAGTAGTCCCGCATTTACAAAGTGAAGGTAATGTGGCTCGCACAAGAAAAATTGTTGCGCATTTTGCCTGAAGATTACGGTAATCGGAAAAAGCACGGCAGCGGTCTCCTAGCTACAACAGCATGTGAAATGAATGGAGAGTGAAATACATTTTTGAAAAATAAACAACATATTTATGTCATGTTTTATTCTTTATTAAACATAGCATAAACAATCAAACATTTCTAGTGCAATCAAAAAAATGTTATACTATTAATTGATTTAATATATTTTTCTATTTATTCAAGCGTAAACAATGTATCAATACAGCAATAATAAATTAAATATATAATCGAATAATAAATCATATTTTTCATTAATCATATTAACATCACACGACATTGGTTATTAAACATAACATCAGATTTGGGGGAATGTGTGTGAGACTTTATGCTGCAGACCTTTCTCCCGTTCGCTGCTCCTCCTTCGCTCAGGTAAGCCTCCCTGCGTGATCTGAAAGAGCGTCTTTGGTCAAAACAGACCATGTAATTAATCAGTGTCTGTGATTAATGTGTACATTGTATATGAATAATCGCAAGATGGGACAATTTAAAATTTATTAATTAACTTTAGCATTCTGAGGAAGAACAAACTGCAGTGAATTGTGAAGTGAGTTCAAAGATTATTATGCCTCAGAGGGTTTTGTGCAGCATCTATGAAGATCTCATGAGGAAGGCAAGGCAAGTTTATTTGTAGACACACACAGCAGGAAAAAATCCATTCAAATCTCAAAACCGTCAAGACATGAGAAGAGTGCGAATAAAATACTTTCAGTCATATGCAAAGCAAGGATGTAAATAGGCTATTTCAGAAAATTTTTAACACCTCCCTGAAGTCATGCCATGACCCAGCCTGCTTTAAGTCGTCCATCATTGTCCCTGTCCCCGATCACTGGACTTAATGACTACAGGCCTGTGGCGCTGACGTCTGTAGACATGAAGTCATTTGAACGCCTGGCCTTGCCCCACCTCAAGTCCTTCACCTCCTCCCTGCTGGATCCCCTGCAGTTCGCTTACAGAGCCAACAGGTCTGTAGACGACGCCATCAACCTGGCACTCCACTTCATCCTGCAGCATCTGGACTCCCCGGGAACCTACGCCAGGATCCTGTTTGTGACTTCAGCTCTGCATTCAACACCATCCTCCCTGCTCTGCTCCAGGACAAGTTCTCCAAGCTCAACGTTGCCTGACTCCCCTGAGGTGGAGCACTGACTTCCTGATGGATCAGAAGCAGTTGTGTGGCTGGGGAAGAATGTCTCAAACACTCGGACTATCAGCACAGGTGCTCCACAGGCTTGTACTCTCCGCTCTGCTCTTCCCTGTACACAAACTTGCTGCAACCTCCAAGCCATGACTCCGTAAAACTGATCAAGTTTGCGTCGACACACCCTCATTTGGGCTCATCGTCGGACAGGGATGAGTCTGTCTACAGGAGGGAGGTGGACCCGCTGGTGTCCTGGTGCCTGCGGTAACAATCTGAAGTTCAACACCCAGAAGACAGTGGAGAATCATAGTGGACTTCAGGAAAGTCACAGCCTCCAGAAACCCGCCTCACCCTGACTGACTCTCCCCTCACCACCGTCGACTCCTTCTGCCTTCTGCCACCACCATCGCTCGGGACCTTAGGTGAGCCCACCATCAGCTCCTGATCAAGAAGGCCCAGCAGAGGATGTAGTTCTTGCAGCAGCTGAGGAAAGTCAAGCTGCCAGTGCAGATGATGGTGGCTTTACACGGCCATCATCTGAGTCATCCCTCACCTCCTCCATCACCGTTGTGGTACGCTGGAGCCACAGCCAGGGACAAACAGAGACTACAGCGGATGAGAAGGTGATCGCTGAGACTTCCATCTCTATAGGACCTGTACGCCTCCAGGACTGTGGATGAGCAGATTGGATCACAGCCCTTACTCCACCTGGACATGAACTATTTAAGCAAGTCCCCTCAGAAGGAAGCTACTGTCACCTCTTAACAACCTGTTACTTAATAATCATGTCAGCTTCCAGCCATTGCACTGCTAGTTTTTGCCCTCTATCTGACCAAACTGTAAATTGTGTGTATATATTCAGTCAAAGTATTTAGTATTTGTTTATTTGTTATATTATTTAGTGAAACAATTTTTTTTATAGATTCATTATTATTATTTTATATGTTGTATTATATTGTTGTTTCATTAGTTGCAACTTTAAACCTTTTCTGATTAATGATGATGATTTTTAGCCTAGATTTAACATTGCTGGAGTAGAGCCATGTTTCACATCTTTAGAAAAACTGTTCTTGATTTTACATGCATAAAACTGAAACGTTGCTTCCCATGTTTAGTTCTGACTCGGCACTAGCAGAGGGGGCCGGTTCCTGAGGTCCTCAAAGTTCAAGATGTGTTCATATGGCACCAACATGTCCGAGCTGCTTTGAAGTCTATTCTCTGGCCACAGGGAGCCAGTGCAGAAGCCTGAGCACAGGACTAATGTGATCGTACTTCCTGGTTCTAGTCAGGACCGAGCAGCAGCGTTCTGGATGTACTGCAGCTGTTTACAGCTCGTTTGGAGAGGCAAGTGAGCAGGCCGTTACGTAGTCTAATCTACTAGAGCAAAACGCTGATAAGTCTCTTCAAGTCTGGTTTAGACCACTATACTTTCTGATTTTGGCAACAATTTTTAGATGGTAAAAGCTGCTAATGTGATTGATCTGACGTGGCTGTTAAAGTTCAAGTCTGAGTCCATTATTACCCCCAGATTTCTAACTTGATTTGTAAGTTTTAGAGCAAGACTCTGGAGTGACAGTTAACACTTTCCCTTTGTTTCTGTGGGCCAAAGACGATGATTTCAGTCTTGTCTGAGTTCAGCTGGAGAAAGTTGCTTTGATCCACACAACTGATCTGTTGGATGCAGTGACAGAGTGAATCCACTGGTCCATATTCACCTGCCGTCAGTGAAACATAGATCTGAGTGTCGTCTGCATAATTGTGATGGACACATTTTTGCTGTGTATCAGCTGACCTAAATGGCAGCAAAGTAGAGTTTTGAACAGAAAGGATCCAGGATTGGACCCTTGGGCACCCACAGGTCAGGGGCATCTGGTCCGAGAACGGATACCAATTTGAACAAAATACTTCCTGTCTTCCAGATAGGACTTTAACCAGTTTAGGGCAGTGCCAGTGATGCCCACCCAGTCCTCTAGTCTCTGTAAGAGGGTCCCATGATCGACAGTGTCAAAAGCAGCACTCAGATCTAACAGAATTAAGACTGAGGGCTTTGCCCGCGTCAGTGTTCAGGCGGATGTCATTTGTCACCTTGACAAGAGCAGTCTCAGTGCTGTGATGAGGACTGGAAACATCCAATGAGTTGTTTATTAAGAGGAATCAGTGAGCTGTTGGTAGGAGGAAGAAGAGGAAGAAACATCTATGAAGAGGTCATGAGGAAAGAAGCATCTATGAAGAAGTCATGAGGAAGAAGGCTGTGAGCACCATTCAGGACTCTTCCCAACCTTTACTAAGCCACTTTGAATTACTGCCTGCAGGAAGGAGGCATGTGTCAGCGAACAAACATATCTTTAAGATTTATGCCCTGGGCAGTCAAAGCAACTCCATGAATTCTCTACTCTTCAACTTCTGTTGAATAGTGTTGGTTGGTATTTTTTGATGTGAGTTGTGAAATGTTGGGGTATGTGGTTGGGGAATTTTTTTTTTTTTTTTTTTCATCAGGACATGAGATGTAGTGCCATTTATGATTCTTTTAAGTGTAACAATGTGGCTCAGATTTTTTTTTTATCGTTTGGTGAAACAAAGGCAAATGTCCACATCAGTGAGAAATAGTTTTCTGTATATATATTGGTAAAAAAAATAAAAAATTTGTATATAAGATGTCAACAAAATGAACTAAGAAACTTTTTCAGATTTATGTAAACTAATTATGCACTTTTCACCATTTAATTCACCAGCAGCATCTCGCCTAATATACAGATTTTTGGAAACATTGGTATTTCATTCTATACAGGTCTTCAATTATATTTTCCAGGGGGGCAGATTTTTTGGAGGGCTAAGGTCCGGGGGCCGAACAACAATTTTATATTTTATCTCTATAAAATCCACAAACCACTCACAGTGGCACAATTCAACAACAGAAATCAACATAGGACTTTAGGTTCAGAGAAGTAAAAATATCATAGCAATATGACATTACTAAAAACAGGACAAAAGCAGTCAAACCCTTGTTTACCAGAAACGTGACTCGACTAGTGCGAAGCAGACCTGGACCAAGACCAGGTTAAAACCAAGACTAAACAGACCATATCTACCAGAAAAACATGGATAAACTATAAAGCAGGACTAAATCAGGACTAAAGCAGGACTAAAGCTGGTCTAAAGCAGGACTAGAACAGGACTAAAACAGGACTACAACAGGATTAAAACAGGTCTAAAGCAGGACTAAAGCAGGAACAAAGCAGGACTAGAACAGGACTAAAACAGGACTAAAGCCAGACTAAAGCTGGTCTAAAGCCGGACTAAACCAGGAATATTTTTTAAAAGAACATTTGGTTCAAATTATATTAAAACGTAGTAGCCTACAGTAGCTGCCAAAAAAGCTCACTTTGCTATTTAGTGCATAAGAACAAACGCAGCTGTCACATGCACATTATCATGCATGTTTTTGGAGTTCTCTGAGCGCAGCCGCAGACCACGACCTCTATTTCTACCCGCTTCAAGTCAATTAAAAATATCAAGTCTGAACGTAATGAAATGGACAATGGGAAAATGTTCCTGAAAGCACTAAACTGGTGACAACGGATCTGCACCTGAGAAATAATGTATTTTTATCATTCCTTTGCCTCCATAGTCACGTTCTCTGTATGTTAAGATGTAAAATTATGTGTGTTTTATTACAATCAGACACATATTCACGAAGAAATTAGCTTATGAATTTAGACGCTCCTAGAGCAAAAGTGCACATCCGGGATGAGACCATCTTTCATAACCCGAGCCGTGGGACAATCTGCACATCACGCACTGGCGCAGACCTCTCAATCCAACGAGGAATTCCAGAAAACACGCAGTCCTCCGGTGAAACGGTGCTTAAAGTTCCTCGTTGTCAAGCCGAATTCCACTCGTTAATCAGGAGACTTCTACTCGGAGCACACGGTCCTTAAGCATGTTACATTTACACCAAATAATTAATGAAGCTGTTGTTTACTGTGTCTGCAGGATCACACGTTTGTGCTTTGACAGAGCAGTGTTTCAGATGAACCGGGGGTCTCTGGCCCGCCGTGACCAGCGGAGGAGCCGCTGCAAAGCGGCACGGAGCGCTGGTGCGTCGCGGAAAAAAATTTAAATATGTTTTTAATTATGGGAAACTGGGCCGCGGGCCAGACCAAATTGCTTCAGGGTCCGGACTTGGCCTGTGGGCCACCTTTTGGAGACCAGGGGTACTTGTTTTATACCTATGTTTGTATGGCTTGGCTTTCACTTTCAATTATAGCACTTGTATTACATGCCTGACACGCAGCGGGGAGTGACACATTTGGGAAAGACCAATTAGCAGCAGGGCTAATGTCGACATCATCAAGACAAGCCTTTCAGCAGTCGCCTCTTGAAAGCTTCACCCGATCTGAAAAAGGACCTATAGGAAGCTCATCAGTGATGTCTATATAAATACCACCTGCCATATTTCCTTATCTTGTTTTACTTGCAAATGTTATAAATAAAATGAAAGATTATTATTCTGTAGTGTTGTATTTAGAGGCAACAGTAAAACATCCGGTCAGAGAATCCGAGCACATATATGTCTTTATCTCCCTCTGACATGTTACTTACAGCTGCTCAAGGCTGTACATGAGAGATGAGAGCTGAACAGCCGAAAGGTTCCCATCGGGCATTCATCACCTTTACGAGCCCCTGCTGTTTGCATATTTGAGCCCCATAAGCCACATGAGTGATGGGCCGTGTAATGCACCATAATGGAGATTTATTCAGCGGTGGGCGGAGGGACTGCGTGCTCCCAGCCGCGATCCGGACGAGCCGTGAGTGAACACAACCTGATTTATTTCATTTAATTAGAGCAGCCATGTAAAGCAGCTCGCAGGGAAAGGTAAGTGTCCATACAGGCATAAATAACGGCTCTCTTTCACTGTTAAAGGTGAGATAGCATGCAAGTGTTTAGTCATGTCATAATCTTGTTTCCTTATCTAAAACTCACAAGGAAACACGTATTCTGTTTTGTTCACATACAGTACGCGCAAGTGACGGAAAGAAAATTGGTAACACTTTATAATATTGAATATTATTTGAAATTATGATTATTTGGAAAAAGTACTGAGAAAAGTTACACATGTAGAGACATTATGGGCTTAAACCTGCCCTTTACTTTGGCATCTCATGTTTTAGAACTTGTATACAATGTTGCGTGTACGAATCCGGGTCTTGATGGTTTGCTGCAATGTCCTTCCCCAGTCTCATCCCTATGCTGTCCTGTCAAACAAAAACTCCTTCAAAAAGACTTCAGTCAGGTATTCCATCAGTATTTAGTGTTAGTACTCCACCCACCGGCAGCAGAGGGAATTACCATGTGGAAATAAACAAAAACTAGCTTTCCCTGACATGTAAATGTTAACACACAGTTACAAAGGATGCAATATGAGGCAGAACTGCTCAGAATGAGTCTGGCGCTGATTTATAGACTTAAAGACAGTGCTCCGTGTGTGCAGCCTGCAGCGTTAGTTCAAAACCAACCCGACTAGTTGCTGAATGTCCTTCCCTTTCTCATCCTCATTTCACGCTACACTGTCCTGCCTGTATTAAAAAAAATGTAAAACAAAAAAGTCCAGATCTAGACCTTTGATGTCACAAATCTGGAACATTTTAAACCGAGTGTTTTTGTGGGCAGAGACGAGCTCGTAAACAAATGATAAATACAAATCCAGCTATGTTTTCAATGAGGGAACAATTGGGGTTAACAGGGTTAAAAGCTAAAAAACACACAAAAGGACACAAAATTGCATAATTTGTGTCCTTTAATCCCTGTTGGAAAATGTGTCCTCCGCGTGTGACCTCTCCGTCAGTGTCTCGGGGGTTAAACGCGTCAGGAGCAGTGGGCGACACAGTACAGCGCCGGGACGCATCTCTAGATCTTGAGTTGGACTTGGTTAGGATTTTCCCTAATGTGCATGTTTTCTGATATAGAGCATATTGGAAAAATCTTGGTCAGTAAATATACTGCATACAGTACATATCGGATGATTCTATCAGCCGGCTGATATGTATCTCCTTGCCAGTGTAGGCTTTGATCTTTGGAGGCAAGAATGCTAAAACGAGCGCTACATAAACAAAACAACAGCAGGCATTATTTTGATGAGGATAAAACACTTGTCAGCTCAGCAATGCATGCACATTTTAAGCTAAACTCCCAATGCAATTACACAGCATTGTTCTCCTACACATTTGTGCTAGATGGTTTGATTTGTGCGCTCCAGCGGCTCGTCCTAACCTGGCACTGGGCTCCCGGCTGAATAATGATAAGGGTAAACACCTCATTAGGCTAAAAGGCCCATAGGAACAATCAGAGCCAGGAGGAAGGCTGTGCACTGCGTTTACATGATGGAGAAATATGATGCACTCCATATGTGGTGTTAGGAGCTGTCTGAATGTGAATATAAATAAAGATGTTAAAGGGCCACACATAAGATTAACAGTCATAGGTTTTCATTTCATCCAACCAGGGCTGTATACAAAGTGCTAAGCCCAAGGGACAAATCATCTTGGTTGGCCCGTACAGCATACAGTATTCTGTATATAAAGTGGCTTGCAAAAGTATGAAACTTTTCCACATTTTGTCACATCTCCACAACAAATTTTCCACTTTGTGGAATGGCCTTTCACGCAATTACAGCTGCAAGTTTTTTGGGTTATGTCTCTACCAGCTTTGCTCACCTTCAGCTGACATTTGTGCCCATTCTTCTTTGCACAACAGCTCAAGTTTAGATTTAATGAAGAGCGGTTTTCAGATCTTGACACAAATTCTTGTCTGGATTTATATGTCTGGACTTTGACTGGGCCATTCTGACACATGAGTATGTTTAGTTTGAAACCATTCCATTGTAGCTCTGCTTTATGTTTAGGGTTGTGGTCCTGCTGAAGGTGACCCTCCGCCCCAGTGTCAAGTCTTTTACAGACACCCACAGGTTCTTCCAAGATCTCCCTGTATTTGGCTCCTCCCATCAGCTCTGAGCAGCTTCTTTGTCCCTGCTGAAGAAAAGCATCCCCACTGTCAACATGGTGGTGGTGCATCATGTTGTGGGGATGCTTTTCTTCTGTGTTCAGAGCCATGTGTCGTGTTAGCGTTTTGCTTTTAGGCCAAAAAGTTCAGTGTGGGCACCTTTTTCTCTCTCTCTTTCTCACTTTTTTTTCTCTTTTTTTCTCTCTCTTTCCTTTAAAAAAAAAAAATCGGTATAGCGTAAAACACATACTTTAAAGACGTACAACTACAGAAGACGTACAACTACAGTAGGTGGTGGTAAATGCGCCTTTCGGCTGCCAACCGCCATTAAAAGCAACACAACAACAACAACAACAACAACAACAACAACAACAACAACAACAACTGTTATAGTCCTGGGCCTACTCCAGGTTGTTGGTGTTTTATTTATTCTTCTCAGCTAAACTCTATAAAAAAGCTTAAAGAACAGATTCAGGGATATAATAATGGTTTGACATCAATATTCGGAGAAAAAAACACTGAATGCAGAAAAGTTAGAACGATGACTTATCTCAAAAGCCTAAGCACCCGAGGACCACAAAGAGGCACAGGTTTTCACATCATGATTGATTGATATGTTTTGGTATCGTATTGGCCTCTTTTTACACAACAAGCTGCGTTCCTTTTGAAAACACTGGAGGACGTTTTTGGGGGACGGGAGGTCGTTCTGAGCTCATCATCATCACGTCTTAAAGTAGATCAAATTTGGTGTAAATGGTGCGTTTTGCTGACCACCGTTTCTGTGTAAATTTGACCAAAAACATGCGTGAACATGACCAAACAGGTATTAGCTTGATTGGCAAAATTAAAACATGGTTGACCGCTCTTTAATATTTGATAAAGATATTGCTGGACATCACAACTTGTAATATTTAATAAAAATTTGTTCAGCCACACAACACAAATTATAACAGGCCTTAGACGTTTGTTCTTATCCTGTGCTGCTCTCCGCCTCCTGAAAAATACAATTTATGCAGTAAAATATACATAACAGCAGCATGTCAGAGGAGTAAAGCGCGTGTAAAATCATGAATGTTGAAAAGACAGGGCACTTGAAAGCCTGTGATGGATGTGGAACCAAGTGGAGCGTATGTGTGAGCAATAAAACACGAAGATGTCTGTCATAAAGAACGGGCAGGAGCAGCTGAAAGGTTTGTGCGCTCGGTCGGGGGCTGGTTGTGTGATGATGGTGGTGGTGGTAGGGGGCGCTGTGGTGGCGGTGGGGGTAGAGTTAAGGGGGCGCACTGTCAGATAAAGCACTTTTACTGCCTGTTACCTCCACACGCCTGGATTTACAGCTCTCTGCTCCGACCATCGCTCCACATAAATCTGCCCTCTGTGGACACACGCACAGCCCTGGAGACAGAGGCAGAGATGTCACTGTGATCTATGAGAAGGAGGTTTTTATTGGCTCATATTTAAACAAGATATTTGGTTTTTGTGTGATATTTAGGAATAAATACACACACAGATCCTTATTATATGTAGATCTATATTTTAAAATGTTGTTCATTGTAAACTTATATTGATCCAGAACGGCTTAATAAAAGACACAGGTCCATTGACTTTCTGTTCAAAACTGCGGAACTGATTCTCCGCTATGTAATGTTTTTGTATGACCAGGAGTATAAAGAATGTAATGTACAGAGCTGTGGGTGGGGGAAACAAACAAGCAAAAAATCTAAGCACTCACGGCGGGTGTACACTGACTGCGAGGTGGTGTAGTTCACATCCCACAAGACATAGAAAGTGATTAAAAGCAATGAGCTCTGTTACACTCTGGGGTTTGTGCATGTTTGCGGAAAGAATCTGCAAGCTGCCAGACACCGCAGCGGTCTGGAGAGGTTTTCACGTAATTAGACTAGGGTTCTCTCGTGGACCCACGTGAATCTGCACGGTGTTCATCAAATACAGCAGTGCACTGGAGTTGGTTTAACAAGCAGTCTGAAACTAGCCATACAAAATACCTGCCTCGCGTTTGGTGCACACCCAGCATCAAGCCTCAAATGCAGGACAATATAGGATTTCTCAATGGCATTGGAAGTAACGATTACAAAAGTAACACATTACAATCGTATAACGCATTACTACAATCTCAGTCAGACAAGTTACAAAGGCATTTTATTTGTTGGCACTAATTTTCTCCGGGGCAGTACAGGGGCTTCTCCAGGCTGGCCATGTACTTGGTGAGGTAACGTCAGCTCATCACAGTACACTGAACATGTGCACTTCCTGTGAACTTCACTTGAGAGAATGCCAGCATTGGCCATACCAACGAGTCAATGCCTGATCTTGTAAGATCTCTGAAGCATAATGTTGTTGTGTCCTTGAGCAAAACACTTCCCTCACCTTGACTCTAGTGTCCATTTGTGATGGGCCAAACGAGTCGAGCCACCGGCCCATGTGTCAAGCTGTGTCAATAAGAAAAGTCCCATGACCAACACATCTACCGTGTCATTTTGATGTTGCTAGTGTCAGAAGCACTGCTGAAGCTGCACCGTGAGGCTAAAGTCTTTCAGGTTCATTGGTGATAAATATTTGCTTGTTCCTCTTCCGGCTAATTGTGATCTTTCACAAGAATAACCTCTGCAAGCCCTACATGTTACTATCCTTTTACATTCATTTCGAGTCACTTCTAATATAACAGCCAATAGGCTGTACAATAGGCTGATATTTGAACTTCTCACTAAATATCTCAAATATTTGTTGATCATTAGCACGAATTCTGATGCAGTATTCGCATTTTTTAATGCACGAGCCCAGTGTTGTGTTAACACGTCAGCTTAAAGAGTAACTAAACGCTAAAACCACTTTTTTTAACTGATTAACTGTGCAAATTGGTCTAAAATAGATTCGTGAAAAATCTTGTTTTTGGGTCCAAAGCTGTGCCTGCATTGTCCTCTTTGGATTCAACTGTGGCCACTACAATTGAATTTTGCGGTTGGACCTGCGGCTTCTGCTGAATCATAAACTAGGTCCCTATGTCACAACTGAACCCATGTGAGCCCCGCCTCTGTGTCTGGCGAGGTGTATGAGAGTAGAGGGGGAAAAGAGCCTGTGCACTTTAGCTGTCACTGCCTCGGCTGCTATGGCTTTAAAGCCAAACTGAGGCACCGCCTTGAGCCAGCGACCTGTCCACGCCCCGCTCAGACCCGCTGAGGTCCACTTGGCTCCGCGATGCCCCATTGGGTCTGGAGAAGAGGGGAAAGAGGTAATCCAAGCGCAAATGTCCGCATAGATATGCAGATATCCAGATTAGAAAGTCAGCCTGTGCATGTTTCCTTCTGTCGGCAGCAGCATCACCGGGCTAGAGCCCGCCTCCTCACCTGCATCTCTCAGCCCCCCGCGCCTCCCCTAAACCTCCGGGGACTGCCCACAGAGGAGCATTTTTTAAATTTTGCCACGGGGGTTTAGTAAGACTTTAAGAACCAGAAGGCCTACCTTATTTAGACCACCAGATGGCGCAATAGAGTGCACCAACACAGTCTCGGAAATGTGTAACACACACCTTGACCCGTCATCTACCCATCACTAGTGTCCATGTATGCTGATGTGTGAAAGAAAATGTGTTTGCAAGAGTGAATGTGGGACAATGGATCAAAATGAGCCTATGGCTACAATCCGGCGGCACATCATGTATGTTCAATAACATTCACTTTCCTGTCCAAATAACAATGATAATTGGGCAGAACATTCCGCCTAATGTGATTTTACACCCTCCTGTGTCTAACCAGTTCACCCAGGCTCTGGACTGCCAAACTGTTGTTGAAACGGAGCAGAAACCAATCAGGAGAAGAAGCAGAGGCTTATGATTGAGCAGAAGGCAGCGGGAATGGGTGATGCTCCCACCAAAAAGCCCCCTGTACTTTGTGCTGGCCTGAACACTGTCACTTTTCCGGTTGAGAGCAAGAAGGCCCAGCTTGTTGGGATTGTCCATTGTGTAACCACTATCCTATCTTCATTTTCTGTTAGAGTGCAGTAAGCAAAAAGTGAAGCTGATGTGATTAATGAGCAAAGTACTAAAAAAAAAATGGTTTTGTAATTTTAGATCTATTCTTTGTTTGTCAGCACAAATATACAGTAACTCTATGATTTATGCATACGAGGCAATAATTCTTGGCCACAAATGTAATGAAAATAATGGTGCTTATTCATTTTGTGTATCTTCTTGCAGATTAAATAAAACATAACTAATAAGAAATGCTGCTTCTGTGTCTTATATGTGCTTAGGGTTATGCAGGGGGCCACAGTCGCTTAGTGATGGTCTAAATATCAGAAAGCTGTCAGGTCAATGTCCTGAGTCTCTTTTTGGCGCACTTTCCAACAGATCATTCTCTGTTGGAAAGTATGTCAAAAAGAATTCGGACTGAGACCCCATATGAGACTTTTTTAAGTTCTTGTTCCAGGGCAGGGGTCTTAACAATCAGACCAAGAACCTTTTTAATGGTGGAGTTGGAGAAAGAGGTGCAGCACTAACTTTGGCGTGAATACGTTTAAATATTTTGTATTATTGCTTGTTTAGAGTCTGTGCATCACACCACAGTTGTATGGTGTGTAGTGCACTAAAGGAGTGTAGGATAAAAAAATAAAAACCCTGTCAGTTAATTATAATTATATTTTCACGTAAAAACAGTATATCGTAAAAGCAGCTCTTGGCGTCAAAATGGGACCACAGTGTGTTGTCTGCGGATCTTCTCTCATTTTAGTCTTAAACTATTGAGAACCAGCATCAGAACCACGGGGAAACAGCCGCTCATCTCCACGGATGTATGAAATCATCACCAACAGAAGAGAAAGAGAACTGACACCAGTTTTAGCATTGTTGTTTTTTGGACATTTAAGTACCCACGCAGCGCTCCTTATTTTAATATATTCTTTGACGATAAAGAGAGTTCATTTATTGGAAAGAGCGTTAGCAGCTGATTAGCGCTAGCTTTCCTCTGCTTCAGGATTCATATTTGATTTAGATTGCCAGCTTATTTATCATAAAACATGAACATTAACAGGTGTTTGTTATGAGAACATGTGCATCTAATACACACATATATGATTAGCTTTGAGTCAATTCGGTCAGTTTAAAGACATTTACGATCTTCTCTGTGAATAGTTTGGACCCAAAACACTGGCCCTTTACGTTCCTTTTGTCTTTGGCAATTCAATTGAAATCACTAAATATAGTTTTTGGACATTAAATTGAAGTTTATCACCGATTACACCCCATTCATTTCAATGGACGTGGTGTTTGTTGTCACCCAAAGGGGGCAGGGACATTCTGGTGGAACAGGAAATAACGTATGACCAGAGAAATCTATAAATTGTTTTTATCGACAGTAAACTAGGAAGTAGCCTTGGTGCTCCGTTAAAATGCTAGTTGTGGTTAGCATTACTGTGACGGCAAAACACCGCTCTGGTCTCTGACAGTTATAAAGGGCACTTATAAACTCATCACAGTGAATAAGAGGTTATTGCATTAGGAAAGTGAGAAACATCACAAAGCTTGACACTACAAATGGGGACAAGGCAGGGATGTCCCCTCTCTCTGTCTCTATTCACCATTTTTATTGAACCCCTGGCAGCAGCTAGCTGGCTGAACCCATCAATCAAAGGTATTGAAACAGCACAAGCCCGTAAAATCTCACTTTATGGAGATGATATACTACTATTTTACAAGAATCTCAAACATCTATTCAAGAAATAATCCAAAAAATGCAGTCCTTTTCAAAAATTTCAGATTATACAATTAATTGGAATAAATCATCCATCCTCCCGAATACGTTAAACCAAATGGGATATGGCATCCCACAGATCACCTATACCTATATGCCAAGATCACATCACTTACCTAGGCATCAAGATTTCCTCCAGGCTGTCAGAAGTGATAACACTCAACTTCACACCACTGCAGAAGAAGAAGAAGAAGACTTACTTCGATGGCTCAACCTTCCCTCTCCATAAATGGCAGGATAGCAGCAAAAAAGATGAGAATTTGACCAAGAATAAACTTTCACCAAATCACAAATTGCACACTTGTCCCATCTAACTTCACCCCACTTTGGAACAACCCTGACCTCTTAAGCAATAAAAACACTCAATTTCCCCACATGTGCTGAAAAGGGTATCACCCACATTAAGCATATTTTTTAAAACAACATATTGACAACATTTCCACACTTGGTCCAGCAGTTTGGCATCAGGGGCAATCATTTTTTAAAATACCAACAAATCAAATCATCAGTTATGGAAAAAATAAATTTCAGACCGACAAATTTAGAACTCCCGCCCGCAATATCAGACTTGATTAATATCTCTTCTCCAAAGAAACTTCCCTCTAAAATATACAAAATAATTTCAAAGCCATCTCAGACCATATGCCTACCAACAATAAAATGGGGAAATTACCTTTCAATAACTCCTTATGCCAACTTCTGGACCCAAATCTGTAAAATATATATCTTAATGTGCCAACTTACAATTAATACAATACAAAACACTTCACAGAACACATTACACGGGTAACAGATTAGCTATAATGGGTTTCACATCAGAGATTTGCATACATTGCACTCAGAAAAGTATAGACACATATCCATGCAACCTGGCACTGCACTCCAGTCAAACAATTTCGGGAAGAGGCCACACAGTCACTATCCACTATAGTGGGCTGCCACATCCCATTATCCCCCTCTCTCTGCCTGCTAGGGGATCTCACAATAATTACTGAAAAAACGATAAACTTCAACCTCACAGCTCTAACCATCACCAAGAAAACTATCCTCATGAACTGGAAAACCCGCAATATCATACACATTAACCACTGGAAAAATCTTCTCACCGACTTCATTACAATGGAATACACATCTCCCCCCTATAAACACTCATCTGAAACTGACCTCCCCCACCCAACGCTCTCTGACCTTTTACAACTCTGATTCCCTTCTCTTCTTCCTCCATCTTCCACTCTTCACACATTTCAGTTATGTATTTGTCTGTGAGCCAACTCCTACACAACCACCACCCTGCCACACAATCATGTTAACACATACATGTATTTTTGTTGTTGTCATTATCATCATGATCATTGTTGCTGTTGTTAGTACAATTATCGCTGTTATCATTTATATCACTACTATCGTTGTCACAACTGTTGTCCTGAAAATACTAACACCCCCCCATCATTTCTAGTGTTTTTAATGCACTACAGTGTAGTAAGGGCAATGTAAATACACCGAAACACACTCAGGCAGGCAGGACCAACGAAAGGTGGTTTCCTTAGTATGTAGAAACACTCACTATATATATATAGATAGATAGAAGGGACAGAAATTATGCTTTTAGACATGTGTATGTACTGTTTATATATGTAGATATGTGTATATCTATATCTTTATACATATATATATGCAATGACAATGAGGTATATAATGATTGTTATTTAAAAAATATAACTATATCTACATGTACGACAATATATGGTAGCATTGTGACGATGGTAATGATAATAAAACACATTTTTACTCTGTTTGAATGCATACACACATACACTCACGCACACATATGTACAAACATACACACAGGCAAACAAATGTACATCCAGGCACACACCCACACACACATGCAAACACAAACACGTACAGACACACACACACACACATACGCACACACACGCACACACACAATCACCCTGCTCTGAAGTTTCTAGATTGTTGTCCCTCTACTTGTCTAACGTGTATTGTTGTCTGTCTTTTTCTGTTTTTGTTCTTGCTGTCCTCACTATTGTTACTGTTTTGTATTTGTAAATAAAGAGGGAAAAAAATAAACACCCCCTTCAGTTACACTACTTTCCTTTTTTGTCTGTAATTTTGTTCAATTCTGTTTCTTAAAGGGACACTGTGTAATATTGAGTAAACTCGTAAATACACAATTCCCTTAAACCAAAGCTTCACTGCTCTACAACTATATGAGCCTCTCTGAGTGCTCTCCACTCCTCCCCTCTGTCTCTTCTCCTCAGCTGAGCAGACAGGTCAGGTCAGCTACGCAGAAAGGACAGGTCAGTCACCGTCTTCAGGACAGCGCAGAATTGGCGCTTCACAAAGAAAATTCACAAACATAGGAACTTGTCTCGGCATTAAGGTGTAACATAAAACACTGATCAATAATAAAAACATTTATGAAATCAAAAGGGCATAGATTAAGAAACAATTTAAAATTACTATAGTATAAAATAAAAAGGAAAATAGGCATTACTATGTACAGTTGTAGTGCAGCAAGTAACAGTGCAGTGAGTGATTGAATAGTTGCAGTTAAAGTGACAGGTGTTTAGAAGTGTTCATGAGTCCAACGGCAGAGGGAAAGAAACTATTCTTGTGGTGGGAGGTTCTGGTCCGGATGATCCGACCTGCTCGTCCCAGAGCCCTGGAGACGTACAGGTCCTGCAGAGATGGACGTCTGCGGCCGATCACCTTCTCAACACACAATGCGTGGTCTTTGTTTGTCCCTGGCTGTGATTCCAGCGTACCACACGGTGATGGAGGAGGTGAGGATGGACTCAATGATGGCCGTGTAGAACTACACCATCATCTACCACTGTGGGTCCATGACTTTCACACACAGGCTGCTTTCTGCGTGGTGCTGACTCATGGAGATGACTCGTACTACTGCACTTATGTTTCACATTTGACACAAAAAGTTTAGGGGATCAAAGCAGACAGTACGCGAAGGCACACGCAATCTATTCTAATATTCTTCATGTATGTTTATATCGCCAAATGAGCGGTCAGGAGGAACATGTTTAAAAGTTAGATTCAAAAAGGGGCGGGATGAGTGCTGCCCGGTTGTCGAGCAAAGTGTCAGAGCCGGATTCTAACTCACGATGCTGTGGCGGGCTAACATGGAGTCTGGCATGCGTGTTATCTACTCAACCGCATCTACTCCATCTACTCCATCATCTTATACATCCCTCAAAGGAAATTACACTGTGCCCTCATGATGATACAGTGCACACAAAATACGCCCACTAGGTGTTTAAAAGTGTAATTAATTTAGAGGTGTTATTTATTTATTTTTACATAGTGCACCTTTAATATGCCCAGGTTTTAAGTATTAACTCAAAATATTATTATATTCCATTTGTCCATCGTGTTAGTTGTATCTCGCTCAAAACATTATATTTTACCTATAATTACTAGTCACCTATAATTACAGTTACAGTCATTTCCACTGGAAGGCATCTGATCTAAAGCCTTTGGTGCTGGTAACCACTTCCAGATTTGAGAAGGCTTTATTTAAAAGGATATTCTTTTTCAAGTCAGGGACCAAAAAGGCATGAGTAATTTGAAGCTATTATCTGGAGGTAGAGAGTTTTCTAACCTTTGTGTCTCTTTCAGAAGAATGAGAGCGTATCATTAGAGGACTATTTTAAAAAGCGACATGCTTTGGAAACTCATCAAGCACTTGAACAGTAATATCTTTTTAATAGAGTCTGACTAACAGAAATTCATACTGAGGCCGGAGGTGCCCCTAAAGCACTGAGTCAAAGGTCTAGTCATGAAATGTACCAGACGTAATTGTAGCCTCTTCTGACAGAAATCCTGTTTCTACAAAAGAGGCAGAGAAATGACGCATCAGCGCATTAGTTTGAGAGTTTTAGTTTAAAAAGTCTCAAGTTGTTAAGCAGCTCTAATTAGAAAATTAACTGTGAAATGAACTGTGGGGATAATTTGGCGCATTAGGAATAAATAGGGAAATCACAAGCTTTTCAAATGTCTCTAGTAAAAAGGGCAAGGCATGAAATCTGAGGCATTTGGGTTGAACGATTTGGGAAAAAATATAAATAGAAATGTTACTGTTGCAATTAGGTTGGCTTTTTGTAACAAGGATTCATTAACATTTGGCGGAAGATTTCACAACATGGTTGTCTTTTACCTACATAACTAGCCATTTATTTGTGGCAACAACAATTGAAATTGAAATGAAATAATTATTTTGTCAAAGGCCTTTGATTCAGTGGATTATTGTATTATCTTGGATCATCTGGATGCTATTGTTAATAAATTCAAATATAACAAAATGTATGCTGTTCTCTAAACGACACTCTAGTGACCCAAAAAAGGTATCTATTCTCACGCTTGATGGTAATATGATTGAACAAGTACCCTATTAAAAATACTTGGGCATCTGGATCGATCATAAACTCTCTTTTAGCACACACGTACAAGAGCTGAAAAAAAACGTGTTTTCCTCTTAATTGTAAAATATGTGTAAACGTGTTTTTATGTATTGATTAATTTTATTGAATGTTTTATTTGTGTTTTAGTATCCTGTGTTTGTTTGTTTGTCTGTTAGTTTGTTGTTGTTTATTTTGTGTTATATTTTAATATGGTACACATGAAAAAGATAACTTTTCTCATTGGGTTTTCCCTGTATAAATAAATAAAATGAAAAAGGACAGTCTGCATCATACGCATTGTTATTGGTCTTTAAAATGTTTTTAAACTTTCTACTGAAACCACACATTACTTTCAATCAATCAGACCTTCCCTCATCTAGATTGGTGCCAGATCTACTGGCAGCAGAGGGAATTACCATGGAGGAAAAAAAACAAAAGCTAGCTTGCCCTCACATGCTAATGTAAGCATACATTTGCAATGAATGTGATTTGAGGCTGAAATGCTCAGAATGTGTCTGGCAATGATTTAGGGAAGGGGTGTCAAATATGCGGCAACAGACGTTTTAATCCGGCACGCAAAACATTTCTAATAGATATATATCATTCTTATTGGTAGAACTAGGAGTGCCACAATCCTTTGCAGCAGCCGCCCCTCCCCTGCGCTTCTCGGCACTGCCCTGCTGCTGGAGCGTCCAGTGCCGAGGGAAGAGAAGTGACGACTTGCACCATACTTTACAGATCTGACTTGAGCAGAGACTTATGAGCGGGGAAAGAGACGTGTGGTTTTGGGAAACTCATGGAAAAAAAGAGCTGTGTTAAAAGTGGCGTTAATGTGGAGCTAACAACAAGAAAACAAATGTCTGTGATGGCAGCTCTGTGAGGAAAACATCCAAACCAGTGCAAACCTGGACAGATCAGGAGCCACAGGTAAAAACACAAGTCAGAGTGGAATAAAGTACAAACTAGACAGAGTGAAGCTGCTTTGAGCTCTGACTGTGTCCACACTAATGTGACACAATGCACTCATTTCATTCACTACATGAATAATTTGTCACTAAAATCAGCTTTTAATCAGCTCTTAAACTATAAAAACAGTGAGCACATACTGAATTTGAGCAGCAACAGCCAACAGGTCTGTGACATCAACATTTCATATCAGAAATCATATCACAAGTCCATGTTCCTGTTCTTGCTGCTGATGCATGAATATGGACTTTCACATGCTTCACAGTTGCAAGAATGTCCACAAATAACTTGTATTAAACTATATAAAGCTATTTATATTGAATTTGTATTCAAGTATTATAAAAAAAATATCAACCTGAGCGTCAAAATCCAGCCCTCGGCCCAAAATTTGTTTGACACCCCAGGTTTAGGTCGTTTTCACACTGTCACTAGTTAGGTCTACGTAGAAGAGCTTTCGCTCCGACAGCGGTACACTTGGGCCAGTGTGAACACAACAGCAACAGCCACATTAAATTGACTCTGAAGCGGAGTGAGTGTGGTGTGAAAATAGTTGACCTCGGGCTTCTTTCACCGTGCATGACCAGAATACAGAGATACCGTTTGCAACCTGCGACTGACATGACAAATTAGATCAACTTCTATCAGCGAGACACTTCTACCTCTGCGCAGACAAGTAAAGCCTCTGTGTGATGCTCAGACAGATTTTTCTCTGCCTCCACCTTCACGCCACCCTCACGGTGCATTAACCACGGGTGACAGGAAAGAAAGACCACAGCGCAGAGAACCAGGGTACTAAGCATGTCCATGCGTATCCAGTCAGCTCTGATGACCGCTGTCATGGAAGGTCGGTAGTCAGCTGATGCCTCTCAAGGTGTTTGGGTGAATGAGGGTGATGCATGTGAACAGTACTGACCCAAAAGTGAAGTAAATGGAACTCAATTTAGACTGCACTGGGGCGGCTCCAGGGGAAGCTCTGGATTTGCAATAAGGAATTACAAACCTTTCCAGAATTTTGGCAATGTATCTGGTCTAGTTCATTTTGATAGAACCCTCTTTTCGTGTGAAATCAATCCTTTAGAAATGGGCAAGTTTACTTTTCAAGTTTACTTTTCAGTTCCTCTTTGACTCTCCTTTAAACAAGTTTCATTGGTTGCAGCCACAGCTATATCATCAACTCATACTAACAGGATGTCTTTTCATTTTCAGACAGTTTAGTGTAGCTATAGTGGTCAGCCTGACTTTGCTTAATGTGTAGTTTGCACACCAGTTTTACAAAATGTTTTGGTTTAGTCTGAAAACCTTCTGGTTGTTCCATGTATATTTTGCGGTCAATAGGTGCGTGCAAGTAAGCTGCCTTAACGTCCATTCGATGTAACGGTACAAGGGAGAAGGTGTCCTTTTCTTTAAATCTAGCTATTTTGTCTCTCATTGCCTTTTTCCAGTTCTCAGCCAGCGGTGATGATAGAGCATCTTTAAAATTTGTGGCAGCCCAACTGTAGCTCGGTAACGGCAGTCGATAGTTAACTCACTGTTCTGTACTGCGCATTCATAGTCATCCAAGTTCTTTGGTGAATGACGATCAAAACTCACAAAGATTCAATTTTTGCCTTTTGGATCTAGCTTTTTCCTGTTTTGTTCATACACCACACAATCTGAACCAAACTTTTTCATTTTTGACAAATCCGTTCTCTTGCCAGTGAAGAGGAAATAAGTTGTCTCCCCTGTTCTCTTACAGTAACACCTGTTTCTTATGATGGCTGCAGTTCTAGCTGCGAAGGACCAGAGCTCTTTTGGTAGTCCTGATTCTATCAACATGCAGTGCACCATTTAAAACAGTGTACGCCAGTTCCTCTCCACTGTCCCATTTGGATGCTCTCATGCTTAATAGTATTGTCTATCAGTAGTGACTGATACTCCTCGGCAACAAACTCAGTACCATTGTTAGATCTCAGACGATGTACTTTATCGCAAGGTGCTGTGTCTGCCAGGAACTGTTTTGCAGCTTCTACTGCCTTGTTTTTATTCTTAAAGTACACATACATGGCACCAGAAAAATCTGCAGTGAAAGTGATAGCATATTTGTACCCTTCAGATGACTCTGGGGCGATAGGCCCACCAAGGTCTGTATGTACGAGCTCTGCCGGGCTGTGGCTCTTACATCTGCTTCTCTGTTTCTGCTCTGGGTGAATTTGCCCTGCAGACATGTTTCACACAGTTTAGGTTTGCATTTTCTATCTTTGATTTTCATGCCATCCACAACTGTTTCAAGTTTTACTATGTCACCACAGGTTGCAATGACCCATTATTTCATGCCAAGTTTTCAGATCAAAACGTGCATTACAAGAATCATCGCAGCTCTCTTCCACAACGTCCAAATAGTATACTCTGTCTTTTACCTTCATGTTACATGTAGTACCATCAGGAAGGATAATTTTGTTGATGTTCTTCTCAAAGTTGAACTTTGCTCATTTTCAAAGTGCTGCCACCACAGACAGGATGTTCTGTGGGTATCCAGGGATCAAAATGGCGTTGTCAAGCTTGAAACTGACCACTCCGTCTCTGCTGCTAGCAAGTTTGATCTGGGTGTCCCCCCTTCTTCAGTACATTGCCAGTGATCCATGACCCATCTGCCAGCTGCATGACATTGTTCTTAGGCCAGAACGTCTCGTTGAATCTGGTGAAAGCTCCCTCGTTGGTGATGATGTGGGCAGAGGCACCACTGTCCACAATCCCTCCGGTTGTGCACTGTGAGGTTGCCATTCCATCGCCTTGGGTATGAAGGTCTCCTCCTCTGTTGCCTGCTTGTCTCTAGTGCGAGAACTGCACTGCCTGGTGTCTTTTATGGCAGCCACCTAGCTGTTGTTTGGTGTAGTAGGAGTCCTAAAGTCTCATTGTGCTTTCTTCTCTTTGTATCTATAGTCTCTTGCTTTATGCCCAACTTTTTCACAAATAAAGCATTCCCCTTTGAAGTATTTCTCCTTCTCCTTGCCTAACTTTGGCAAACTTTAGCAGCTCTGAAGTTTGCAGTCTGGGCAGACTACGGGCAGACAAGGTGCTGAGCTCGGTGAAGATTAACGCTTCTCTTGTCTGAGTGACATGCACTGGATTCTAATTCAACTGTGAGTCCTTTGTACATAGCTACCAAGAGTGCATCACTGATGGTCTCTTTAGCTGTGTTCAGTGCGGCCACTATCTTCTCAACACGTGCTACATAGTCCGCTTGCACTTCCCCATTAGCCATTAGCGCATTGGTTAGCTCTTTGTAAAGCCCAACAATCCGGGGCTTTTCTTCTGACTCATAATGGCGCCTCAGTATTTCTGAACTTTTCTTTCCATCGTCTGGCGCTTCCTACAGGATTAGCACAAATTTCTTATTGTACAAACATCCACACAGTTCTGCTTATGCCAGTTCATTTTTCCTACCGGCCTCCACTGCTTCTTGTGGGTTAGCAGCTGCCAAATCCTGACCTCCGAGGTTACCGTTTTTGAGGCCTTTTGTTTTCAAGTACGCCAAAAATCTTCCCTCCCAGATGTAATAGCAGGCTTCAGTTCCGTCAAACCTCGGCGGCAGTCCTCGTCCGTGCATCGCTGGGTCTTGCCTGGGCCCATAACCTGGGCCCATAACCTGTTGAGTGTACTGCTGTGGGTCGCTCTGCTTGTGCACGGGAACTCTCTCCCGTGTCTTCTGATTGTGTAGTAGACATCTTTGGAGAACACTACCAGTTACACACCAAGTTAGCAACACACGAGACAGGAGACACGTTTGTCTTCTTAACCGGTAGCCACAATGCCCAGCTGCTCTGACTGTTTCTGAGAAAGAGACAGGAGGCTCCGCCTTTATTATTTTAGACAGCACATAACCTTGCACACAACAATATAGTGCCAACATATGCAGTGGTAAAAATCACCCTCTAGCAGGGAATAACATTATAACATTGTAGACAGCTCCAAAAAGTAGATTTTACATAATACCTGCTCTTTAATAATTTGTCTGACCTTTGACCCAAATAGAAGTCTAAAGGAGGCTGGAAGTATGCGTGGCCATAGTGTTGGGCGGAGCCTGGTCCATCGGTCTGAGCGCAGGTCCAGATACAGGGGCCATACAGGTGTTTAAAGGGTTGTGAGTGACAGGATTGTTCGTTCTGGTGGAGGCAGCTTCGTTCCCGGGGGCCGAGCGGGTGTTTAGAGGGTTGTTGAGGGTGATGTTAAAGGTGCCCTTCAGGACGGTGTTGAGCAGACCCGGGCTCAGCTGTGGAGACACAAAATCTGTTAGGTTGAATGCAGCGTCAAACTCAAGCCATTCACATGTAGTAAATGTGTGTCTTCTTTTTGGTTTATATTATTGATATTTGTTCATCTAAGGGAGCAACCTTCGACCGGAAAAGTTACATCTTACACCTTTACACCGGGTTCCAAGTTATTATGCAAATTGTGATTAAGTGTCATAAAGGTCATTTTTGTTTGTTATCCAGTGAAACTCATGGATGGTATTGTGTCTCAGGGCTCTTTGGGTCCAATTGAAAGAGAAACTACTTAAGAAAGACGTTCCACATTATTAAGCAGACCACCATTTTCAAGCAATATTAGAAAGAAAAAGGATCTCTCTAGTGCTGAAAAGCATGAAATAGTTGAATGCCTTGGACAAGGTATGAAAACCTTAGATATTTCACGAAAACATAAGCGTGATCATCGTACTATTAAGAGATTCGTAGCTGATTCAGAGCACACACGGATTTGTGCAGATAAAGGCACAATGAGGAAGGTTTCTGCCAGACAAATACATCTGATTAAGAGAGTAGTTGCTAAAATACCAAAGCATCAAACAGGTATTTGAAGCTGCTAGTGCCTCTGGAGTCTCGCGAACATCAAGTTGTAGGATCCTCCAGAGACTTGCAGTTATGCATAACAATCTTCTATTCCGCCACCCATAACCAATGCACACAAGCAGAAACCCAGAAATACATGAAGACTAATTTTCAAACAGTTTAGTTCACTGATGAGTGCCGTGCAACTCTGGATGGTCCAGATGGATGGAGAGGTGGATGGTTGGTGGATGGCCACCATGTCCCAACAAGGCTGCTTCGTCAGCAAGGAGGAGGCAGAGTCATGTTTTGGGCCTGAATCATGGGGAGAGAGCTGGCTGGACACTAAAGGTGTGAAAATGACCTCTGTGAAGTATGTGGGGTTTTGGACTGACCACTTTCTTCCATGGTACAAAAAGAACCGTGCTTTCCATAACAAAATCATCTTCATGCATAACAATGCACCATCTCATGCTGCAAGGAATAACTCTGCATCGTTGGCTGATATGGGTTTAAAAGAAGAGAAACTCATGGTGTGGCCCCCATCCTCCCCTGACCTCAACCCTATTGAGAACCTTTGGAGCATCCTCAAGCGAAAGATCTATGAGGGCGGGAGGCAGTTCCCATCCAAACAGCAGCTCTGGGAGGCTATTCTGACATCCTGCAAAGATATTCAAGCAGAAACTCTCCACAAACCCACAAGTTCAATGAATTCAAGAATTGTGAAGCTCCTATCAAATATGTGGTCCTCTGTTAAAATGTAAATTGACCTGCTAATTCTCCTACTTTGACCGATTTCCGTTCTTTACAACAATAACATGGTGAAACTCTTTTGTGCATAATAATTTGGAAAAGTGCATTTTAAGTTTTTATTTTTGAAAAAAATACTGTCATCATTGAGCGGTTTGTTCAATAACATTCAAATTGTACTCTAAAGGTTGATGATTTGAACGTCATGATGACTGTCATTTATATTTACTATTTGGCAAAATCAGAGAAAAATAACATTTGCATAATAATTTTTAACGCAGTGTAAAATGAACTTTCAGCCAATCAAAGAACCAGCTTCGGCAAATAAGTCTGATCCATCATCGGCCTTTTGAAGGAGGAACGGCGTGAATTAAATTACTGTAGGGCTGCAATGATTGATCGGAATAAAAAAAGGATAAATAATGTATGTTTATCATCTATAATACACATTATTTGTAAATATTCTCTATATTTCCATATTTCAACAATTATTTGGTTAAAAATGCTTTACTCCAAAATAAGAAACCAAGGAAAAACATCACTAAAACAAGAGTGGATTAACAAGAGCAGCGCTTGTTTTAGCACTGCCGTTTATTTAAATGAAACTCACCACATCGCTGTTGCCCTACATTTACTCCTCAGCTACAGGAGTTTTTCAAAATGTTTATCTGAACGTTTATTTCTCTTTGGCGTGAGGACAAGACTCACTCGTGGCACAATGCACATGCTCACAACACGCGAGCGTTTGCTGCCGCGGCTCTCTCTCTACTCTGTGGCTGGGAAACAAACCTGGCTCTGGGATTGTGGTGAGGAGATGAGACCTCACCAACACTAATTGATTTGAAAAAGTAACTAGTACTAGATTACACGGGTGCCTGTGTTACGTTCCTCATTGCTCTAAAAAAGAAATCTGAGTACTCGAACACGTTACAAGCTAACGCATTACCCCCAACTCTGACTATTATATGGTAATATATTATACAACACACATGATTCAACAAGGTTTGCTCTTTGATTTACCGTATGCAGACAGAGTAAATCTATAGAGCGGTATGAACGTGTCTGTCCTTTCCACTCTTCAAATAAACAGGAGTGAGTAAATAAACCAAATAAACCCAGTGAACAAACACAGAGGAGCCTGTGTGAACACTGCAGGTTACAGGTCACTGATCTCACCACTTTAAAACCAATACTCTGTTATGCAAAGGGGAAGGGCTTTGTTTGCTGCATGTTTTAGAAGTAAAGGACAGCGGTTATCCATCTTTGGATCTTTGTGTCTCTTTGTGGTGACGCAATGTTCAGTCATGTGGATTTAAAGTCCATAAACATTCGCAAAATGATTCTCGCTCTCTCGCTCTCTCGCAACTCCGTTTTTGTCTGTCCTGCGGCGCTACACACCTTTGTTTCACAAGTATTATATAAATGTATGTGTAGTGCTATTAATTTTAACATTTCAACATCCATGTGACATCCCCTGCCACACCGCAGGACATCAAACAGGTGCACAATCAAAGTTTTTCAAGACAGACGGTTTTTATTAAAAAAAAATTCCTTTGAGCTGTAGCCTAAACCCTGAAGCCCAGAGCTGGTCCTGGTGCATAAATGACAGATGAGCTTGTTAAAATATGTGATGTTTTTTTGTGTCATACCATAGAACACACTTTGGATTACAGCATAAACCTATTTTATTTGTCATTGTTGATATAAAGTGAAGGTTGACGTTATCCCAGCGCATTCATTAACTGCCTCTGACACAAGTAACTCACTCTAGAAAAGTAACTGTCACAGAAAGTCTGTCTGTCAGTCTGTTTAGTGGTTAGGGACGGTGTACATTAAAGAACATTCCTGTCAAACTATTTACAACTATCTTCATTCACGGCCATTAGAACACATTCACGTGCACATTTATCTAGACAACAGAGGCAATAGACAAACACTGAGAGCATACAGCTTAGTAAAAGACATGGGAAATGAACGGGAGCCAAGACATCACATTCACAACAGATAATGTGTTAGTGTGAGCAGAGCTGGCTCCCAGGACATTGTGTTAAATGAGTTTTAAATATTGTAGGATGTTCCTTTTCAAATGCTAGTCCCCCTCTAATCAGAATCAGAAAGGGCTTTTTTGCCATTATCAGTTAACACAATTCACAAACTAGGAAGTTGCTTTGGGATGGGGTCTGGCATTCAGGGGCAGCATACAACAATGAATAATAAGAGTAGCAAAATATATCAGGATGGACTCAGTGATGGCCGTGTAGAACTGCACCATCATCTGCACTGGCAGCTTGGCTTTCCTCAGCTGCCGCAGAAAGTACCGTATTTTCCGGAATTTTAGCCGCTCCCCTATATAAGCCGCATTTGCTCTAATTTTAAAAAAACGATAATAAAACAATACATAGGCCGCCATTTTGTATAGGCCGCAGAACTCTTTCCTTGACTTTTGGCATCGCATGATCTCCCCTCCGTCCCCTCCAGCGGCGTCTCACCGTACATTCATTGATGTTAAGCTTGCGTGCAGCCGCGCGGCTTCCTAGCAAGATCGATGGCCTTCAGCTTAAAACTTGCTTCATACGAACTTCTTCGTTCGTTTGGGTTCCATAATGATGGGGCAAGAATTTGAAAATAATTTATAGTTGGTAATTTGTCGTCCGTGTTCTATTTGCTAGCTGAATAAAAAAGCAACATCTGCTTCTTTGCTTAACTTTTCTGTAGTTTTGATTCTAATTCCGGTTAGTGCGCCCCTAGCGGTGAAAGAAAAAACCACAGAAAAGCCGCAGCCTCTAAATAAGCCGCATGGCTCAAAACATCTGACAAAAGTAGCGGCTTATAGCCCGCAAAATACGGTACATCCTCTGCTGGGCCTTCTTGATGAGGGAGCTGATGGAGGGCTCCCACTTGAGGTCCTGGGTGATGCTAGTGCCGAGGAACCAAAGTCCACGGTGATGATGAGGGATTCTGTCAGGGTGAGGGGGGGCTGGGGGGCTGTGACTTTCCTGAAGTCCACTATCATCTCCACTGTCTTCTAGGCATTGAGCTCCAAGTTGTTACCACTGCTCCAGGACACCAGCCGGTCCACCTCCCTCCTGTAGACAGACTCATCCCCGTCCAAGATGAGCCTGATGAGGGTGGTGTCGTCCGCAAACTTGATCAGGATTTGATCAGTGGCTCGAGGTGCAGCAGTTTGTGTACAGGGAGAAGAGCAGAGGAGAACGTATACAGCCCTGTGGAATCCAGTGGAGATCCTGATAGGTGATAGGTCGAGTGTCTGAGACATTCTTCCCCGGCCGCACACAGCCGCCAACGGGAGAGCTTGTCCTGGAGCAGAACAGGGAGGGTGGTGTTGAACGCAGAGCTGAAGTCCACAAACAGGATCCTGGCATAGGTTCCCAGGGAGTCCAGATGCTGCAGGATGAAGTGGAGGGACAGGTTTATGGCTTTGTTTACAGACCTGTTGGCTCTGTAGACAAACTGCCCCATAGTAACCCGGTTGGGTGATGATCTTGTGGAAACAAAGACTATCTATCTTTTTTATAGCTGTTCAATATTATACATAACCATAGTCACAGCCACTTTTTTGTATATAAAAGCATTGTAGCCGTTGCAGCCCTATTTGTGTTATATTAGGTTTAATTCTATTTCAATAGTTATTTATCTAGATTTTTTTAATTACATATATCTATTTTCCTGCTCATCTTGAATTGTGCATTAAAAAACATGCATGAACACACTTCCTCTGTAGATTAAACCTGGAGACAGAATAAACTCCTCTTTTGGCTCTGTACTTTTAAGGTTGACCTTAACTTCACCTCAGACAAATGTGAGGAGCAGAGACGCCGTTTCCGACCACTCTCCTCCAGATCACCCTCTTGTCTGCACATTAGCATGCTCGAGACGCACGCAGGATTTAGGCTCGTCGGCGGGGCGCTCACATCTCCCTATTGATCCTATTGGGAACGGGGTCGGGGGTTCAACTCCGGGTCGGCGTCGGGGTTGCCTGTGAGGTCGGCAGGATGATAAGGAACCCTTGGAAGCGGCGACGGCAGCGGAATGCCAACGATGAGGGAGATTATGGGATGTTCCCGGGGGTCGGCCGGGGCAGAGCGGAGGACCAGATAACAGTGTTTATGTTAGACGTTAGCATAGAGATGTGTTAGCTTAAAGGCATGTTACCTTTCCCACGACACACGACACACGACACACACACACACACGCACACGCACATACACACACACATGCTTAATATAACATTTAAGGGAAATGCTAACAGTATGTAATGTTTCAGTTGTTTTTAACCATATAAATGCTTTACTGACAGGAAAGTAACGCTACCATCTTATTTCATGTAATTGGTTTCATGGTTTGCATTGTTAATGGCCTCATGTTTTAGAACACATAATGAAGAATATTTATCTCCTGAAACCACACATTACTTCCTATCAATCTAGCGTCCCGTCATCAGGATTTGGCGTTAGCACTCCATCAACTGGCAGCAGAGGGAATTACAATGGGGAAATAAACAAAAGCTAGCTAGCCTGGTGATGATTTATGGACTTAAAAACAGCACAGGAGGTCTCTGAATTTCTACCTTTGGCATGGAAATTCTGGGAAATATGAAACCGAGTGTTTTCTGAGGCTCAGAGCCAAAGGGACTCGAAAACAGGGTTAATGGAACAAACGCAAATGAAGATAAATTCAACTCCAGGTTTGTTTTTGATGAGGGAACAATGTTATAACAAAAATGTCAATTTAGCATAATATGTGTCCATTCATTTATTCATCAGCTTCAATCTTAATTTTATAACTTTTAATAATTAAAACATTACTTAAAACATTTAGGGACCAGGTATTCATAGTCAGGTTGAGTGTCATGCCCAAAGACACAAAGTTGCTTTACCAGAATCTTGGATAGACCACCACCAATCCCTCACTCACACACACCACATTCATACAAGGCAATGTGAGGGGAGTGTCTCGACTAAGGATACAACAACCCTGGTCTAAATGGGGTTCATTTCAAATCATTCATTTATGCTTTAATAATAGTGACATTTCTCTTCACCGTGTAATCGACCATGAAAGTCAAAGTTAATTGGAGACAATATAGGCTAAAATAACACAGTTCAGGGCTCCTATTAGGGGGGGGAGATAATAGCCACGTTTCCAAGGGGGTGGAATAGCGCAGAGCGGTGTGGTCCAGAGGTGAACCGTACTGCCCTGTTTGAGGGGCCTGAGGGGGGCCGTGAGAGGTACTTGCTCCCAGAGTGCTGCCTCACCTACAGCTTCAGGCCGGGAACGCTTTAGCGCAAGATGATTGGACAAGAGAGAGCACAAACCAAACGCTAACTTGATCTTGTGATAAACAAGACTTAACGAAGTAAAGCTGGCGCACATAAGCATCAGCTGTTTCCTGTTTATCGACGCACGGCAGCCGAAAGTATTCTATTTTAAGTGCATAATGCATTTAACTCAATACAAACCAAACGGAATTTCATAAAGAGATGTGAAAATGCAGTGTGGAGGTTCAAAGAGGTGAAATAAAAGCAGATGAAACTGAAAATAACCCAGACGTTTGTGCCTTGTTTACTTTAGCCACAAAAATGGAATCACTGAACGCCTTTTTGCGAATTGCTGAGATTGGCTTTATGATTACGTTGTATAAGTCAGGTAGGATTTTTATTTTATTTACTAAGTACCATTGAGTGTTAAGTTTGATGGATTGATGGTTGTGTCAATGTAATGGGGAACCAAAGACAAATTTCGACAACGATAGACAGTAAAATAAACGTAAATGTGTTGGTGGAGGTTCAAGTATTCCATAAATAAAATATAAAAATACCATAAAATAAACCACGTAAGTGCAGAAATTTCACTATATTACACTGGACTTTGGGTCATTTTTAATATGTTTAATTATAGAGTATACTTGATATTCTAATTTTGCATATCTCCAAAAGAACAATTTGCAAATATCTGTTTTTTTTTTTGTTTTTTTTTCATCCGTCCTTATAGGGAGACCCCAGATGAACAGAAGATAAATTCCACTGCTCTGTGTGTTGGCATGTTATGTTCATAAGTTCATATTTGTTCTGAACGGCTGTGAATGAAAGCTCCAGAAGCGTCCTGCACTGTCCCTGAAGCGAGCCCCGGGGACTCCTCCGTTTTATGCTAATGCACTGAGCCAATGTGGAGCTGGAACCAGGGATAAAACTGTGCCCCAGGGACCTGTACCAACTCAATTTGTCCCTCTGCAATTATCTCCAACCAACTTCCATACACAAGAATATTATTAGGGGAAATATTCAACTTTTTTATGGCTTTTTTAATTAGTTTTTGTCACCTTTGCATGAACGATTACTTAGAGAAGAACTGAATTTATGATTATTTGTCAAAAGTTAACTTTTACAAGAATAAGGGGACTTACATGTAGGCAATATCGACAAAAATGTACATTTCAATAGGTGGGGGCGATATTGAGAAACAAGAAAATCTGTAAAATGAACACAAAAGTGCCGAAATATCACTTTTTACCCTTATTTGAAAGTTGAAATTTATTTTTAATCAGCTCTTTTTGCAGCATTTTTCATGATAAACGATGTACTCCATATTCAAATTGTACATATCTTGAAAATAACAATCTATAATCAGTAATATTATCTAAGGCAAGTCAAGGCAAGTTTATTTATAGAGCGCAATTCGCATACACGACAATGCAACCAGGCTAAAAAACAAAAAAATCCACTCGAATACTGCACACTGCCCCCTTTGGAAGGCCATGTTAAGGTTACGGTTAAGGTTAAGGTTAAGGTTAAGGTTAAGGTTAAGGTTGAGGTTAAGGTTAAGGTTGAGGTTAAGGTTAAGGTTGAGGTTAAGGTTAAGGTTGAGGTTAAGGTTGAGGTTAAGGTTAAGGTACACTTTTATTGTCCCCTTAGGGAAATTTGTCCTCTGTGTGGATGTGTTCAATTGAAGCAGTCGGCTGAACTTGTTTATCTTCCTTCTTCTTTGTTTGGTAGAGGTCCACTTGGATGTCACGATATCAAATTTTAGTGTTTAGTAGGAAAAACCATCACGATTGAAAGATTAAACAACAGTGACATTTTTACATTTCTTTCATTCACATCATCTGACATGTTACTGTTCCTCAAGTTTGTGAGCAGATTTTACGAACTTTCTGAAAATAAAGTTGAATGTGACCAAAGTGTTATTTACATCTATTTTTTTTTTTTTTTTTAAACAACACAATTTTGCTTCTAAAACTGTCACGATCATTATTTTTTTCTGTTCTTACGTATTGTGACCTGAATAATCCCGATTATCGATTAACCTGATCATCTTGACATCCCTATGAATGCCTCGATTTCCACTTTATCAAGCGCCTCGAATGACGTCACCGCTTCCCATCGTGTGTCCACCTCACCCACGTGCCCGATCAGCTGTTTAACTGCGCAGGCAAAATATTAGGAAGGAGTGACGTTATCGCAGAGTTTGTGGCGCTAGGAAAAAAAGATGTTTGCATTCTTCCATGCTTCACATCACTGATAGCTCCGCCTGTCTGTCTTCTGCCTTTTGCCCACGTCATGGCTCACACTTTGTTCATTTACTTTAGTCCCTGAAAGTGGTCAAAATCGGTTTGCAAGCTGTATTTTAGGTGACTTTACATTATCTTTGTATCACTTTGGCTTTGCACCGACTTTGTTTCAAGATACAGCCCGGTCTTTACACAGTTTGGTTGATATTGAAAGTAGCAGTTTTTCCTGTGTGACACTGGAATTGTATGGTGCAGTCCTTTTTCAGATTCTAAAGCAAATATCCGTGCTTGTAGCTCATGAATTTCTTGCTGATATTCCCGACAGCGTTTGTTTCCCTCTACCGTAGGTTATTAAAACTGTAAATCATCGGTTTACTTAAAAAAAAGTTTAAGAATTAAAAATGATTAAAACGCTGAATAAATAATAAAGCAGCTGGAGCAAGCAAGGAAAGAGTCTCTCAATATTTTGTCGACTATCCTGATTCCTGGTTACTCTCCTCTTTCTCCGCAGTCACTCTGAGCGGCGTCGCATCCTTTTTCTGTTTTCTCTTCACTGTGGGGCGCGGGCAGCGAGCAGTGGGCCTGGACACGTGAGCAGATCAGGACCACTGGGAACATAAAACAGCCAACACAGCCTTGTTCTTCGGGCGTCAAGCCACAAAATGTCCTTTATTTGATGTTAAGCGACGTCATATTCACGGAGAAAGACGTAAAAGAGTGAATGCATGGGAGCGCAAACGCAGCGACACACGGAAGAGCGCGCCGCAAAGTCAAAAGTCAAACGTTATAAATTCGCAGTCCTGAGAAAAACGTTTGCAGCCTCTCAGTCCACAGGGAAGGAGAGGAAAGAGGTGAAGATGTGAAGGGCCAGGGGGTAACGGGGTGAAGGGGCAGTGACAGCTGAAATAGTATATCTAAAACTCATCTTTGAGTGCCTTGAAGGTGGAAAAATAAAGACACTGTAATAATAATAGAGTAGTTTGCATTATATATTGGGATACATGATCAGAAAACAGAAATGACCGTTTGTTCAGGCCAAAATAAACTATAAAATATTTCATTGCAATGTCATCAATCATATTTCCCACTTGTGAACTTATAATGTATTAGTCATGTTTGTGTCTCATGTTTTAAGAGCCACTGTAGATTAGTCAAGTGGCTTTGCTCCAGGTTTTGCAAGTCGGACTGAGCTCTCGTATCATTCATTCAATACAGAATTGCTTTTTTGATTGCAATTTTCTTTTGTAATTGATTGGAGCAATAACAGCAATCATGCTCACAATCTGATTACTCGCACAGCCCTATTTACGCACAATATTGATTATGATTTTGTTCAGTCCCGCGCAACCTTCCTTGTCTTGTCTTCTGTTTCTCCTTGTGTGGATAGAACCATGGACATTCGTAGTCTCTGCCCGTTGCTCGGACTCACAAGGCCCATGCTAACCAGAGTTCTGTCAAATCAATCACGTACACAGGAAAAGTCATGCAAATCCCCATTATTAAAGGATATACCATGTTAATTCCATGATATTTATGTCATTTCTCTGCTCTCATTCTTTTCTGTCAACCTCGGAATGAACTAATACTATGAAAACGACATATGTGTACTGAAAACCGAAGACATAAACGAGGTATTCAAATTTAAACAAAATGTATGAAAGAACTGCCTTTTTTGGAGAAATGTATATTCAATAAATATTTGTACACAAGTGTCAATACTTTTGTGTCAGTATCCATATATCGATATTTGGTAAATATGATATCGGTCCACCCACCACTATACCAGAAATCTAAATTTAAACTTATTAGATGCTAGTTTTACATGCTAATTATTATATAGAACAAAACACCCAAAGGTTTTTACCCGCACGACCATGACAAGTTAATCTAATTTAGTAATTAAATCCATAGACAGACTCCAAAACATGCCATGTGCTGAGAGAAGAGGTTTTATGACTCAAACAAAGCAAGAATTACATTGAAAATCCCATGTACATGATTACGATTTCAATACAATCGCATATAAATATTGGCTGTAATTGTACGCACCAGCCTCGCAATGTAAACAACTCATCGATTAATCAAGAAAATAATAGCTGGATTAATCGATTGGTAAAATAATCGCTATTTGGGACCGAACCAGCGAGTGTGGGTTTCCCGCGTGATTTCCTGACGGTAAAAGAAAGCAGGTACTCGCAGCGTGTCGGAATGATGTCATTATGCTACAGTGCAGGTCCCAAAGGAGACGAGCGGAGACATGTGTGCGACATGTAAAGCACACGCCATCACTATGAACTCAAAGCGCGTCGACGCAGTCTCCATCACAGCATTTCATTAAAAGAGGGTCCTTATTTTGACGCGCTTTCACTCGCTGTGATATGAAATGTGTGTCTCAGTCTATTCTAATGCTTATGAATATCAAACAAAATCGGATCACTTCTGGACATTTCTGCGAACAACTCAACCACAAATGTATAGTATCCGTCGCTCGCACCACGAACAAAACATGTTACAAACAAACAAACTTTCCTGTTTATAGGTGCCATTTTGAGCCCTGTCCACCATTCAAAAAGACAGAATATTATGCACCAATGTTCAAGCGGAGATGAGGATGGTGAGGAAGACCGGGTGGGGTTCAGATCCTCCAGTATACCCATAAATGCATAAAATAAACCTTTCAAGGAGTGACGAGATTAGAATAGATGTGGTACTGCCTGAACATTCTATTGCATTCATTTGAACGGGACAGCAAATACAAAATGTAATGAATGTAATAACGTATGTTCATCCCATTTGCCAGCGAGTTTCTAAAGTTCATTTATCACTGTGCCTGATTTGTGGCTGCGTTTATTTGAATGATTACCCTGCAATTTTGTTTGATGCGGCCTTTTTTAAAATGATGTGTTATTAGTAGATGATAGACAGGTCTCAAAGCGAACATGAATCACAACTGGACGTGCACTTTGAATGGTCGTAAGCAGCAAAATGCAAAGGTCGCAGTAATTTCATATATTATCCTACTGCAATCAACATAATGTCACTTCATCGCGGGGTCTTGTTCTTCACAAAAAGCTAAGTTTAGACCCGTACAAACATGTTCTGAAATACATGGGATTTTTAATCAGTTTAGCATTTCAGGTTTTAGTCCGCGCGCAAATGTGAACGCTCCTGCTGTGTTTAAAATGTGTAAAAATGGCATACTCTGCAGGTCTTGATGCTCAATTCCAAATATGTTTCTTCAGAGGCGGTTCACACTCAAATCACTTTTACCTGTGAGAACCCAACAGCCCCAGAACCACAGCAGGAGTCGAGTTTTAGTCACAGTATGAGACTATTAGTGATACAATACATATTTAGCCTATTAAAAATGAATCATCTGTCACCTCTTTGTCACTTAATTTTCATTTTCTAGTTCGTGTATTCTGGCAGGTTTGTGTTTCATTTCGACCTTTTCCAGTGAAAACGTAGCATTTCAGCGCTGTAGAAGTAAGTTGAACGCGATCTGCGTGTTCAGACTGCGCTCTGATTTTGAATTTCGATTCCAAAAACGGCATAATCAAGAAGTGACGATGGATCACTGTTGACAGCAATAACATCTTTACTGGGCGCAGAGGACACAGACTATGACACATTTGGGTACAAAAAAAACCTCTGATTGGACCTGCAGAGTGACTGTAGACGAAAAGTGCTGAATGCAGTCTGTGTTGCGTCTCCCACATGTTCATTGTACATACTAAGTGCTGTCATTAGACTCGCTTGCGTCCGTGCCTTTAGAACGCACTAATGCTACGGGCGGGACTATAGCCTCTTCACAATCTGCTGGCGTCAGCTCCACTCAAACAGTTTCATCCACATGAGTTCCTTATGACGTGCGTGGCCAGTATTTTCGTTCAAGAGTCACTAATCGTGGTTCTTTCTCAGCGCTACTTTGCGATATTCAAACTGTATTATTAGGGGCCATAGTCTGCAAAACTGACTGAGCTAATGTTAATCAATATCTTAAATCACTTCTGGGGGATTGATACATAGATACAGTCTTTTTAATCTCGTGTTTTTCCCCATGTACTGGGACCACATAAACATCGTACACGCCTGATACATCTGCAGGATATTGCAGCGGTCCGTAACCATCCCCAGGATCTTCTGGAAGCCTTCCTCCTGTCCCGTTGTGGTCGTCTTAAAGAGAAACTGATTGAATGCAAATCTTTAGACCGTGAAAGATGCCTATGCACAAACTGTGCCAAGAAAAATGTCTATTTTTCCAGACAGCCGTGAGGTACCTTGGGCACCTTGTCTCTTCAAAGGGTGTAGAAACGGACCTTGGAAAAACTGAAGCCATAACATTCTGCCCAATTCCTTCAAAACCGAAAGAGCTGCGATCGTTCTTGGGGTCCACTGGTTTTTATCGGCGCTTCATCGAGGATTATGCTTCCTTTACCAAACCCTTTAATGTTCTCACAAAAGGTTATGGCCCAGCACAAAAGTCTGCCAGCTTCTTACTTGTCTGCAAGAGAACTCTTCGGGGATCGGTGAACAGTAGAATGTCAGAAAGCTTTTGAACTCTTGACGGACAGATACCGCTTTGATGGAAGGCACACAGAGACATTACATATGCAAGCCGGGGGTCGTCGCACCGGCCTTGTTATCCTGCTCGCCTGCGTGAATTTCTGCCGCTGAAATGGACTGTGGTTGAGAAATTTCAGGATTATCTTCACGGAGCCAATTTTACTCTCGTAGACAACCTGTACCGCGCACAAAGCCATCTCCAAGAGGTTGTCCCAGTTCACCCCTGAGCCTCCAAGCCCACCACGGCCATGTTTACTACCACCTGCAGCTGTATTTTACTTTAGGCCCATTGATTTCACTCGGCTTCAGCAGCGCTCGCCCCTATGACAAATGTCAAACGTCTGAAATCACTGTGAGCGTACAATCTTCAGTCGTGCGCCCATCGTGAGCAGGTAATCGCTGCTCGTAGCCCCCTCTACCGTGCACCGTGCACACCCACGGAGAAGCCACAGTTTCTCCTGATTTTAAAACTGTTGTGTGACTTAAATTTGTATCAAAATCACACCAAACCCATCATTTTCCCTCTACAAAACAAAAGTGGTCCTATTACTAGCAGCTGGCTTATTCAGAGCCTTATCGGGGCCTTATTCAGAGCCCTACACCTTCTGAGCTTTACCACACAAAATAGTTTAGTTTAGCTGTGCATGACTGAAAAGATTTTACCTTTAAATATTCCTGTCTTTATTTGTCTCTCTCTCTATGTCTCGCACTTTGAATTACTTTGTGTACTATTTTGTGCTCTACAAATATACTTGGATTGCCTACGCTTTGATTTGATAATCTCTTACTAAGCTGCATTAATCACTCCTGTTTAAGCACATGACTGGCCTCTCTGTTGCTTGACTCACAGAGCTCCCTTTATATAATATATGAAATACAACAATCACAAATGACGACGCTGTGTATACTGTTCGAGTCCCGGATTCGGACCAGGTTTAGGTTGGAGACACACTTCTCCCATCTTTAGTTAAGCAGTCGTTCGATTGGAAGCCAATTGAGCAGAGGAAATGGCCTTGAGTGAGACACAGCGGCCCAGTCTCCAGTTACACCTGCAGGGAAAAAGTCCGTTTGAAACTACAGCAGCAGAGTTTCGAATCAATGTTGTTCTGCACAGTTCAAGGTCAATGAGAGGTGTCCAATAGATTCACTGCACCAGTACGGCAACAAAAAAAGTAGCCTTTTTTTCTCACCTTGAGCCACATTTTCAATGACAATTAACACAACAGACTTTGAATCAGGGCCACTTAACACAGAAATATGTCAAATTAGTCAAAGCCAAACAAAATGCATTTACTGACAGTTGTTTTATCTGGAGACCGAAGCTGATGATTGATCATTTGGAACGATTGGAACTCGATGTGATTAGACGTGACTGGTCGCACTAGGATGGAGAACAGTGAGGAGACGGGGTTTACCTGGTACGTGCCGGGGCCGGGCGCGAAACTGAGAGGGACTTTGAAGCGTTCTCCTTTGGACACGATGAGAGCCTTCTGAGGGACTGTCTTCACTAGGGGACTGTACTGGCCTGGACCTGGGGATGTCATGACAACAAGTTTTACAATGAATCCTATGTGGACCGCTGGTATAGCAGTTCATATTTCAAAACTACCCATTCTGCTAAATCAGTTTAAATCAATTTAAATAAAAGCTCCAGTCAATCTAAAAAAGAAAAAGAGTCAAACAACTGAATAAAATTGTGAATTATTCGAGCACTTGTTCCATCTCTACACAAAACCACTTAGGAACAATAGGAACTTTGACACTAAATATTGAGGTGACAGGGGAGATGCCCTGTCCCAGCTCTTTATCTCCGGGCCAGCCTAAAGCAGAGCCGACAAACGATGCTTTACCGGATTAAGATCAGCTGTTGGGCGACACGGTGGCGAAATGGCATATTACAAAGATATACCTCATATTTGCGGAGCTGTGAAGGTTTTTGTCGTGAAGATGAATTTGTTATCTTAAACTCAGGAGCAGGACCACACCCCTTTCACGCCCCTTCCTGCGGCTACACTATTTAAGCGTCCAGGTCACACACCTCGGCCTACAGCCCTCATCGCCAGAAACCCCAAAACGGCAGTAATTTCTGTAGGCTCGTGTTGGTCATGTTTCTCATACGTCTACTCAACAATCTGCATCGTAGCTGGGGTTGTGGTCCTTGCTAGTGAACTTGTTATAAAAGACATTCATTTCTATGTGATGCGATAAAAGCAGGCTGTCCTGAGTTCACTGTCTGGTGGAACCATAGACAATTTAGTGTGATCTTTTAATACACATCAGCTCCTTCACAGAGGACAACACTTTTCTTTCCAAGCCTCGAGAAACTAGATTTTTAATATGTTTTGAATTGAAAAAGTGTTGTAGACAATAAACTGAGCCTCAGGGATTTTCCAAGTAACTGCAACTTTCCAGGACTTAAAGCTTTTACAGCAAATGCAAGGCTCAAAGGACAGCAAGGATTCACTTAATAATGATAAAGTCAAAAACTGGTGCTCAGGCTGTGACTGTGAATGTGACCCACAGCTCAATACACAATCACCCACGCACATCTGGGAAAAAAAGAATACATCTGTCTTAGGAGGTCTACAAAAGTTAAAAGATCAGAAAACATTTTAAGAATAACTTCCACCAAGGTCAATATACAATCAGAAGCCAATGTTGTTTACGGTATGTTAAAATGTGTTCTGTGTGAATCATAATGTACATTTACAGTACATTAAGTAGAATCATTTGCAAATTCATTGTGATTGGTTAGAATTAGATTATCTTAATAAAACCAAACAGTCAAGCTATTTTGGGGAATTGAGAGGAAAGCAATCCAGATTTACAGTATGTTTCTGACACACAGACAGTAAGTGTTCATTTGGTTTCAATCTAGTCTTGTTCTCTCATTTTTCTAACATAATTTAACCAGGAAATAAAGATATTTTCATTTTGTATGTTAATACAATGTGTCAGAAGTGTTTATTAAAATACCACCAAAATACAGCAATATTCAGCAGCTTTATCAAACATCACATTGTGGCTCACATCATGCAGCGCTAATGGACACTACACACAGACGATCAGAGAGACCAAACAGTCCAAATCTATTTATATGCAAATTGGATTTTGGGGCCTCCTGGGGCGAGGCTGAGGACGAATGGACCAGTCATAAATTATCCAAGTAAGTCATGAATCTATCAATTTTGAAACAACATTTTCAATGGGAGTGTAATTGAGGTAAATATTAGGTTAGGGGCCCGCCGAGACGGAGCTAATTGGCCGGCGCAGTGGCAGAGGGCTGGGATGTTTCCCATTACTCCGCGGGACTGAGTGCGGAGGCGACCATGATACCTGGAGTGTCCGAGTCTGCGGGGAGGAACAGGTTTTCCCGTGGGGCCGTGGACAGGAAGCTCTGCTGGCGTTTCCGCGCGCGTCTTCGCTCCGGGGCTCCGAGAACGAGTGGGTCTTCTCCAGACCGCCGTAAGCGTTTGGAGACGGCGTGTCCTGCAGTGAGGAGGCAGAGGAGGGCCTTCAGTTACATTTATTAGTCCTTACTTTTAGAGAGAGTATTTTATTTATTTTTATTTATTTTTATTTATTTTTTATTTATTTTTGTATTTTATTATTTATTTATTTTTTAATTTTTTTTAATTTTTTTTTTTTTTTTTAATTTAATTTATTTAATTTATTTAATTTATTTAATTTATTTAATTTATTTAATTTATTTAATTTATTTAATTTATTTAATTTATTTATTTACAGGAAAAAGGTACATTAATAACATTACCGTAAATGTACATCTATTTTTCAGTTGGAGAGTCGTTCAAATTGTCTCCTTAAAGAATAACATTGACAAAGCTCCAATTTGAAGCTACATCAGTGAAAGCAGAAAATACATTAGAGTCTAAATATAAGTATAAAATAGCAGTGTCCAATGGTCTTCCATTCAAGACGTAGGCTCACGTTAACATAATATCACGATTTTGCAATGAACCGTAATTATACTGCACACGACATTCTGCAATAAAACACATATAATACATTTCAACACCAGTGTTTCTTTGTTAAACCATTACCTGCACAAACTTAACATGAAATACACGCATCTTAATCATAAAAAAATATTTCAAACATGTTTCTTTTATCTAAACAAGCAACAAAATTGCGGCACTGACAGAAAAATAGGAAAAATATGCAAAAAAACAGATATATACTCAGGGCCATATATCGATACAGCAGCCCACACTATTGATACTGTATCACCCAATTTAGTTTAGATACAATACTGTTACTTGAGTATTATTACTGAGTTGTTTTTGTTAAGTTTTAGGTTGACAACATTCATTTATTGGAACAATTGTTTCTTGCACCGCTCCTTTATAATCATATTGTTGTCGGTTTGGAATTTGAATATGTGGATGAATTCAATTTTCATGCCCAACAAACACTTTACAATGCTCATTCTCACCAAGTTTAGTTTAGTTTCATTTTGGCTTGTCAGGGATCATCAACAAATACATCAATCTTACAAAAGAAAAGATGATGCCAGGTTTCGCTACTGCTACTTTCCATCAGCACCCAACAACACAAAATGCACATTACAATAACAGTCCCACGCTAACTTAGCTCTTTATTATCAATAGCTCAGTAAAATACAAGTCTATGCAAATAATTATGTTTTTATTTGTAATATTTCGATGTACTTTTTTGTATTTTTACAAAACATTTTTGCTTGGCCAAACTGTTGTAGTGTAAAGTTGTATTTAGAGTGATTCATGCTATTTGAGTCATCTTTCATTCTCCTGCGGACCGGACCCCGTTGTTTTAACATTTTCACCGCTCCCGACATTCTCCACAGACGCACGCCCACTGCTCTTTACTTTGTCCTGCAATTATATTTTCTTAAACAGCGCCGTACGTGGGAATCTGCAGCAAGGCGAAGCCATTTTGGCACAAACGAAAAGAACAAAAAAATCTTCCGACTCGCTATTGTGAACTGCAGCTCTCCTTGGTGCGACGAACCCAAAGGCCCGGTTCTGTTTTCAACCCGGAAGTCAGTCGTTTTAGTTCATTATTTCATGTTAAAATGTCCAATAATAGCATAAGGATCCACGGGTGTCGTAGATTAGAACCAGCCCACAAAAGCCTAAACCTAATATCAATCGCTAAGTCAAATAAACAAAATACTTCTACAAACGTTTTCTATCAAAGCTCTATCTAGGAGCGGCGCTTTACAACAGTACCTGGTGGTCCTGTTTAGATTTACCATGTTCCAGGTACGGTATGTTCCAGGTGCGGTATGTTCCAGTTCCAGTGCGGTATGTTCCAGGTGCGGTATGTTCCAGGTGCGGTATGTTCCAGGTGCGGTATGTTCCAGGTGCGGTATGTTCCAGGTGCGGTATGTTCCAGGTGCGGTATGGTATGTGCTCTACCAGGCCGAGGACGAGACATTTTCATCTTTAAACTGCAGAGTGAATAATGCACAGAACACCTGATACATTATGTGCAGCGCGTTATGCATATTTTTCTTGACTAATTGCCCTTTTTGATGTTATTTTGATCAGTGATGAAATTTGATTTATCAGCACTACATAATAATACATGCTGATGTCCACAGCCCATTGGGCTGGAAACTGTGAGATCCATCTGGCAACACTGATGGCAACTATACTTTTCTTGGTGTTATTGTGTATTTTTGAAAAGCAGTTCAAGGTAGAGTAGATCATTATTGCACCAACACACTCCGAGTCGAACTGGATAATAGATTTTGCTGTCTCCTACAGAACACCTCTGCGTAGCTTTTATTACTCCTTCATTCATTATACAAATATAACCTAGAAGAATTAATGAGATTCTAAAGTCATAAAAGACACTGTTTGGACCGTCTCCTCGCAGCCACAGGAAGGCGCTGCGTCTCACAGGCAATTTTAAGTCAATGACACAGCTCCCATTAGCCTCTCTGTCATCAAGGCTCGCTGATAATTAAGTCGTCAGCGTCTGATGAGCCCGGTCGAGTGCGCGTGGAGGTGTGGACTCTGCTGGAGACGGAATGCAATATCACTCAGAACATGTTCACGGCTGGAAAAACCGGACGGAAACTGAGCCTATCTGCGCTATTCATTTGTCCCAAACATAGAAGTGTCACCGACTCGTGCTGCCGCTCCTTCCCTCTCCTCGCAGGTGTCCGTTCAGCTGTAATCATCGAGAGCGCAGAGTATTTAGCCTGTTATTTGCCCAACAGCGGGGAACGGAAAACGATTCATTTGAGGATGGAATATCAGCTGGATCAAATTGCCCTGATTCGGTTGTCATGGGGTATGTTTATTTCAAGCAGAACATTTGGTCGTTTTTAAAATGTATGTGCGTACGTTCCTTAAACAAGGGCCAGCGGGTGAGAGGCAGCAGCTAGTCGTGTTCCTGTAATCATTATAAAGTATTTTTTACGAGAAATATCCACATATGTTGAATGATTTTAGTTAGAAAGGTTCAGTACCACAAGACGAGACGCAAGATTTGGTCCACGAGATCTTGTCCCATCCGTAGCCAGTACCCTGCAGAAGAATTCATGAACATGCACTGTCCTAATACACCATTTTGGATCTTTATTTATTTTTAAATAAATGTTGTGTTTGGAAGACAAAGTACAATATATTTTGAAATGTCACTTATAACTGCAGGATTTGTGGCGCTTGGTGAAACAAAGCATACATTGTGCATTATTGGCCATAATAATGTTTAATTTAAGAATTGTTTATTATGAGATTGTCAGAATGGGATTTATTGCCCTAGTTAATGAACAGGATTCATGCTTTGGCATTAAGGTGCAACATACAACAATGACTAAAAAAGTAGCAAAATGGAACAAAAAGGCATGCATAAAGTTTAGAATTTACAAGTAAAATAAAATAGACTTGGATAATACATACATAAATGTTCACTTCTACATGTGATAATATGAGGTTATTCATGCGCGGTCAGTCGCCAAAACAGCCCTGGACTTCCATAGTTGCTGATGTTTGGGGGCTAACGCTAACTCCCCATAGTAAATGCATTAGTGCTAAAACATGGAATGGTAGCGATGATGGAACATAGAGATCACTGAATGAATGAATGAATGAATGAAATGAATGAATGATCCGGGTTTTTGTGTGAATGTGAACGCAAATGTTTTACACAGTATTTTAAATTGTGACATTACAACCATATTGTTAAAAGTCAAGATGAAATGCCTCCTTTAGACCCTTAGTACATTTCTTAACGTAAATATCAACTCCAGTCACAGATGCTGCATTAGCATGAAACTCTCAAAACAAGAAAAACATACATGTGCATACTGATTTCAGTCATGCCAAATTTCTCCCTCCCAAACCGCCCCCTCACCTGAAGACGCATCTGTCACCAGTCTGTACAACAGTGTCAGGCCCTTCCCCCGCTCCCGTACACTCCGCCACGTGCACTCCGCACTCACGTAGCGCAAGCCCAATGTCCATAATTACACACGGGCGCCATGGAGAGCAATAGTGGCAGCACTCAGGTTGATTTTAATTACATGACACTTGGACAGCCCGTGACACATGCGCGCACAGAGACGTTGTGCACGGAGCAGCATGTGTGATAGTGCATGCGGGAGAGTTGCACGAAGGGAGCACATTGTGGACAGGTAGGCAGCCGTCAGACACCATGTGCAAACGGAATATTGATGGGATCCAGCGGCACCTAGTATTGACGCCTAATGGAGAATGCAGCCAATTACAGCGGAAAAGTGCTGTGGTTTAAGGTGATTTGTTGAAAATGTAGGCAGGATTTTGCAGTCAATATGTCACATGTGGAACCAGGAATACACTTATGATATATGAGAGGCGCTGAGTCTGTCATGGCTCAGGACGACATGTGAAAAGTAGCATACTGTAAGACTGTAAAGGGTTAGGATCGAGCACATTTCTGTGTTGTAGTTATTGCATTATATAAATTGCTGTATCTAAATCGCATCAAAATATTGAAATATTTTAATTGTATTTTGAATCATTAGCCTTGATTTGGTTTGACATTATTACCAATGGAACTTTCCTTTCAATAAAAGATAAGGCAACATTTCAGAACACAAACAGAAATCGCTGAATTCAACAATGCAACACAACGCAGAAAACATTACGTGTTATCTTGCCTCTTGTTAAGCCAACACAATTTAATTGCACCATGAACACAAAAACACAACTATATTTAAATATGACTAAATTATGACATTGTTTTCCCCATTTTGACAATTTTGGTTAAGTCTGGACCGTCTGAAAAACTGCAAAGGATTTTTAGACAGTATGAAATCCCTGTTTATTTTAAATGAGACAACACTTCAAGGTTCACCCTAAGGACAAGATGCCCACACAAAAACACAGCAATGCAGTAAAGAAAGTTGTAAACAGTGGGACCTGGCAAGACAAAACAGCCACTGCACAAGAAGCTTTATCAGCACAGAAGACATGCAAATTCAGGACCACAGAGCGCCGTGCAACTTCATCTTGAAGCCACAAACCACTCCTTTGAGGACACTGAGGTGAAGATTCTAAGCAGGAGAAGAGATGGTTTGAAAGAGGAGTTTGAAGAGGCTATTTTTGTTCTGTTTTTTGAAAAGAGTCCCTCTTAAAACAAAAATGGAGGTTTAAGTTTCAATTTGCTGGTAGTGTACAACAGTATTTTGAAGCCATGGGCTACGATAATCAGGTACTCATCAGTGATAAGGAGCGACAGCCAGCTAACAATGGGATTTCTATGGTGCATTACAGGGCTGTTGAGGTAACAAAGAAGATTAGTTTCAGGGGAAACTTAAAACTGTGCAACAGAATAGATACAGATACCGCCCGGTGGGCAGGGCTTAGAGTAGGACAAATATAAGAGTTCTCAGACTAGATCCGCAGATTGAGAATTACTTTTGGATGGAAGAAACATCCTTTTTTTTTTTCTTTTAAACATTGTCCAGAAGACTAAAACTGAATGTTTTTCCACAATGCAGGTACTATCCAATCCACAAAGTCATCATTCGTAAGCCATGAAAGTCAGATGCATTTTAAGCTTTTACAAGGGCTGATAGTAGTTTTGCTTATTTCTCTCTACAAAGGTGTTCCTCAACTCAAGGTGCTCTATTTTTTGTGAATTAGTTTCCCTTGTGCTAGATTTTCAGTCAACACAACCTCAGTGTTCACAAAGCCCCCAGAGAGTGTCTCCCCCCCCACCTTGAGACAGTGTGCGGACGTACTGGCTTCTGTCTTCTTCACAGACAAGCTTGCGGCTGGGAAAGAATGTCTCCAACACTTGGACTATAAGCACAGGATCTCCATGGGCTCTTCTCCCTGTACACCAACTACTGCACTTTCAGTCATGTTTCCATAAAACTGGTCAAGTTTGCGAACGACACCACCCTCAATGGATTCATCTCGAATGGCAATGCGTCTGGAGGTAGATCGCTGGTGTCCTGGTGCAGTGAACAACTTGGAGCTCAACGCCCAGAAGACAGTGGAGTTGTCAGCACCACATTATACAAGACCTCAAGTGAGAGCCCACCGTCAGCTTCCTCATCATGAAGGCCCAGCAGAAGATGTACTTCTTGCTGCTGCTGAGGAAAGGCAAGCTGTCGCATAATGCAGTTCTACACCATCACTGAGTCCATCCTCACCTCCTCCATCACCGTGTGGTACGCTGGAGCCACAGCCAGGGACAAACAGAGACTACAGCGCATTGTGCGTTCTGCTGAGAAGGTGATCGGCTGCAGACTTCCATCTCTGCAGGACCTGTACGTCTCCAGGGCTCTGGGACGAGCAGGTCAGATCACAGCTGACCTTTCTCACCCTGGACATGGTCTATTTGAACCACTCCCCTCAGGCAGGAGGCTACGGTCCATCCGGACCAGAACCTCCCGCAACAAGAACAGTTTCTTTTCCTCTGCCGTTGGACTCATGAACACTTCTAAACACCTGCCACTTTAATAAATATGTCAACTATTTGCATTGCTAATTTTGCACTGTATGACCAAACTGTAAATGTGTGCCTATTTTAATTTTATTTCATTATATCTTTATTTTTATGCATGCCTTATTTCATATATTTGCTATTATTATTATCCTATTATTAATGTTGTTTCATGCTGCACCTTATCGCCAAAGCAAGTTCCTAGTTTGTGAATTCTTGTTCACTGACAATACCAATAAGCCTTTTTTCTGATTCTGATTACGAGGACACACATTTGCACCACCCTTTCCTGTCTGCTATTACACACTTTGGCACCAATTTATTGGACACAGTTGATGGTTGTCAGCGCAAAGCTTGTTTGGTGCCAGAGACTAAATCTTGTGCTATAAATTTAACTGGACATTTTCACACTTCCAAAGCCACAATTGATCCACAGTCCTTTTCATAATAGTTGAGATGCATTTTATTTTCTGATTAAGAGTAGTGCGCCAATAGTATTCCAAACTGACCAGACTAACTGATCGCCTTGGCATGTAGAGTGACAGCTTTGACTAATGGCCTCCAGAACATGGAGCTGGAGAGTGACTGTTCATATCCTCATTACTCAGAAGCAGCCCCAATAGAAGGCTATTTTTACACATCTGCATTTCCATATTTCACATTAAATGGATGTATTTACCTCATCATTGGCAACGCCCATTGTACCTCCAAGTTGGAATAATGATGTTCAGTCTCGCATTATGCTAGCGGGTTTACAATTTACTTTAGTAACCTTGCTTCCACATGCATCTTTTCAAATCTAATCAAAGTATGATTATGAAGTACAACTAGTCCTTGGTCATTCCTGGTCCAGTCCAAGTTTAGTTATAATAATAATAATATAATCATAATAATCTCCATTTATTCATGGGTTTTATCTTCCATTCCATTTTGAGGACTTTCCACCATTAAAAAGATGGGATATTTTGCGTTTTTCTTGTCCATCTGCATTTTTATAACTTCTTCACAGCTCACACCATCGAACTAGCGAACAAATGGAATACAACATAAGCGCTGGTTCATTACACATATGCACCAAAAAATATACATACCGCCTGCTCGTAAACAAACCGGCGAACTGAAAATGTCTTGATTTGCGTCCGAGCTCAACTTTAGCATAACGGCTGAACTGGAAGACGTAGAAGTAGACGACCTTAAACGAGACTTAGATAAACAAAACATTTTCAATATTGCTCAACATGTTAAAAAAAACCACACAAAAAACGCACTTATAGCCTTATAAATACCACATAAATCTTGGGAAAATAAATCTAAAAATGTACTGAAAGAAATGAGTCAAATACATTTTTATAGATGTACTCAAAATACACCAGCGCCGTCTACTGGTGAAATAAGTTTACGGTAAAAAGCAAAGTCTATTTGAGCATTTAAACAGTCCAAATACAGCTTTAACAGGAGTATGGTCTTTAAAGGTGTTTTTGAATAATGGATTCTTCATATTGAGTTATTGATTGTTGCTGAGCTTCTTCAGAAAAAGCCAGGTCCACACAGTTTTCCCACCAGCATCACCTGATTTCACATATGTCTTTGCATTTCCTACAGTGGGAATCGAAGCGCTAACCTTGAGGTGAGGAGGCAAATGTCCACACTGATTGAGCCACTGCGTCTGATGAGCGAAACTCAAACAATAATATTTGCATTCAAAGATGTCATGAGCATCCATCTTGCTGCTCCCACATGGTTTCCTTTCGCAGCGATACAAAAGAGTGTTGAATAAAGTGTTGTTGTGGCGTCAGTACATTTTGCGAGCAGCTGCTGTCTCATCATGAACACTTAAAGCCATCTGTGGAGGTGCTCAGTGGTATAAAGGCCTAATGAGCTCTACTCAAGTTCACAGAAGTAACAGAGAAACATCTCTGCCATTCACTCTATAAACTGCACTTAGACCCACGTCTGAAGGTGCTGACAGGAGATGGGCACATTTATCATTCTGTCGGCTGCACATTTGACTTTCATTGTCTAGCCGCGGTTTGTTTGGCTGGGTATTTTTTAGTGCAGTCGTTTTTGTCACTCTGGTCATTTCAGGGTATTAGACATTTAACACAAATGCTGAAAAGTACCATTAAGTAAGAATTATTACACACAACTAGGGATGTTACAAAATCATATTTTAGTGTTATGATTTTTGTGAGAACGATTATCCATTGGTTTCAGAGTGATGAAAAATTAGGACCGTTGCCATAACAATTAACAATTCTAAATGAAATAGTTTATCTTTTGAATGGTGAAAATGTTTGCCAATAAACAAAGGAAAGAACCAAGCTGACACCTGAACACATCTGCAAATTACCAGACATTTGTCTAAACACCACATACTTTGAATTCCAGGGACATTTTTGCAGACAGATTCACGGCTGTGCCATGGGCTCGCCCGTCTCCCCCATAGTGGCCAACTTGTACGTGGAGCATTTTGAGAAGAAGACACTGACCTCCTTTGCAGGCATTGCTCCAAGTCTTTAGTACCGTTACGTGGATGACACTCTTGTGACAATTAACAAAGCACATTAACACAGTGGACCATATCAGGTTTACAAGAGAGGATGCTGAGTAGAACCGCTTGGCCTTTCTTGATTGTTCCACTATCAGAGGAGAGAACGGGAAGCTCCAGATAGAAGTATATAGGAAACCGACACACACTGACCAGTACCTGCTCTTTGACTCCAACCATCCACCACAGCAAAAGCTGGAGGTGATCAGGACACTTCAAACCAAGGAGCCCACCAGCTCAGAGGGCAAGAGGAAGAGGAAAAACACATCAGGAAAGCTCTCAGCCTGTGGATACCCGACTTGGGCTCTTAACAATGTGAAGAGAACAAAAAGCAGGACAAAAGGGACAAAAGGGAAACAGAACCAAGAAGGAGCGGCATCTCTATCCCTTATGTCTCTGGACAGTCGGAATTTTTTTAAGACAGCACGAAATTCCTATTTATTTTAAACCAGGCAACACTTTAAGACAAAAACTGGTTCACCCTAAGGACAAGATGCCTACACAGAAGCAGAGCAATGTAGTGCATTCTATCCAATGCAGTGAAGAAAGTTGTAAAGAGTGTTACATAGGGGAGACTAAACAGCCACTGCACAAGAGGCTTTATCAGCACAGAAGACACGCGAGTTCAGGACCCCAGAGCGCCGTGCATATTCATCTTAAAGCCACAAACCACTCTATTGAAATCCCTCTTTAAACAGGAATGGAGTTTTAGGGTTCATCTTTCTAGTTGTTTACAATAGTGTTTTGAAGCCATGGGGCGGGAGAAACCCTGGCCATTCTGATGCTAATCAGGTACTTAGTGATGAGGGAGCGACAGCCAGCTAACAATAGGATTTTGAGGGTTAATTACAGGGCTGATGGGGTACAAAGAAAATAAGTTCAATGTGAAACTATAAACGGCAGTACAAAAGGCAGTAGAAAGGCAGTAGAATAAATATCTGAGTTCTCAGACTAGATCCACATGAGAATGACTCTTGGATGAGAGTTGAAACATCTAGTTTTTCTATAAACAGTGTCCAAATGACTACAACTGAAACTTTTTCTACAACGGAACACTCGAATGAGGGATTACACCGATGTAATAAACAGGAAGCTGAAACCCATGAATTGACCAAACAAAAATCCTTTAATTTCTTTTATTTCCATTGTCTACTATGTTACCAGCTTCTTGAAACCAAACTTTCTGAAAGACAAAGTTATTGAGAGAAAAACAGTATTTCACATGCATTTCTTGAACATAAACAAGACTTTTAATAATTGCTCTTTAATGAAAAAATAACCCCTTTTTTTGCTCCAAAGTCTGAACTCCAAACCACATGACTTTACTGACAGAGGATTGGCTGTGATTAAATACATACAGACATACATATTGTTTGGTGGGATAGAAGTTGTGGTAAATATTTATCGTACTTTTATGTCAGTCAAATGGTAGTACAGATACAAATACAGATTTTTAGTTTAAGCAACCATTTAAAAAAATAAAGGTGTTATCAGGTATTATTACTTGTCACAGCATAACTATTGTATAAATTATCTGGATTTTGGCCCTTGTTAACAGTATGGTTGCTAGGTAACAGTTGTGGTATTACCTCCACCTCCACCATATGCTGTTCATGTCCAACCAGGAAGTACAATTATAAATGTCACCAAAATTGTGTTAAAACTAGGAAAATATAGGTAATATTTTTTCGTAAAATCTTAACTAAAATCATGTTCACTATGTTTTAGCGCAATCTGTAGTCCAATCTGATTCTGATTCTGATTCTGAACCTGTCAGATCAAGAGAGTCGAGAAGAGCTGAATATGTAGTGGATTACGCAAATGCACAAGAATAAAGCAAACCAATCGGTGTAAACACAGCTTTAGCCGTCTCATCTGCAGCTCTGTGGGTCCTGGGTTGGGACAGCTGCTCAGTCCTGGTTTAGATCCCCTCTTGGACCAGACTGGACCAGCCCCTCTCCAGCTGAACTCTGAGGACTTGGCTCAGAGCGGCTTCACCTGCTTCCAACAGCTGTCTGCAGAGGGCGCAGCTGTGAAAGTGTGTGTGTTTGTACAAGTGAGTAGCACCAGCTCACATACAGCTCGGCACTAGTTGCGTTTCACCTTATTTATTATGTGCATTTTGATGTATTGCATAAATAACGGGATTTATTGCATTTAGAGATTTTAATTCACTTAATACAATTTTTGTTTAAGTGCATACCAGTGAAAGCTAATTTGAAAAGGTTGAAACTAGGAATGCCGGTCAATAGTTGGTAACCGGTTGTGTTAACACAGTGCTTTTTGTTGTTTTACTGTACTATTAATTAGCCCAGTGCATTATGGGAGTGATAGCGACATGTCTTTGAGCTGTGCAGAACACGGCTGAACGAAAGCTTGAGAATGACTCTTGGATGAGAGTTGAAACTTTTTGTTTTTTCTAAAACAGAGTCCAGATGACTACAACTGAATCTTTTTCTACATTAGCCGAGATAGTTTTCCATCTGTATGGAAGATTGTGTGTGCCAAAACTAAATGCTTAAATGTGCAGTCAATGAATTAATTACAAATGTAAATCATTTATAAAAATTGCACAATTAATCAATTAACTGTGCAATTAATTCATTGAAAGTACAATTCATTACTTCAATGTATAATTAATGCAATTGATGTACAATTCATTAATTTAATGGTCAATTAATTAATTAAAAGTGTAAATCAATCATTTAAACATTTAAAGAAACTTTAAAAGAAGCTTAACATTAAAAATACCTATTTATTTATTTATTCCTGATTTTCTGATGGTGAAAACATTAAAAGAATCTGTCAGACTCACTCCTCAAACTCAGAGGGCGGGACTTAGACTGCTTTGGTCGAGACCATTTCTCTATAGATGGGTCAAAAGTCAGGTGCCACTGCTGTTACTGTGATGTCGCTCATACCGTTACCAGGGAAACGGTGGAAATGTATTGCTGTTGTTTCAATAAAAATGCACATTTGAGTGTGTGTTGACAACAGAGGACGCAGGCTCCGGGTGTGAAGCGGGGCCGGGGAGAACAGAGGACGCAGGCTCCGGGTGTGAAGCGGGGCCGGGGAGAACAGAGGACGCAGGCTCCGGGTGTGAAGCGGGGCCGGGGGAGAGAGAGCTAATATCTCAAGCTGAACTGGACACTGAGCAACATATAAAGGCACTTTGCACGTCGTCGTCCATGGGATTCGTGTCAGTTTACTTCATTCACGTGTTCATGAGGAAATGGATTTGTGCATCTCGGCTGCTCCCGCCTTCGTGCCGGAGGTGGACAAGCATCCGGGTTTAGTTCTGGTTTAGAGAGTCCATTGGTTTTTTTGCTGTTGTTTACACTGACTGACTATGGCCCGGCACTGTCCTCGTACCACATGGGCAAATGTTTGGGGCTGACACTTGACCAGTGCCTCAAGTTGTCTTCACATTACAATGTAAACAGCAGACAAACAGCACAGAATCCTCATGTGAAAAAAACAAACAGCTAACTGCTAAATACCAGAAAAAGTGTGTCTCTCGACGCACACGAACTGTTGGATTAGTGCAGTCATGACACTAACTAGGTAACCGACACCCACATATGCACTCCAACGCTTTGATGGAAACAGAGCTCAACTTCCGCTTGCATAGCTGCAAAATTCGGCAAATTTCCCCGTTTTGATCTCAAAATATGTCAAAGATGCGAATCGTGTAGATCTGCAATTTAAACAAAAAAATAGTAGAGGCTTGGCTGTTTATGCCAGACTGCTCCAAATGACGCACGCTTCTGTTGGTTCGCTGCGCCCCTTTACTACCCCAGCGCCCCCTCACTACAGTGTGTCTGCAACTGCTAATCAGGCTCAAGCTCCCTCAAACAGCGCCCACCCAGCCCTGACAGGACACGCATGGACCAGAGGTGAGAGTCTAACGCTGATACGTTTTCTGCCCCTCGGATTCAGAAAGTTCTTTTGCTGCGCGCTAACTCAAAGCTTAACGGCTACAGCCTCCGTTTTGACTTGTTTGTTTTTTATGATGTTTTTATGTTCACCAAGAACTTTCGGAATAGCAACATGAAATAAGACGCGTGTGCCTAACCAATGAGACAGCTATGTAGGTTCGGTATGTTGATGATGAGCATGGCCCCTGTGCAAATGTGTGTATCTTCAATGTGGCGTAGCTCTTGCAGAAGTGACAAAAACATGAGCTCAGATCTCCGTGTAAGAGTATTCTGTGCAGGAGCCACGGTTTGACAAAAGGTATATGCAGTGTGGGAATACTGTATTTAAATATCATACTCAAGTAAAAGTAGAAAATACTAGTAGCAGTACTTTAGTAGTAAAGTAAGCTAGATTAAAGCAGAATGAAGTAACTTTGGCGCGTTTGACTTTGAGTGTTTTTATCAAATTCACACTTTACAGGCTAAAATATTATTGCAGAAACGTAATGCAATGGAGAGTAAATGGGTGAGTGGTTCCTTGATGTAAAGTGCTTTGAGTTCCATCTTGAAGGTAGAAAATCTCTATATAAATGTTTTTTATTACTGTCAACTTTTTGCCACCTTGAGTTCAGTCCTGACTCCGTTATGAGTTTTACTTCTGCAAAATATTCGCATTTTGTAAGGATGGACAGTTACTGACAATAACATGTTATATATATATATATATTTGTTCTAGATATTAATTTAGTTTTGACAAGTGTTGATTTCATTAGGTCTTGACTTTTTTTCTTGTTTTAAAAGGAACATACGACATGCTTCCAACATCAACCCTAAGAATGTCTTCGCCCAACGTGGGGCTCGAGCCCACAACCCGGAGATTAAGAGTCTCATGCTCTACCGACTGAGCTAGCCGGGCTGATTAGCCCAAACATATTTACCTTTTTAGCGGATATGATATAATTACCAGCGGGACGGATTTCTAATCTCAGTGCAAATAAAATGCTTTGGAATCTTTACAAGTGATTAAGTATTCCATGTACGTACACTAAGGCAACAGGGGAATCAGAAATTTGGTGGCGTGGTTGAAACTCAGAAGAATTTGTCATTTTTCCATCCGTTCAAACACGTGGTAATTATGGGCTGTAATGGCAATCAATAGATCAACCACAAGAGTGTCTTCGCCCAATGTGGAGGTTGAACACACAATCCTAAAATTAAGCGTCTCATGCTCTACCTACTGAGCATCTCAAAACTATATACCTTTATCTCTGATGTATTATAATTAACAGAGGAACGGATTTCTAATCTCAGTGCAAATAAAATGCTTTGGTATCTTTACAACAGATGAAGTATTCCAAGTACGTCGAGTAAAACATATCTCCAACAAGCGAATCAGAAATTTGGTGGCGTGGTTGAAACTCAGACGGCTTCGTCGAATTTCTATCCGCTCAAACGCGTGTTAATTAGGGGCTGTAATGGCAATCAATACATCACCCATAAAAGTGTCTTCTCCCAACGTGGGGCACGAACCCATGACCCTGAGATTAAGCGTCTCATGCTCTACTGACCGATAATCTCAAAATGATATACCTTTTTTCGGTCGATGAGATTATAATACCAGAGGGACGGATTTCTAATCTCAGTGCAAATAAAATGCTTTGGCATCTTTACAACAGATGAAGTCTTCCATGTACGTAGAGTAAGACTCCAACAGGCGAATCAGAAATTTGGTGGTGTGGTTGAAACTCAGAAGGCTTTGTCGTTTTTACATCTGTTCAAACAGGTGCTAATTATGGGCTGTAATGGCAATCAATACATCACCCATAAAAGTGTCTTCGCCCAACGTGGGGCACGAACCCATGACCCTGAGATTAAGCGTCTCATGCTCTACTGACCGATAATCTCAAAATGATATACCTTTTTTCGGTCGATGGGATTATAAATACCAGAGGGACGGATTTCTAATCTCAGTGCAAATAAAATGTTTTGGAATCTTTACAAGTGATTAAGTATTCCATGTACGTACACTAAGGCAACAGGGGAATCAGAAATTTGGTGGCGTGGTTGAAACTCAGAAGAATTTGTCATTTTTCCATCCGTTCAAACACGTGGTAATTATGGGCTGTAATGGCAATCAATAGATCAACCACAAGAGTGTCTTCGCCCAACGTGGGGCTCGAACCCACGACCCTGAGATTAAGAGTCTCATGCTCTACCGACTGAGCTAGCCAGGCTGATTATCCCATAAATATTTACCTTTTTAGCGGATGTGGCATAATTACCAGAGGGACGGATTTCTAATCTCAGTGCAAATAAAATGCTTTGGCATCTTTACAACAGATGAAGTCTTCCATGTACGTAGAGTAAGACTCCAAAAGGGGAATCAGAAATTTGGTGGCGTGGTTGAAACTCAGAAGGCTTTGTCATTTTTCCATCCGTTCAAACACGTGGTAATTATGGGCTGTAATGGCAATCAATAGATCAACCACAAGAGTGTCTTCGCCCAATGTGGAGGTTGAACACACAATCCTAAAATTAAGCGTCTCATGCTCTACCCACTGAGCATCTCAAAACTATATACCTTTATCTCTGATGTATTATAATTAACAGAGGAACGGATTTCTAATCTCAGTGCAAATAAAATGCTTTGGCATCTTTACAACAGATGAAGTATTCCAAGTACGTCGAGTAAAACATATCTCCAACAAGCGAATCAGAAATTTGGTGGCGTGGTTGAAACTCAGACGGCTTCGTCGAATTTCTATCCGCTCAAACGCGTGTTAATTAGGGGCTGTAATGGCAATCAATACATCACCCATAAAAGTGTCTTCGCCCAACGTGGGGCACGAACCCATGACCCTGAGATTAAGCGTCTCATGCTCTACTGACCGATAATCTCAAAATGATATACCTTTTTTCGGTCGATGGGATTATAATACCAGAGGGACGGATTTCTAATCTCAGTGCAAATAAAATGCTTTGGCATCTTTACAACAGATGAAGTTTTCCATGTACGTAGAGTAAGACTCCAACAGGGGAATCAGAAATTTGGTGGCGTGGTTGAAACTCAGAAGAATTTGTCATTTTTCCATCCGTTCAAACACGTGGTAATTATGGGCTGTAATGGCAATCAATAGATCAACCACAAGAGTGTCTTCGCCCAATGTGGAGGTTGAACACACAATCCTAACATTTAGCGTCTCATGCTCTACCTACTGAGCATCTCAAAACTATATACCTTTATCGCTGATGTATTATAATTAACAGAGGAACGGATTTCTAATCTCAGTGCAAATAAAATTCTTTGGCATCTTTACAACAGATGAAGTATTCCAAGTACGTCGCGTAAAACATATCTCCAAAAAGCAAATCAGAAATTTGGTGGCGTGGTTGAAACTCAGAAGAATTTGTCATTTTTCCATCCGTTCAAACACGTGGTAATTATGGGCTGTAATGGCAATCAATAGATCAACCACAAGAGTGTCTTCGCCCAATGTGGAGGTTGAACACACAATCCTAAAATTAAGCGTCTCATGCTCTACCTACTGAGCATCTCAAAACTATATACCTTTATCTCTGATGTATTATAATTAACAGAGGAACGGATTTCTAATCTCAGTGCAAATAAAATGCTTTGGCATCTTTACAACAGATGAAGTATTCCAAGTACGTCGAGTAAAACATATCTCCAACAAGCGAATCAGAAATTTGGTGGCGTGGTTGAAACTCAGACGGCTTCGTCGAATTTCTATCCGCTCAAACGCGTGTTAATTAGGGGCTGTAATGGCAATCAATACATCACCCATAAAAGTGTCTTCGCCCAACGTGGGGCACGAACCCATGACCCTGAGATTAAGCGTCTCATGCTCTACTGACCGATAATCTCAAAATGATATACCTTTTTTCGGTCGATGGGATTATAATACCAGAGGGACGGATTTCTAATCTCAGTGCAAATAAAATGCTTTGGCATCTTTACAACAGATGAAGTTTTCCATGTACGTAGAGTAAGACTCCAACAGGGGAATCAGAAATTTGGTGGCGTGGTTGAAACTCAGAAGAATTTGTCATTTTTCCATCCGTTCAAACACGTGGTAATTATGGGCTGTAATGGCAATCAATAGATCAACCACAAGAGTGTCTTCGCCCAATGTGGAGGTTGAACACACAATCCTAACATTTAGCGTCTCATGCTCTACCTACTGAGCATCTCAAAACTATATACCTTTATCGCTGATGTATTATAATTAACAGAGGAACGGATTTCTAATCTCAGTGCAAATAAAATTCTTTGGCATCTTTACAACAGATGAAGTATTCCAAGTACGTCGCGTAAAAACATATCTCCAAAAAGCAAATCAGAAATTTGGTGGCGTGGTTGAAACTCAGAAGAATTTGTCATTTTTCCATCCGTTCAAACACGTGGTAATTATGGGCTGTAATGGCAATCAATAGATCAACCACAAGAGTGTCTTCGCCAACGTGGGGCTCGAACCCACGACCCTGAGATTAAGAGTCTCATGCTCTACCGACTGAGCTAGCCGGGCTGATTATCCAAAATATTTTACCTTTTTAGCGGATGTGGCATAATTACCAGAGGGACGGATTTCTAATCTCAGTGCAAATAAAATGCTTTGGCATCTTTACAACAGATGAAGTCTTCCATGTACGTAGAGTAAGACTCCAACAGGGGAATCAGAAATTTGGTGGCGTGGTTGAAACTCAGAAGGCTTTTGTCATTTTTCCATCCGTTCAAACACGTGGTAATTATGGGCTGTAATGGCAATCAATAGATCAACCACAAGAGTGTCTTCGCCCAATGTGGAGGTTGAACACACAATCCTAACATTTAAGCGTCTCATGCTCTACCTACTGAGCATCTCAAAACTATATACCTTTATCGCTGATGTATTATAATTAACAGAGGAACGGATTTCTAATCTCAGTGCAAATAAAATTCTTTGGCATCTTTACAACAGATGAAGTATTCCAAGTACGTCGCGTAAAACATATCTCCAAAAAGCAAATCAGAAATTTGGTGGCGTGGTTGAAACTCAGAAGAATTTGTCATTTTTCCATCCGTTCAAACACGTGGTAATTATGGGCTGTAATGGCAATCAATAGATCAACCACAAGAGTGTCTTCGCCCAATGTGGAGGTTGAACACACAATCCTAAATTAAGCGTCTCATGCTCTACCTACTGAGCATCTCAAAACTATATACCTTTATCTCTGATGTATTATAATTAACAGAGGAACGGATTTCTAATCTCAGTGCAAATAAAATGCTTTGGCATCTTTACAACAGATGAAGTATTCCAAGTACGTCGAGTAAAACATATCTCCAACAAGCGAATCAGAAATTTGGTGGCGTGGTTGAAACTCAGACGGCTTCGTCGAATTTCTATCCGCTCAAACGCGTGTTAATTAGGGGGCTGTAATGGCAATCAATACATCACCCATAAAAGTGTCTTCGCCCAACGTGGGGCACGAACCCATGACCCTGAGATTAAGCGTCTCATGCTCTACTGACCGATAATCTCAAAATGATATACCTTTTTTCGGTCGATGGGATTATAATACCAGAGGGACGGATTTCTAATCTCAGTGCAAATAAAATGCTTTGGCATCTTTACAACAGATGAAGTTTTCCATGTACGTAGAGTAAAGACTCCAACAGGGGAATCAGAAATTTGGTGGCGTGGTTGAAACTCAGAAGAATTTGTCATTTTTTCCATCCGTTCAAACACGTGGTAATTATGGGCTGTAATGGCAATCAATAGATCAACCACAAGAGTGTCTTCGCCCAATGTGGAGGTTGAACACACAATCCTAACATTTAGCGTCTCATGCTCTACCTACTGAGCATCTCAAAACTATATACCTTTATCGCTGATGTATTATAATTAACAGAGGAACGGATTTCTAATCTCAGTGCAAATAAAATTCTTTGGCATCTTTACAACAGATGAAGTATTCCAAGTACGTCGCGTAAAAACATATCTCCAAAAAGCAAATCAGAAATTTGGTGGCGTGGTTGAAACTCAGAAGAATTTGTCATTTTTCCATCCGTTCAAACACGTGGTAATTATGGGCTGTAATGGCAATCAATAGATCAACCACAAGAGTGTCTTCGCCCAATGTGGAGGTTGAACACACAATCCTAAATTAAGCGTCTCATGCTCTACCTACTGAGCATCTCAAAAACTATATACCTTTATCTCTGATGTATTATAATTAACAGAGGAACGGATTTCTAATCTCAGTGCAAATAAAATGCTTTGGCATCTTTACAACAGATGAAGTATTCCAAGTACGTCGAGTAAAACATATCTCCAACAAGCGAATCAGAAATTTGGTGGCGTGGTTGAAACTCAGACGGCTTCGTCGAATTTCTATCCGCTCAAACGCGTGTTAATTAGGGGCTGTAATGGCAATCAATACATCACCCATAAAAGTGTCTTCGCCCAACGTGGGGCACGAACCCATGACCCTGAGATTAAGCGTCTCATGCTCTACTGACCGATAATCTCAAAATGATATACCTTTTTTCGGTCGATGGGATTATAATACCAGAGGGACGGATTTCTAATCTCAGTGCAAATAAAATGCTTTGGCATCTTTACAAACAGATGAAGTTTTCCATGTACGTAGAGTAAGACTCCAACAGGGGAATCAGAAATTTGGTGGCGTGGTTGAAACTCAGAAGAATTTGTCATTTTTCCATCCGTTCAAACACGTGGTAATTATGGGCTGTAATGGCAATCAATAGATCAACCACAAGAGTGTCTTCGCCCAATGTGGAGGTTGAACACACAATCCTAACATTTAGCGTCTCATGCTCTACCTACTGAGCATCTCAAAACTATATTACCTTTATCGCTGATGTATTATAATTAACAGAGGAACGGATTTCTAATCTCAGTGCAAATAAAATTCTTTGGCATCTTTACAACAGATGAAGTATTCCAAGTACGTCGCGTAAAACATATCTCCAAAAAGCAAATCAGAAATTTTGGTGGCGTGGTTGAAACTCAGAAGAATTTGTCATTTTTCCATCCGTTCAAACACGTGGTAATTATGGGCTGTAATGGCAATCAATAGATCAACCACAAGAGTGTCTTCGCCCAACGTGGGNTTATGGGCTGTAATGGCAATCAATAGATCAACCACAAGTGTGTCTTCGCCCAACGTGGAGGTTGAACACACGATCCTGAGATTAAGCGCCTCAGGCTCTACTGACCAAAAATCTCAAAATGATATACCTTTTTTCAGTCGATGAGATTATCGAGAGGGACGGATTTCTAATCTCAGTGCAAAAAAAATTCTTTGGCATCTTTACAACAGATGAAGTCTTCCAAGTATCCAAGTATGTAGAGTAAGACATGACTCAAACAGGCGAATCAGAAATTTGGTGGCGTGCGGCTTCGTCGAAATTTCTAATCCGTTCAAAACGCGTGTTAATTAGGGCTGTAATGGCAATCAATACATCACCCATAAAAGTGTCTTCGCCCAACGTGGGGCACGAACCCATGACCCTCTGAAGATTAAGCGTCTCATGCTCTACTGACCGATAATTCAAAATGATATACCTTTTTTCGGTCGATGGGATTATAATACCAGAGGGACGGATTTCTAATCTCAGTGCAAATAAAAATGCTTTGGAATCTTTACAAGTGATTAAGATCTCCATGTACGACACTAAGGCAACAGGGGAATCAGAAATTTGGTGGCGTGGTTGAAACTCAGAAGAATTTGTCATTTTCCATCCGTTCAAACGCGTGTTTAATTAGGGGCTGTAATGGCAATCAATCATCACCCATAAAAGTGTCTTCGCCCAACGTGGGGCAAGAACCCATGACCCTGAGATTAAGCGTCTCATGCTCTACTGACCGATAATCTCAAAATGATATACCTTTTTTCGGTCGATGGATTATAATACCAGAGGGACGGATTTCTAATCTCAGTGCAAATAAAATGCTTTGGAATCTTTACAAGTGATTAAGTATTCCATGTACGTACATAACAACAGGGAATCAGAAATTTGGTGCGTGGTTGAAACTCAGAAGAATTTGTCATTTTTCCATCGTTCAAACAGCGTGGTAATTATGGGCTGTAATGGCAATCAATAATCAACCATAAAGTGTCTTGCCCAACGTGGGGCTCGAACCACGACCCTGAGATTAAGAGTCTCATGCTCTACCGACTGAGCTAGCCGGCTGATTATCCAAAAATATTTACCTTTTTAGCGGATGTGGCATAATTACCAGAGGGACGGATTTCTAATCTCAGTGCAAATAAAATGCTTTGGAATCTTTACAAGTGATAAGTTATTCCATGTACGTACACTAAGCAACAGGGGAATCAGAAATTTGGTGGTGGTTGAAACTCAAGAAGTTTGTCATTTTTCCATCCGTTCAAACACGTGGTAATTATGGGCTGTAATGGCAATCAATAGATCAACCACAAGAGTGTCTTCGCCCAGTGGGAGGTTGAACACACAATCCTAAAATTAAGCGTCTCATGCTCTACGACTACCTGAGCATCTCAAAACTATATACCTTTATCGCTGATGTCTTATAATTACAGAGGAACGGATTTCTAATCTCAGTGCAAATAAAATGCTTTGGCATCTTTACAACAGATGAAGTTTCTGTACGTAGAGTAAGACATGACTCCAACAGGGGAATCAGAAATTTGGTGGCGTGGTTGAAACTCAGAAGGCTTTGTCATTTTCCATCCGTTCAAACACGTGGTAATAATGGGCTGTAATGGCAATCAATAGATCAACCACAAGAGTGTCTTCGCCCAATGTGGAGGTTGAACACACAATCCTAAAATTAAGCGTCTCATGCTTACCTACTGAGCATCTCAAAACTATATACCTTTATCGTGATGTATTATAATTAACAGAGAACGGAATTCTAATCTCAGTGCAATATAAAATGCTTTGGCATCTTTACAACAGATGAAGTTTCCAAGTACGTCGAGTAAAACATATCTCCAACAAGCGAATCAGAAATTTGGTGGCGTGGTTGAAACTCAGACGGCTTCGTCGAATTTCTATCCGCTCAAACGCGTGTTAATTGGGGCTGTAATGGCAATCAATACATCACCCATAAAAAGTGTCTTCGCCACAACGTGGGGCACGAACCCATGACCCTGAGATTAAGCGTCTCATGCTCTACTGACCGATAATCTCAAAATGATATACCTTTTTTTCGGTCGATGGGATTAATAATACCAGAGGGACGGATTTCTAATCTCAGTGCAAATAAAATGCTTTGGAATCTTTACAAGTGATTAAGTATTCCATGTACGTACACTAAGGCAACAGGGGAATCAGAAATTTGGTGGCGTGGTTGAAACTCAGAAGAATTTGTCATTTTTCCATCCGTTCAAACACGTGGTAATTATGGGCTGTAATGGCAATCAATAGATCAACCACAAGAGTGTCTTCGCCCAATGTGGAGGTTGAACACACAATCCTAAAATTAACGCGTCTCATGCTCTACCTACTGAGCATCTCAAACTATATACCTTTATCGCTGATGTATTATAATTAACAAGAGGAACGGATTTCTAATCTCAGTGCAAATAAAATGCTTTTGCATCTTTACAACAGATGAAGTCTTCCAAGTACGTCGAGTAAACAATATCTCCAAAAGCGAATCAAAAATTTGGTGGTGTGTTGAAACTCAGACGGCTTCGTCGAATTTCTATCCGCTCAAACGCGTGTTAATTAGGGCTGTAATGGCAATCAATACATCACCATAAAAGTGTCTTCGCCCAACGTGGGGCACGAACCATGACCCTGAGATTAAGCGTCTCATGCTCTACTGACCGATATTATCTCAAATGATATACCTTTTTTCGGTATCGATGGGATTATAATACCAGAGGGACGATTTCTAATTCAGTGCAAATAAAATGCTTTGGCATCTTTACAAGATGAAGTCTTCCATGTACGTAGAGTAAGATCCAACAGGCGAATCAGAAATTTGGTGGTGTGGTTGAAACTCAGAAGGCTTTGTCGTTTTTCCATCTGTTCAAACAGGTGCTAATTATGGGCTGTAATGGCAATCAATACATCAACCATAAGAGTGTCTTCGCCCAACGTGGGGCTCGAACCCACGACCCTGAGATTAAGAGTCTCATGCTCTACCGACTTGAGCTAGCCGGGCTGATTATCCCAAAAATATTTACCTTTTTAGGCGGATGTGGCATAATTACCAGAGGGACGGATTTCTAATCTCAGTGCAAAATAAAATGCTTTGGATCTTTACAACAGATGAAGTCTTCCAAGTACGTGCGTAAAACATATCTCAAAAAGCGAATCAGAAATTTGGTGGCGTGGTTGAAACTCAGACGGCTTCGTCGATTTTCTATCCGCTCAAACGCGTGTTAATTAGGGCTGTAATGGCAATCAATACATCACCCATAAAAGTGTCTTCGCCCAACGTGGGGCAACGAACCCATGACCCTGAGATTAACGCGTCTCATGCTCTACTGACCGATAATCTCAAAATGATATACTTTTTCGGTCGATGGATTATAATACCAGAGGGACGGATTTCTAATCTCAGTGCAAATAAAATGCTTTGGATCTTTACACAGTGATTAAGTATTCCATGTACGTACGTACACTAATAACAGGGAATCAGAAATTTGGTGGCGTGGTTGAAACTCAGAAGAATTTGTCATTTTTTCCATCCGTTCAAACACGTGGTAATTATGGGCTGTAATGGCAATCAATAGATCAACCACAAGAGTGTCTTCGCACCAACGTGGGGCTCGAACCCACGACCCTGAGATTAAGAGTCTCATGCTCTACCGACTGAGCTAGCCGGGCTGATTATCCCAAAAATATTTACCTTTTTAGCGGATGTGGCATAATTACCAGCGGGACGGATTTCTAATCTCAGTGCAAATAAAATGCTTTGGAATCTTTACAAGTGATTAAGTATTCCATGTACGTACACTAAGGCAACAGGGGAATCAGAAATTTGGTGGCGTGGTTGAAACTCAGAAGAATTTGTCATTTTTCCATCCGTTCAAACACGTGGTAATTATGGGCTGTAATGGCAATCAATAGATCAACCACAAGAGTGTCTTCGCCCAATGTGGAGGTTGAACACACAATCCTAAAATTAAGCGTCTCATGCTCTACCTACTACTGAGCATCTCTCAAAACTATATACCTTTATCGCTGATGTATTATAATTAACAGAGGAACGGATTTCTAATCTCAGTGCAAATAAAATGCTTTGGCATCTTTACAACAGATGAAGTCTTCCAAGTACGGTCGAGTAAAACATATCTCCAACAAGCGAATCAGAAATTTGGTGGTGTGTTGAAACTCAGACGGCTTCGTCGAATTTTTCTATCCGCTCAAACGCGTGTTAATTAGGGGCTGTAATGGCAATCAATACATCACCCATAAAAGTGTCTTCGCCCAACGTGGGCACGAACCCATGACCCTGAGATTAAGCGTCTCATGCTCTACTGACCGATAATCTCAAAATGAATTACCTTTTTTCGGTCGATTGGGATTATAATACCAAGAGGGACAGGCGAATCAGAAATTTGGTGGTGTGGTTGAAACTAAGAAGGCTTTGTTGTTTTTACATCTGTTCAAACAGGTGCTAATTATGGCTGTAATGCAATCAATACATCAACCATAAAGAGTGTCTTCGCCCAACGTGGGGCTCGAACCCACGACCCTGAGATTAAGAGTCTCATGCTCTACCGACTGAGCTAGCCGGGCTGATTATCCCAAAAATATTTACCTTTTTAGCGGATGTGGCATAATTACCAGAGGGACGGATTTCTAATCTCAGTGCAAAAAAAAATGCTTTGGAATCTTTACAACAGATGAAGTCTTCCAAGTACGTCGCGTAAACATATCTCCAAAAAGCGAATCAGAAATTTGGTGGCGGGTTGAAACTCAGACGGCTTTGTCATTTTTCCATCCGTTCAAACACGTGGTAATTATGGGCTGTAATGGCAATCAATAGATCAACCAGAAGAGTGTCTTCGCCCAATGTGGAGGTTGAACACACAATCCTAAAATTAAGCGTCTCATGCTCTACCTACTGAGCATCTCAAAACTATATACCTTTATCGCTGATGTATTATAATTAACAGAGGAACGGATTTCTAATCTCAGTGCAAATAAAATGCTTTGGCATCTTTACAACAGATGAAGTCTTCCATGTACGTAGAGTAAGACTCCAACAGGGGAATCAGAAATTTGGTGGCGTGGTTGAAACTCAGAAGGCTTTGTCATTTTTCCATCCGTTCAAACACGTGGTAATTATGGGCTGTAATGGCAATCAATAGATCAACCACAAGAGTGTCTTCGCCCAATGTGGAGGTTGAACACACAATCCTAAAATTAAGCGTCTCATGCTCTACCTACTGAGCATCTCAAAACTATATACCTTTATCGCTGATGTATTATAATTAACAGAGGAACAGATGAAGTCTTCCAAGTACGTCGAAGTAAAACATATCTCCAACAAGCGAATCAGAAATTTGGTGGCGTGGTTGAAACTCAGACGGCTTCGTCGAATTTCTATCCTCTCAAACGCGTGTTAATTAGGGGCTGTAATGGCAATCAATACATCACCCATAAAAGTGTCTTCGCCCAACGTGGGGCACGAACCCATGACCCTGAGATTAAAGCGTCTCATGCTCTACTGACCGATAATCTCAAATGATATACCTTTTTTCGGTCGATGGGATTATAATACCAGAGGGACGGATTTCTAATCTCAGTGCAAATAAAATGCTTTGGCATCTTTACAACAGATGAAGTCTTCCATGTACGTAGAGTAAGACATGACTCAAACAGGGAATCAGAAATTTGATGGTGGTTGAAACTCAGACGGCTTCGTCGTATGATTTTGGTGAACTGTTATTCCCCTCAGCACTTGGTGCTTTCTCTGCACAAACTTTACTCTCCTCTTTCCCCGCAGTCACTTCTCCGCGCTTCTTTGAGGTGTCACCCCTTTTTCTCTTAGGGGCGCAGGCAGCGAGCAGTGGGTTTGGACTCAGGCTCACACGTGAGCAGATCAGGACCATTTGGAACATGACCACACAGCCATGTTCTTCTGGTGTCAAGATACGAAATGTCTTTTTATTTGATGTTAAGCGACGTCATATTCACGTAGAAAGACGTAAAAGAGTGAATGAATGGAAGTGCAAACGCAGCGACACGCGGAAGAGCCAACGCGGAAGAGCCACACGCGGAGAGCCACACGCGGAAGAGCCACACGCGGAAGAGCACACACGCGGAAGAGCCACACGCGGAAGAGCCACACGCGGAAGAGCCACACGCCGAAGAGCCACACGCCGAAGAGCCACACGCCGAAGAGCCACACGCGAAGAGCCACACGCGGAAGAACACGCGGAAGAACCACACGCAGAAGAGCCACATGCTCTTTTTTTTTTACTAAAAATAAACTCACATCATGTAGCCAAGTTAATGGGCTAAAATAGTACCGTATTTTGCGGACTATAAGCCGCTACTTTTGTCAGATGTTTTGAGCCATGCGGCTTATTTAGAGGCTGCGGCTTTTCTGTGTTTTTTTCTTTCACCGCTAGGGGCGCACTAACCGGAATTAGAATCAAAACTACAGAAAAGTTAAGCAAAGAAGCAGATGTTGCTTTTTTATTCAGCTAGCAAATAGAACACGGACGACAAATTACCAACTATAAATTATTTTCAAATTCTTGCCACATCATTATGGAACCCAAACGAAGAAGTTCGTATAAAGCAAGTTTTAAGCTGAAGGCCATCGATCTTGCTAGGAAGCCGCGCGGCCTGCACGCAAGCTTAACATCAATGAATGTACGGTGAGACGCTGGAGGGGGACAGCGGGAGAGAGCTCATGCGATGCCAAAAGTCAAGGAAAGAGTTCTGCGGCCTATACAAAAGGTGCGGCCTATGTATTGTTTTATTATCGTTTTTTAAAAAATAGAGCAAATGCGGCTTATATAGGGGAGCGGCTAAAAGTCCGGAAAATACGGTATATCTAAAATTCACCAGAATACAGGAAATCTTTTATAAACCCATTACAGGGCTGTTAGTACTTGGATGGGAGACCGCTGGAACACCTGGTGCCACAGTGGGGCGCTAGAGGAAATGTAGTTGTGTCCTTAGGCAAGGGATTTCACCCACATTGCCTAGTAAAGTGCTTTAAGTGCCTTGAAGGTGGAAAAGTGCTATATAAATACACTGTTCAATAGCAAAGATGACTATAAAAATAGCACAATTCAAAACATTTTAAATAATGGTTCAACTCTGATATTGAAATACTTGAATTCTCAAGGGGAAAACAAAGTAATGCTCCTTCCCATTCCTCCTGCTCTGTCACTGATCACAGCATGTTTGTTTGAGGTCTGTGAAATGCTTTTATTTGGAGTGGCAGCTTGTTTTTGAGGAGTGGCCGTTTCTCAGTTGACTTGTTTTATTTGGGCAGACAGCAGGGAGGCAGCTGTAATCCGGACTCACACAAACAGAGGGAGAAGGAGAGGCTCGGTGTTTGTGATCCATCCTCCAGACGTAACTCACAAACTGTCCACACAACATAAAACACAAAAGTGCTACACCAACAACTTCTCCATCTGCACTGTTCAAACTTTTTACTCTTGAATCTTCTTCTGTCTCTGGCTTTTGAAACGAACAGAAATAGTACAGAACTGCCATTTGTAGCAGCAGAATGAGGCTATACTTAGCTTAAATAAAGGATGAAGTAAAGTAAAGCTAAAGTATCAATATTCAATCGTGCCAAACTACAGCAATGTTGGAATTATTTTGGGATTTTTTTTGTCAAACGTAAGGCAGGATGTTGAGGTTTTGAGGACACAGACTTTCCAAGAGATCGTTTTTGCCTCTCCAAATGCTCCAAATTCAGAACTCTTCGTTAAATTGATGCTGACAATGTGCATCCACCAGTTTCTTTACAACATGACTTCAGTTCTTCCTGTCTTTTTTTACCCACTTCAGTCCAAAAAGTCGATACGGCCGTGTCCTGTGAGGTCAGAGTGAGTGTGGGACATTATCTGAGCCGAATCTGCCCCCTGTCTGAACCACCACACACAGCACTCTAAAGGACGGCAATTTAACAACTCGACGACAACAGAAAGACTAGAAAGCAAAAAGGACGGACAGAGTTACGGTCTAAAGAGAAAACGATGAATGAAACCAGACGTGTGAATCAAACAGGTCAAACTCTCAGTGTGGTTCAAATAGATGTCTTCTGAATCCTCATTCTAGTGGTCCAAAGAGCTAAGTGAATCACTGATGATGATGATCATGATGATCATGATGATTATTATTACACATTTATATGGTCGAGACAAGGCATGTTAATGAACATATAGTACATCAGGGCCAAATCAGGCCCTCCAAGTGATGGATCCAGCCCACGACCCCAAATATTGTTTACTGGTTTAATTCTGGGTTAACACTAGTTTAGACCTGATTTTGTCTGGGATTAGTCCTTTAGACCTGTTTTGATTCTGTATTAGTTCAGGCTCGGTTAGTACTGTTCTAGTTCTAGTTTAATGCTGGTTCAGTACTGTTGGAAAAGCATTTAGAATGTTATTCCTCACAAAAATCTAATCTATCAGCAGTTATTTTATCGTATGGACTCAATTTATTTATATCAGCCTCTCCTAACACCACTAATAATTTACCAACATTATAGTCATACTAGGCAGTGTGGGTGAAGTGTCTTGCCTTAGGCCACAACAACAGTTCCATGTACTAACCAGTCCATGTCTTGACAAGCAACTATAGCCACAAGTAAACCCAGGAACTATGATTCCAATCCCAAAGATCCCAATAACACATGTGGAGAAGTGCGCGTGGAGAGGTGTTCCTGCTGCATGGAAGACAGGGAAATATTAAACATGAGTTTGGACGGGGACGCACTCGTTTTAGATCTGCAGAGATGACAAACCACGCTCCCTCCACCGCAGACTTGCACGTGTTGATTTGTTTTTGATCCTGCGTTAAAAAGAAAATGGAAACTACCAGAGCTTCGGTGTGTTTATTTGCGCTGAGAGAAAATAACCCATGAGCAATGCAGTTCCTCATGTCGGAAAATAAAATGCTCCACGTTGAGATGTCACTTTCTGTGTTTGGCAAAAGTGTGGTTATATGTTGTTGTTGTTGTTGTTGCTGTTGTTGTTGTTGGTGTTGTTGTTGTTGTTTTTTTTCCTAGTCCTGGTTTAGTCTCGGATTCACCAGAACTGCACAAGTTAGCAGAGCCAATCGGTGTGAAGCAGTTCAAATGAGGCTTCTAATTATGCACAAAAAGTCCTCTCTGAATAAAATGAAACAAAACACAACTCCAGGTTGTACGGTTTACTTTTAAAAGGGAAAAAAAAATCCATTATCATGTGTTTTGGAATTGTCATATTGAACAAAAATATTGGACGGAAATTAACACGGCAATGCAAATTGTTTTTGACACCATCATCCCACTCAATTTTGGAATAATGTACTTGGGCCTCAAAACCCCCACCATGGACACAGTGGATGGCTATCTTTGGAACATACTCCTGGTGGCTCCTGGCAAGAAGGCCCTCTTCTGGATGACTCAAACCGCTCACACGATTAAGGACTGGACTAATACCATAACAGACATACACACAATGGAAATTATATATATTTTTATTTTTTATTTTTTATTTTTTATTTTTTATCTGTCAAACTGGGTTTTTTGAGGTTTTTTTGGTGTGTGCTTTTTTTTTTCTCTTTCTGTTGTTGTGTTGTTGTTTTGTTTTTGTTGATCTATGTTCTAATACAAATACAGAAAAAAAAGTCAATTTGAAGACTCTTAATTGTGTAATAGTGAAACGAACGATCGGATCATTTAAATAGTTACCTTTTCAACATTAGACATGTCTAATGTCAATTTTCTCTCATTTAACTGACATTCTTCACGTAAAATAAACGAAATAGAAAGCTTCTAGACCAACTTGTTAAGTATATGTATATTACAGATAGCAAATGGATCCGAACTGCCTTTTTAACCGCAGTGCATTGATGGCTAAAATATAAACCCTCGGACTGTATCTCTGCTCACGAAATATCAATACGGGTGTTGTGGCTGATATAATTTTCCTCCCAGATCGATAGTACAATATCAGCCCATGCCTTGTTTGTTTTTAATGCAGCGTTGTACTGGATTCCTGACTAGAACTTTATATAAATACACGCTGCATGCTTCCATTTATCGTGAGGAGCCTGGTAGTCTGGAAAGGTTGTCTGTGATTGGCCGATACAAACTAGCGCAAATGTGAAGAGGAGAGTGCAATCCATACGTGGTGACTGGAAAACAGGAGGTCATTTCTCTGATTTGTTTTTTATCCCCGAGGAAATGAGAAGCCTGAAGCCAGAGCCGGTAAAGCCAAGAGGCAAAATGTAAATTGCGTTATCAACTGAACCGGCAATTTCTACAAATGTAATATGTTCCTGTCAAAAGAAAGCAGGAAGTTCATCTATAATAGTCAAAATAGTTCCGAACAAAACAGGTTTATACAAAGCTTCACTGGCGGGAATGTAAAGGAAAGTTTTGGCCGAAATAATCAAAACCCTGACGGACTGACTGACTAACTAATCCGATACTAAAGCTACTTTTTCTGATGCTCCTGTGCCAGGTTCTCAGAGCAGGTTCGGCTGTTCCTCCCTGTGCTCAGACCCTGCTCTCCAGCGCCCCCTGTCTATGAGCTACACTTGACACTGGACTGAAACGACTGACATGTTTTCTGTTGCTTCGAAACGTGGTGCGAAATGCTGCGGTAATTTGAGCTATTAAATCTGCAGACGTATTATTTCATCAGCTGTTTGTACTCTGAATTCTGGATTGACCTGAAATAAAGACTATCCAAAATTGAATGTGAGGTAGAACTTCTTTTTGGATTCCAAACTGCTTCCGTAGTCTTTCAGGATTTCGCGCTATATGCAGTTAATGATCGGCTGCTTTCAGGTCATCCCCATGAGTGTGGGAAGCAGCCGCGGGTGCCCCTCACATCACCGTGCGCCATTAGCATTTACCTATGCTGACAATACTACAAGCCGGCTCTTCTGCGGTACCTTCAAACTGCTGAACTCTGGACTGGAAAATCCTTTGTGAAGCCATTGTGCGATATTCAGTTCACTTGAAAAATTGTATATGAAATATATGTAAATATGAACATATGTTAACCAGGGTTAAGAGATAGATTTATAGTACTTTACTTACTGTCATACTGACATTTAAATTTATCTTATTATTTTGATGAATTAATTTTTTCTGCTGGCCGGCTGTATGTCTGCACCAAAGATCATTTCCCCTTAGGCATGAATAAAAGTAATTCTGATTCAAATTTACTCTTCAATGCATAGATCTTGCCCCCTCTGCTGGTACAACATAAGATTCACTTTTTTAACCTCTTGGTGGGAATATTAGAATAATGTGAATACAGCTTCTGGGGAAAACCCCATTGCTTTATCTAGATACCAATATCTTTATTTCCAACTCTCCAACCTATCCATAATTCTAAATCATCTGAGCAGCTCAAAGCATGATGATTGGAGCGGTGTGATGCCCGGGGCTGAGGGGCCATTTAACATGCACTTCCTCTTCATTGTTATTTCATTGTCCGTGTGCTTCCATATGTTTAAATCTCCAGTCAAACCGCACATGCACAAATCTCTGCTGCAGCTCAGCAATTGTTTTTCTGCCACACGCTCTCCCTCCATTGGCACCTCCAGTCTGAGCCCAACTCTCCCGAGGCTCCCATCATCACCGTCACGCCGACAGCTGACAGTAAAATCCATACCACGTCCATAAGTCCATTTTCCCGTTTTTGTTCTCACTTCCCCTGTCTACCCGTAAATAGAGCCCGCGCTGTGACACGGCATTAGCTGTCCGCGGATATATCATAAAAACGCAATGAAATCTGCAGGACAAAAGTCAATACATGTCAACGGCAGGGCCACGGGGCAAGTGTGGACAGGAGGTACTGAGGAAGATGTCAGACGCTCCATGTATGACGCATTATATAAATATTCTCCTCCAGATTTCACTTCTTTTTTTAATCAATACAATATTTCTTGGACATAAATAAGGTTAATTAATTCATGGCTAACCAGTTACGTAATTAACGGTCACATTTTAACTGGTGTGTTTCATTTGCCCTCGTTTTATAAATATATTTGTAATACACAATTGTGCCACCTGAGGGCGTGCAAGTGTCCCCATACAACTCTGAAAAAAGTTTGCTGAAAAGCACTAATAATGGATTTATCTCATAAAACGTAGCAAACCTGAGTGACACTGCAGTATGTGTGGACTGACACTAATCATACATTCATTCATTGGGTTGATCACACGTTCATGAAAAAAACTATTAAAATGAATAAATTATTCCGCTTTTTGTCTGAGACAGAAAGAGCAAGAATCCAACCAAAACTGTTTTTGAATGTAGCTCTGTTGGATTTCTTTTCTTAAATGTCTTATTTAAATGTGGAAATGTTTTTATTATTTGTGTGCTGCTACTTTAGTCCCCCTTGATCCCAATGGGTTTTACCTGGTTAATAGTTAAAGGTAAATAAAGAAATAAATTCAGCAAGTTGTTGGAGACAGAATTGAACTTAGAACGCTGCAGCCGGCATCACATGGAGCCTGGCATATGTATATGCCATCCACTCAACCGCCAGGGGGCGCCATGACTCTATTTAAGAGTGGTTTATTCATAATCAGGACTAAACAGCGAAGAGCAAATCCTAGGTGCAAACATCTTATGTCCACAGCCCGTTGAATTAAAGGCCTTTGTGTGGAGTTTAAGGACTTCCTTCTCCTGTTTCTGATGTTCTTTATGCAGGTTCATTCTGACATTAATTTGCTGATTGAAGCTTTGGTGAGATAAATGTAATGTTTAGCTAACACTCTGATTATCACAGCCGGAGCTATTAGCACAGATAATCACATATTTCAGGCTGATCCACTTGTCAGTGTCAGCTCGGCTCTCTGTTAGCTCTTCTGGATCATGTGGACATGTGTTGAGGAGCGAGGAGCGATTTGAGTCTTTAGTCTTAATGAGGTTTGTCACAATGTAAGAATGTAGTGTTAAGAAGATTATTGTGAGAAGAAAAATAACCATTTTAAGATTATCCATGATTATTGACGCTGTGATCTAAAAACACAGAAATCCTTAATGCACTTTCTCTGACATTGTCTAATAGGTCACCATTCCTCTAGTTCAAGGGTGTCCAAATGATGGTACGGGGGCCAAATGTGGCTCTCAGACCAATTTTTGTTGGCCCTCTGGCTTCTTGCAAAATTGACCCAAACATCCAAAAATAGAACTTTTTACTGGAAAAACTGGAAAAATTCTGCCATAATAACCTAAATAACAACCATTTTGAATAGCTTTGCCAGCAACATGAATTCTTGTGATTGAGAATCTGTCGTGTTTGGCTCACGCTGATTTGTTTGCAATCCACATTAGTGGTTTAACGGGCCAATCACACAGCAGGCAGGACTGGAACCATTAAAGGATTTTTTTGCCCTTAGGCTTTATTGGACGGGACAGATGTGAGTGAAATGGGGATAAGAGAGAAGGGAGGACATGTACTAAAGTCAGGATTCAAACTCATGACACTGCAGCCGGCTGCACTTGGAGCCTGGCATGTGTGCTGCGCCTTAACCACTCGACCACCAGGCAGCACAGACCGGAACCACTCACAGAGCAGCATTGTGGTTTGAGAAGACGTCAAAACAACCCGAACAAAAACAAACATGGCGGTGCAGACGGCCGTACTTCGGACTATTTTAGGAGACATATGGACTATTCTGTTTTTCATAAATGTGCACACAATGGCACTTTGTACTTTTGTGGATGAGAAAGAGGACTGTGATTTTCTGAATCCTGGATTTAACACAATTTAGATTTCTCTGCTTCTTCCGCTGTTGTGATGCTTCCACAAGTCAGAGTTAAGTCTTTTTTTAACGTCCTGTCTTTCGGCGAGAGCCTTCCCAGATTGATTCATGTGAAGAACTCAATTTAGAGTGAGACCAGGTTATTATTTTGATGTGATGCAGGCCTAATATTCATGTACCAAGCCTTATTAAAGCTGTGGAGGCTCATCAAAATTACATCAAATGCAACATTTCAAATGATTCACTCCATTGTGGCTTTTCTACCATGATACAGTAAAGTTAATGTGACATAAACAGACTTTACATTTAGGTTTACATTTTTGGAATATTAATTGATTTGAAAATGACTTAATGTATCTCATAATTATTATTTTTTTTAGTTCTTTTGATTATATTGTACGTGAATCTTCACGAGCAGAGACTTGGCAGTTTGGTCTGTTTAATGCAGGCCTGCTGCTGAGTATTAGCAAGAGCCGCAAACACATGCAAACACATGCAAACACATGCCGGTAACTCCGATCCACCACACAGCATGCACAATACTATTAGATACTAAAAGATTAGTATCTAATAGTCTCTTCTAGTCTCTTCTAGTCTCTTCTAGTCTCTTCTAGTCTCTTCTAGTCTCTTCTAGTCTCTTCTAGTCTCTTCTAGTCCCTCCTCCCTCCTCCCTCCTCCCTCCTCCCTCCTCCCTCCTAAAAACCCAGAAGCTAGTATTTCCGGCGGTGGTGGACAGGCACGTAAACATTACAACGTGGAAGGAACTACTGCAATGGCGAAAGGCAGTCCCTACTGGGCCGATGAGGAGAGGGACCGTTATGCTTCATTTATGATTCTCAAAAGGTCAGCCGGAAATGTGTGCAATTTGCCACACCCGCTGAATGCGCCCCTCCCCCTTTCGGGCAGGAGTTGTTGCGATCACTTGTTTGAAATGATTTACTCTTCCACGTAAACCCCATCTTATCACCATCAACCAAGCTGAGGCTGACTTTTCTCTTCACTCATGCAGCGAAGGTTCAGCGCCACGCTCGCTTTGGAGAGTGTTAAATTACTCGTAATTTGAGAACACGTCACCCCTAACACTTGATTGATTGGATTGAATATATGTTGTTTTATTATTACTCAGTGTTTTATGTTGCACCTTAAGGCCGAGACAAGTTCCTATGTTTTTGAATTTTGTTCATTGACAATGGCAATAAACTCTTTCTGATTCTGATTCTGATTACACAACATCTGTTTGCATTGGACCTTAGGTGGTTGGTCAATTTCTCACTCAACTCCTGTCCAGTTAAAAACACACCCCCAGATTTCGATCGCATTCACAAAAGTGGGTTACAAGGCTACTCCAGGTATCTTCGTCTCATCACAAGCTCAAGAGACTGATTTAGCAAAACATCCCTCATTTAACACACCAAACAACCAAAACGTGACTCTTTGTTAACCAAAAAACCTGACAAACAGAAGCAGAAAACGCGGCTTGCGGCTGAGCTCAGATTTTCCACCGGGATTATCTGCTCCGTGACGCACTCTTCATCTCGTATTTGTTTTCATTATGATTTCTGAAGCCTTTATGAATGTGTTCCCAGTCAGTGTCATGTAATAAAAGCAAGTTTTCATATTGTCTGCCTGCATCACGTCGATCAGGCAAAGACGAGAGAAGGATGAAGAATGTCGCTGATATTAGTGGAGATAGAGCGCATTTGTTTGGCAGGCGCACACATTATTGCAACGACTCGAAATTATTCATATTGTCCAATAATCCAATAATGGGGATGGGGGCACATTATATTACTGGTCCCTCTCTGCTAAACTAATATTTTGGAGTTTTTCATCTATGTTATAAAAAGATAATGTCAAACACATACCCGTTTTGTTTCATAATTCATAGTTAGTACTTGTAAACATCAGCGTTCGGTTGTACTTGAAGTTCTTCCATGTTTAACACCTACACTTACCTTCACCAGACTCGACCGGTTCATTTCAGTGCTGTCATTAAGCAGTATTTACTCAGTTACAATTACATGCAGACAAGTAATGTATTGTACAGTGCAAGTAAAAGTTTCTCCTAATACGTCTTTAGTTTTCCTTGAGTAGTTTATTGGACACTACTTTGTACTTCTACTTGTGTAATATTATTTTGAAGTAGCTTTACTCTACTTACTTTACTTTACGAGTACATTTTTGGCAACTCTACCCACCTCTGCGGCATTACTGCACCGTGCAGTGACCTGTTTTCTCATCTTTCAGAAACACCAAATCATTAGTGAGATATTATGCTTTATTCTGGCGTTTGCATTTAGCATTTGGTGTTTTCTAAGCTATTTTCCTCTCCACTATTTTCTTGGATGAACAGCTAATCAATATGGCGCTAGCATGGAGCTTACATTTAAAACACAGGGATAGACAGTGTGTCCCAGAATAAACTGAGCCTCTCAAACTTCCCTTTATAAGGCCATAACTATATCTTCAGGCAGCTAAAGTCGTTTCATGCCAGAATATTTTCACATATGAAATACAGCCTAAATGAAATGCAAACTAGAAAGGTACTTGACCGAAAGCCACAGCAATTCCAGCCCTGTGCTGTGCTGCAAAAATCTAAGCTTTAGAATTGGCAAAGTATGAGAACTTGTGTTTAGTGTGGCCTGTCCTCCCCTCGAACCGTGTGTGAATGTAAGATCTGCTGCTGTTTAAAACCCCAGGGGTGCAGTCAGAGGCGCCTGTGTCGTCCCATTGAGAAAAAGTGGGTTCAGTATCTGCGGCAGGAAGGGGCTACGTCAGCTACTGGGCAACACAACACATCTTTCAGAGTCACACTTCAACACCCCCGTAATGCAGCCTTCAGCCTCTCCTTCCTACTGTCCATAGTCTAGACTGCCCCCCCCCCCCAGGCTCATGTGGGCCCTGTCCCAGCGCCTCTTTACAGGTGGGCCCAAGTCTGAGGGGACAGGCGGGAATGCACATGCCACTACAATGCTGTTGCTTAATCATCCTGACCAATCTAAGGAAAAAGCCCAAAACATAAAGATCCTGGACGATAGGCAAAGAGCGACACTGCCCACAGGCTTGGCCACACTTTTGCTTTTATGAAGACAGATTTCATATTTTCACGGCTCTATGATTGTTTCTGTCCTTATCGCAAAATCCCTTCATTTCCACACGGACGCGATCGACGAGTTTTGTCATCGGTGAACACGACGCATTTCCCCGATACATTTCATTTGACGATACAGACACTAAAGGTGAGTATGAGCCTGTGGTGTTTTAGAGCCTTTACAGTGTCACTCTGCACACTCTGCTGTGACTCTATAGAGCTCAGGGTAGTCTTAACCGGGACACAGCGGGGCTCAGCAGAGTTTCATTAATAATAATCGTCACAGCAACAAATATCTACTAATGGCAATGAAAAATATAGTCTCAAATATAACAAATAAAAAGAAATAGATTCTTCAACTTTCATTTTATCATTTCTCATTGCGTGCGATAGGCCAGGTGGTAAAGACAGAGAGGCCATAGTGTCTCTCCACCCAGGGAGTCATTCAAGCAAGAACCGCCACAGTTCAGAATGGCATACTCAAATGTGTGAATAAAGCGAAAAAAAAACAACAGGTGTGTTTTTGAGAAGCGAGCAACATGTTTCAAAGCTCAAAGATGTAAATTTGCATAATACATCCCCTTTAAACAATAAGCGCTGCTTCATTAACTCTAATTACAGACTTCTCGCGGCAGTAAACGTCAAGGCGTCTCAGTCAGGTGTCCGTGGTTGCCGTGGTTACACAGCGGACACTCTGTCAAACTGCTATCAGACCCTGACAGAGAGGAGAAAGGACAAGGAGAGACGCCGACAGCCTTCGAACCAGAAGAATGGGTCTACAACACGTTTATACAAGAACTACTGGCAGCTATTAAGAAAAATATGTTAGGAACTTTGTGAAAAACGCAGAAAGGATCTGCAAAAGCTAAGAGGGAAAATACATCTCACAAAAAAGTAAATTTTTAGCGTCTTCAAATCGTGAAAAACAATTCTAGGTCATTTGAAAGGTCTAAACGCTCACTTACCTAATGCATTCAGAGCAACATAATTATTCACCTTGATGAGTTTATAAATGCTTTTCACAACGATCAATGTTCAGCGTTTACTGTCACGGTAATGCTGATACACATTAGCATGCTAGCAGTGCACTTCGCAGAGAATAAGGCTACGTTCACGCCCGCGGGGTATGATGCCCGAATCGGATTTTTTTTTGTCTGAATCAGATCTTTTTACATGGTCGTTCACATTATTTAAAAAAATAAGTTATCGCCACTTGTGTCTGGTGCGAACGGAATGTGTCTTGATGTGGCCCGCATGCGCACACAAAAGCACACGGCGTCACACTGTGTTTACGGAAGTAAAAAAGGCACGTTACCGGCCACGTCCGCTCCTTTTATTGATGTCCTTAGATAGTTTACATTTTGCACAAAGGCTTTTTAGTTTCCGTTGGCGTTGCAGCGCTTAATCCCTCGCTCGGTCAACGCCTTCACAATCCCCTCAAATCTCGCCCGATTGTGGTACGAACCCTCTATTTTGCCTGAATTGATTTGTCACCCCGTGTATTGATGAGTTTGCAAACTTCTTCCTTCTTCCACTGACAGTTTCCAGCTCCTTCATCTGCCATTTCTTTCCACTTTTTCTGTTGTTTTCTGGCACTTTGACTTCGGTCGCATGAACGGGACCTGAGCGTTCAGGCTGAAGTCGCATTCTAAAAGTACGGACGCATATCGGATTTATTTCCACTTACAGGTCACTTTCGTATGTGGAAATAGATCATCAAAAGGGCGCCATGACGCGGCATGGCGCGGCCAGGTAACGTGCCTTTTTGATTTCCGTAAACGCCGTGTGCTACGTGCGACTTGAGTTCTTTAACGCCACGGGCCACATCACGCTGCATTCCGTTCACACCAGACACAAACGGCAATCGCATTTTTACGGTAATGTTTAAACAAAAAATCCAAATTGGGCCTCATACCCTGCAGTGTGAACGTATAATTTAGATGTAGACACCATACTGCGGTCTCATTTTCACCCTAAGAGCTGTTTTTTCAATATGTCTGTGCTGGGGAAAACAGATTTGACTTATTAAATGAAAAATATATAAATGCTTGTCCATGTATTGCTCTGCCCATGGTGCATGTAATAGCAGCTCTTATGGTCGAACCGGTGAGGTCGATGTGCGCTGTCTGCTGTATTTATTAAGTGTTTATTCTCCACAAAGCAGGAAGTGTGCTGTTAGCATGATAGTTGTTGCTAGCTTTACCGTGACAGCGAAACTTGCCCTGGTCTCTGGAAATTGTGAAAAGTATTTAAAAGTTATTACAGCAGATACTTAGGAGAGCAACACTTTGAACTGGTGCAAACACTTTAAAATGAATTGCTTATGTTTTTTTCACATTTTTAAGGCAGTAAAAATCAGGTAAAAATGTACTAGAGTGTAAATGCTAGTCAATTTTGCCTTCTTTTTTTGTCTGAAATTTAAAGGAGCTGTTTCAATTTCTTTCTTGAATGTTTCACAATATTTCACTTTTGAATCTTTCTCAATTGGACTTCTGAGATGTGACCCATGCCCACTCTTTTCTCGCCCTCATTTTCCCACTCTCCATTCAAGTGCAGTTCTCTGTGATAATGACCTTTTCTTCAGAGGTCATGTGATCGCCCGGGGCAACGCTGCAGGAGAATAATCCAGGAATTGCATTTGAACCTTTGTGTTTCCTCTGGGAGCTGGCTTCTATAGACTCTTTAAAAAGCTCTGTCATCACATTGTTCAACATTCCGTAATAAAGGCAAAAGGAAGTAAACATTTTAAATGATTAAATGACATCAGCTCTAAAGGCTTTTTTTTTACGTTTTTACGTTTTTATAACAAAAATAAGCAGCTATTTTGAATTTAATGAAATTAATCCCAGTTTCTCCATTGAAATCCCATGTCCCGCTTCACGTTTGTCTCCATTCTGGAAAGTATTTGTTTACAAACTTTTAAAGGGTTTATATATGAATGTGTTTGTGTGCACCACCCAAAAACTTTAGGAATGTAAAACCCCAGTTTGAGTCATTGACCAAATTTACATGAACCATTCTAGTCCATTAGCTCGACTACTGTATATGTTCATGATTCAAATAGCCAGAAAAATGTGAAAGATGTCTGTCAGTTGTAACCTTAGTTCGCTTCGTCGTTTAAGTGAAAGCTGGGCTTTGCTTGTAAAAGCAGCACTTTGTGACAAAATTAGACCACAACGCATAACAATATGTGTCCTTTGTTTTTTTGTGTGTGAAAAGTGCTGCGAATGAGCTCCGGTTATCAGCACTTTGATGCATGCATCAGGCCGCTGTGTTACAGCTAGTCAATGTTTTTGTAACCGTCCCTATTCAAATAAAGAAATAAAGTATTTTATTTCTCATCAACCCCGAAGAAGGAGCCAAAAGCAGGGCTGTGATTGGCTGCACTTGGGTGGACCACCCGAGTTTCACTTTGCCCTCTGAAAAAAGCTGTTCTAAAGGCGTGCATACTTAAGGGTTTGATAGAGCTAGGAACTAGTCAGACAGATTTGAATACTTACTTATGGTTTTGTGGTGTGAAATTCAGGTTCTCAAGCTTCATAACACTTATTTTTAGATAAAGACAAATAAAATATACCTACCTGCCATATTCACTAAACACATTAAATCCAACAATTACAAAGGTGCAAAAAAGATGTCATGGTTTGCAAAATTATGATTTGATTATTGTTATCGCTTTGATATAAAAATATATATAGATTAGAATTTTTTGGTCAATATGACGCACTCTAAGTATATTTTTTTGGAGTGACAACATTATGGAGAGTTGATTTTCCATAGCTGCAGGTCCATATAGTGTCTTTGTGCTCCGTGTGGATCTACGAGGAGCCGAGGTGTGGGGTTAATGGAGGTCCTGACTGATGGACGCTCAGTGAAAGCGGCTGCTGAACAATGAGGCTTGAGCAACAGTTAAACACTTTTTCCTGTTTGTACTTGAACGCACCATTGTCTTCAAATGGAGCGTAAGGGCGAGTTGTGCTTCTGTGAGCAGCACAAAGGCAGTGGAGTAATGAAGATTGCCGTCGTCCTGCACACTGAATTGAAATGTCCAGAAGCATTTTAATAATTCTGCTCCCACTGTCAAAGTTCTCAATATTTTTATCCTAGTGAAAGTGCTGCAGCAGTGGGGAGTGTTGCTTTAAACCTGTTTCACATATGCTGCTGACCAAAACATGGCACACTGGCACCATTACAGTTGTTAATATAATGTATATCCTAAGATAAGAGAACCTTTATCTGTCCCACATATATGTTGCACTGGTCTTCAAATTCTGTATTAAAACTCAATAATCAACTTAAAGCTCTCATGCAATTTGGCCTGTCAAAATGGAATAGATAAAAACGGATATTTTGGCCTTGTTTCAAAAAAGAAGGTTTAGTCCAAACTCCTCTGCATTAGGGTTTTCTGTTTGACCAGTGTCCTCCTGCTGCTGTCTGACGGAGCAGTCTGATTGAACAATTCACTTCCTCACATGGATGATGAATCATGTAAAGCTGGGCTTTAAGAGTCAATTCTGTTTTTCCCATAGAGTACGGTATATTGTACAAGCAGCCAGTTTGACAAAACCAGACCACTGTGAATGTCTGCATGGTTATAAAACCTTTCATCTGAAGAAAGATACTTCGCTATGCAAAGTTTTGGGATGAGAATGTGTTGGCTGTTTGGTTGAACTGTTCTAAATCCGTGCGTGCAACCACAGATTGATGGATGTGTGAATATAGTGTTGTGCTAGGGTTTGAGAGAGCAGGGAACGAGATAAAAGTCACACCTTACAGTTTAAAATGTCTACCTGCTCCTTCTCTGGTTTGAAATTAATTTACAGTTAATAGTTTTATACAGAGCTGCTCACAATGGGGGGGCGGGCCTGTTTGGGCGGACGCAGAGCCGTGTCAATGGGGGCTTGGGTAAATGTGCGCACATTGCGCGTAACAGACGTGTTTTGAGAAACAGAAAAATGCCCAGTGACATCACAGGGTTAATCTCTGAGAGCAGCAGTGAAGTGGGTCACCCTGCCTCTGTGCCCCTCACAAACGTCTGCCTCTAAAGCAAGGCAAGTTTATTTGTAGAGCACAATTCATACCCAAGGCAATTCAAAGTGCTTCACACAAAAGGAAAAAGAGAAGAGTGTAAATAAAATCCTTTCAGTCATATGCACAGCCAAACAAAACCGTATTTAGCTTAGATTTGAAACATTGCCAGAGTAGCGGCCTGTCTCACATCTTCAGGAAGACTGTTCCAGATTTTAGCTGCATAAAACTGAAACGCAGATTCCCCATGTTTAGTCCTGACTCTGTCACCAGCAGGAGGTCGGTCCCTGAGGTCCTCAGAGTCCGAGATGGTTCATATGGCACTAACATGTCTTTGGTGCTAGGCCATGGAGAGACTTGTATACAAGCAGAGCTGCTTTGAAGTCTATTCTCTGAGCCACAGGGAGCCAGTGCAGAGACCTGAGCACAGGACTAATGTGATCGTACTTCCTGGTTCTAGTCAGGACCCGAGCAGCAGCGTTCTGCGTTTTGGAGAGGCCAGTGAGCAGGCCGTTACAGTAGTCTAATCTACTAGAGACAAACGCATGGATAAGTCTCTCCAAGGCTGGTTTAGACACTATACTTTTGATTTTGGCAATGTTTTTTAGATGGTAAAAAAGCTGCTGATGTGATTGATCTGACGTGGCTGTTAAAATTCAAATCTGAGTCCATTATTACCCCCAGATTTCTAACTTGATGTGTAGGTTTTAGAGCGAGACTCTGGAGGTGACTGCTAACACTTTCTCTTTGTTTCTGTGGGCCAAAGACGATGATTTCAGTCTTGTCTGAGTTCAGCTGGAGAAAGTTGTTTTGCATCCACACACTGATCTGTTGGATGCAGTGACAGAGTGAATCCACTGGTCCATATTCACCTGCCGTCAGTGAAACATAGATCTGAGTGTCGTCTGCGTAATTGTGATGTCAGCATGTAGAGGTTGAACAGAAGGGGTCCAAGGTTTGACCCTTGGGGCGCCCCACAGGTCAGGGGCATCTGGTCTCACACACGTCCCCCCCGAGTTTAGAAAAAGTATTTGGCTTCTATATGCACCAGTGTCAGGGCAATCAAGGCAATCAGTGATTGGCCAATAAAATCTAAAATTACCATGTGTCACAGCTATGTATGAATTGTTCTAAAAATATATCCAAATAAGACAGTTTTCCCCACACTTCTACTGCTGAACCTTGGCTGAAGTCACGGTGTCTTTTACTGGCCGCTATGTAGCTTCTTTTAGAGGCCTGTGCATGCATAAACCTGTGTGGGGATCAAGGATGTGTGCAGGTTGTGCCCTAACTGCGCATGTGCAGAGGAGAAGCGAAGCAACAGCAGCGTCAAGATTCAACAAACTGTCTCAAAAAACTATCTTTTACCTTTGTTTGCAGCTAAGGCTCTGTTCATGTTTCCAATGATTAGAAGTCAGTTAGAAATACAGGTCATTTAACAACATAGAACGCTAATTTGCGATTTAGCACAGTTTTTTCAGGAGAAAAGTTTTAGCTCAGTAGGTTAGGTGCTTGCCCTTCATGTGGGTGACCTGGGTTCAAAGCCCCAGGTTTTCCCTTTTCTATTATCCACTAAATATTGATGAAAACCCGAGGTCTGCTTGCCCATCTATAAAAGTCACAGCACGCCACTGATATGCACAATATGTCTCTGTGTGTACTCTATTTCTGTCCTGTTTTACTTGTTCTGCTTCTGACCGCTCATTAGGTGAAAAAAGCATATCTAAAAAATCTGAGAAGAGAACATTTTTTCCTTTGTATATTTTATGCACTTTCGCTCATTCAGACTGATGTCTTCCATCTCTTCAAACACTGAGATCTGACCCACCACTGAATTTGTGAGGTACAATATACTTAGGGCCTTTATCTCTTCTCTCGTATCTCATCACGATGTTCTGGTGGTTTCCTGATTAGAAACTTTTATGTTCTGTGGCAGTGGGGGGATCGTTTCCTCAGATACGGCCGAGGCGGTTCACAGTGTGGGGGTGACTGTTACAGTGAAAGCGCCCCCTGGGTGATTTTTCATTAACTGGTTGTGAAGGGCCTCTTGAGCGTCTTCAGATCTGAGCAGTGCAGACCAGATGAGAACCAGGTCTTTAAGCTGGGCATTTAAATGTGTTATTAGAGTCAGCAGGGGTGAGCCTATAGCACACACGAATAAAAGAAATGGAACATTGTAATGTCTGAAGCTGGGGACACACTACTGGACTGACTGTGATTATAGACAGTTTGAGGTCCACGCTGCACGACTGGACTGAGTGTGATTATAGAGTCTGAGGTCCACAGTAGATGACTGGACTGAGTGTGATTATATAGAGTCTGAGGTCCACACTGCACGACAGACAGAGTCCACACTACATCACTCTGTCATTGGTGCAGACGTGAGCCGCACGAGTGTTTATAGGTTCAGCTCTGGTTTTAAGTGTAAAAGTAGTGCCCTCTCTGTATTATTATCACAATCAGAAGGGGTTTATTGCCAGTGTCAATGAACAAAATTCACAAACATAGGAACTTGTCTCGGCCTTAAGGTGCAACATAAAAAACACTGAGCAATAATAAAACAACATTTATTAAATCAAAAGGGCATGCAGTAAAAAGCAATTTAAAATTACTATAATATAATGTAAAAAAATAGCCATTTCTATGTACACAAGAATTACAGTTAAAGCTACAGTTGTAGTGCAACTATACAGTGCAGTGAGTGATGAATAAGTTGCAGTTAAAGTGGCAGGTGTTTTGAAGTGTTCATGAGTCCAACAGCAGAGGGAAAGAAACTATTCTTGTGGCGGAAGGTTCTGGTCCGGATGGACCGTAGCCTCCTGCCTGAGGGGAGTGGTTCAAATAGACCATGTCCAGGGTGAGAAGGGTCAGCGGTGATCCTACCTGCTCGTCCCAGAGCCCTGGAGACGTACAGGTCCTGCAGAGATGGAAGTCTGCAGCAGAACGCACAATGCGCTGTAGTCTCTGTTTGTCCCTGGCTGTGGCTCCAGCGTACCACACGGTGATGGAGGAGGTGAGGATGGACTCAATGATGCACCATCATCTGCAGTGGCAGCTTGGCTGCTGTTTAGGCAGGAATAATAAGCGTGTGCCTTGCAGTTGTCATTGTTTGTGCATTTTTCTTTCTGTTAAGACGAAAATAGAAAGTTTTAGCCCAGACATTGTTTCCAGTGTTTCCTCCGCTGGGCTCCGTGTGTGCGGAAGTGCGGAAGAATACACATGCCGCTGCACCGGAGCACGGCCAAAATTGAGCTTGCATTTCAAAGATGTTTAAATGACTGTGACTTTCACTGGTCCGCACTTTGTGATTCATGAGTGCAGTCGTAACTGGTCCACACAGCTGACGGAAGCAGCTGCGACTAACGTCAACAAGTGATGGTTGAGAGTGACTAAATGTGACAGCACATACTATGAAAATCTGGCCAAAAGTCATGACACACTACACATGTTTAAGACCAGTTACGACTGGACTGGACTCTAGACCAGGTCGGTTTTTGCATGCATTTTGGTGCATTTTAGAGGCTAACGCTAACTCTGTCACTGGAAATGCATTAGAGCAAATGTAGAGAACAGCACCAGTCAATAGAATGTAGGTGTTCTGGGTATAAAGACTGCAAGGGTCTATTGATACCTTGCAGTGATCTCTCCGGGGGTGAGCAGTAGGGTGCACTCATGTGGAATCATAACATTCTAGAATTCCCCTAGTAGAATTATATTGTCAAATCTAAAAATACTTTGAGTGAATCTAATGTTGGAACAGCTGTAGTGACTCTTCTCACGGAACGTCCCCCTGAGCAGTGCTAAAGTTCCCCTGTGATATACTGTAGGATGCAGTGCAGCCGGAGCAGCCAGAGCCTGCTCCATCCATCAGCAGAACATAGTGCACGCTGACAGTAGTCTACAGCCACCATTACGGAGAAAAATGGCTCAGAAACCCAGGGCAGACCGACGCACCGCTGACTGTTAACGACACGATAAGCATCAGAAGTTCTAATGGGGACGCTCACTTTGGTAATAGGGTGTCATCATTCCTGCTCTGACCAATTCTGGATCCGAGCAAAGACAGTTCACATTATCCCCACGCGTAAACAAAGCAACGCTAATGATTCTGTAACCGCATCGTAATAAACTTTTGGAGAAATATATTTGTACTAACTGCCAAACAATGAAGAAAGATTCATTTTCTTTTCATTCAGGTCATAAACTGAACTGGAAAAACAATGGTGGTTATATTGGTTTACGGATCTATTAACATTAAGGTTGAACAAATAATAGAAAATGTATAGTCGGAAATATTAAAGGTGCACTGTGCAACTTTTCTAGAGGGGTCTGCCATGGTGATGTATTTTATTTGCCTGGAATGTTCCACAGTATGGCATAAAACCTATCGATCTCTATGGAGACACCACCAAGCCAAGTTGCAGCTTAGAGGCGACCCGGCTCACAGTAAGAATGCAGCTTTTTCAAGTTATTTTTGAGCAATAAAAACACCTGTAATTGAATAAATGCAAGGCAGATAAGTGTAATGATGTACTGTGGCACATTTCAACAGCATCTCCATGGAGACCAGCATGTGACAGACCTTCCACCAGAAAAATAGTATGAATATTTTGATGTTGTCAAGTCCTCTGTACTGAACAAAAGGCAGATTTGCACCTGAAAGTCCGCACCTAGGGCCGGACGTAGAACCTAAAAAGTGTTCAGTCATGCTTTAAAATAAGGCTCTTTAGTCAAGTATTTATAAAGCGTTAAGCATTAGTTATTTGTTTATAAGCACTTAGACATAGCATTGTCAAAAGTATTGAACATGCAATACTAATTGATATTTACGAAATCACATTATCAAGCTAAATTTGACCTTTTTTGTGAAGAAAATGATCTTGAGCAAACAGAGTCACTTTCTGCACTACAACTGTAAATTTAACTGTAAATTCTTTGTACATAGTAAGTCTATTTTTATTTTATACTATAGTAATCTTAAATTGTTTCTTACTGCATGCCCTTTGGATTTCATATATGTTGTTTTTTTTATTGATCAGTGTTTTATGTTGCACCTTAACGCCGAAACAAGTTGCTATGTTTGAGAATTTTGTTCATTGACAATGGCAATAAACCTTTTCTGATTCTGATGCTGAAGTTTTTCGTGGCAGGGGACACCGACGCAGACGCAGCGAGAACATGCAGATCTCGACCCCGCTTTGAGTAATAACCAAATTGGAGATTTAAACTGGCCTTGAAGTGTACACAATTCATCCACCACCCAAAATATTCCAAATGATTAAACAAAGGTAACATCTCTTTTATGGGATTAAAAAAGACAAACACCTACATAGTGGAACCATAAGGCCCTGTATGCCCCGAGCACCGCCACAGTGAGAAAGTAGCGCCACTCAAAGCATCTTGCAAACTGCACTTTACCAAAAAAAACAACCATCATTTGCTATTTATTGTGTGCATGCATTCTAAAAATTGTTTGAGGTTTGACTAGAACGTGTCTTTCAACAAAAACGCTTTCCATACATCGAGTTCTGTGGGATAAGAATAAAGAAAGAAGTGGCTTGAATTGATATGGTGAGGTAGCATTTGGCCATAAAGCTATGATAACTTTAAAAAACGTTTTACACTTGAAATAAAAAGCCTGGATAGCGATACCAATCTGTACTGGGACGAAACAGATTTTAGTTTAGTGCATGACAAAAGCTTTACAATCAGCACATTTGAGCGCTAGGATTACTGCAAGAAAAAGCATCACGGTTTTATAATTATTCACGATTATTGACAGCAAACAACAGTGAAATCCTTCATTCATTTTTCTTTCACAGTGTCTATTAGAGCTCCATTCCTCAAGTCTGTGACCAGCTTCATGAAATCAGACTACTGTATCTGTATGATTCACGTGAATGCCACTTATTATTGTTGTTATCATTTTTTGGTTCTTGACTTCCCTAACTACAAAGACGCTACAATAATTTTTTTTTTACCATTCAAAGACAAACATTTATCCAATACAAATACTCAACCATCCATAGCAATGTATATAATAACTCAGGTTACTAATCCTCGGTGGTCTATGCCCCTGACGTGATACAGTTTTCTACCTGATTATTAGTGTGATAAGTCACACTTCTTTTCCTTCCAGGCTTTTAATTGCATTCAGTGGCTTTGGAAGGTGTAAATCGTTGGATGATTAGAGCAAGGACAGAAAAAGGAGTCCAGAAAGAACTAGAGGAGAGAAACACTGTGCTTAGAATCAGAATCAGAAAAGATTTAGAGTTAGATTTACAGATGTAGTGCAGAAAGTGACAGCGCAGTGAGAATCAGAATCAGAAAGGGTTTATTGCCATTGTCAATGAACAAAATTCACAAACATAGGAATTTGTCTCGGCATTAAGGTGCAACACAAAACACTGAGCAATAATAAAAACAACATATATGAAAATCAAAAAAGGGCATGCATTAGCATTAAGAAACAATTTAAAATTACTATAGTATAAAATAAAAATAAAAATAGGCATTACTATGTACACGAAGAATTACAGTTAAATTTTACAGTTGTAGTGCAGAAAGTGACAGTGCAGTGAGTGATGAATATTGCAGTTAAAGTGACAGGTGTTTAAGAAGTGTTCATGAGTCCAACAGGCAGAGGGAAAGAAACTATTCTTGTGGCGGGAGGTTCTGGTCCGGATGGACCGTAGCCTCCTGCCTGAGGGGAGTGGCCTGCCTGAGGGGAGTGGTTCAAATAGACCATGTCCAGGGTGAGAAGGGTCAGCTGGTGATCCGACCTGCTCGTCCCAGAGCCCTGGAGACGTACAGGTCCTGCAGAGATGGAAGTCTGCAGCCGATCACCTTCTCAGCAGAACGCACAATGCGCTGTAGTCTCTGTTTGTCCCTGGCTGTGGCTCCAGCGTACCACACGGTGATGGAGGAGGTGAGGATGGACTCAATGATGGCCGTGTAGAACTGCACCATCATCTGCACTGGCAGCTTGGCTTTCCTCAGCTGCCGCAGCAAAGTACATCCTCTGCTGGGCCTTCTTGATGAGGGAGCTGATGGAGGGCTCCCACTTGAGGTCCTGGGTGATGGTGGTGCCCAGGAAGCGGAAGGAGTCCACGGTGGTGATGGGGGAGTCTGTCATGATGAGGGGGGGCTGGGGGCTGTGACTTTCCTGAAGTCCACGATCATCTCCACTGTCTTCTGGGCGTTGAACTCCAGGTTGTTACCGCTGCACCAGGACACCAGCCGGTCCACCTCCCTCCTGTAGACAGACTCATCCCCGTCCGAGATGAGCCCGATGAGGGTGGTGTCGTCCGCAAACTTGATCAGTTTTACGGAGTCGTGGCTGGAGGTGCAGCAGTTTGTGTACAGGGAGAAGAGCAGAGGAGAAAGTACACAGCCCTGTGGAGCTCCTGTGCTGATAGTCCGAGTGTCTGAGACATTCTTCCCCAGCCGCACGCACTGCCTCCGATCCGTCAGGAAGTCAGTGCTCCACCTGCAGGTGGAGTCAGGCACGTTGAGCTGGGAGAGCTTGTCCTGGAGCAGAGCAGGGAGGATGGTGTTGAACGCAGAGCTGAAGTCCACAAACAGGATCCTGGCGTAGGTTCCCAGGGAGAGTCCAGATGCTGCAGGATGAAGTGGAGTGCCAGGTTGATGGTGTCGTCTACAGACCTGTTGGCTCTGTACGCGAACTGCAGGGGGTCCAGCAGGGAGGAGGTGAAGGACTTGAGGTGGGGCAAGACCAGGCGTTCAAATGACTTCATGACTATAGACGTCAGCGCCACAGGCCTGTAGTCATTAAGTCCAGTGATCCGGGGCTTCTTGGGGACAGGGACAATGATGGCAGACTTGAAGCAGGCTGGGACGTGGCATGACCCCAGGGAGGTGTTAAAAATGTCAATGTCAATGTCAATTCAATCATCTTTTAACTCCAAAAATATGATAATGACCAGAGTTTGCGAATGCATCTAATTGCAGCCATGTCTTGGTCGAGGTTCCAGATCACACAAAACATGAACTGACCATAAATTGTAGGAGGAATGTTTATGTGAAATGATACCATGTCTCAGAGCAAACACTCCGCTGACCCAACTATGACACCTAACAAGCATGTGACACCTTACAGTAATTGTCTTTTCACATTCAAGGTGGCATCACTGGCAGAAGAGAACAAACACTAGAACAAAGGACACAAGAAGATCAAACAGATCCAGGCAGACGGTCTCCAGTAAACGTTTGTGATTGTCACCAACAGTGTCTTCACTAAACTGGACATCATCTCTGAAAGCGTAGTGTGGAATACCATGTGCCTACTGTTATTAACACTGTATTTTCTACACAAGTGATTGTTTGCAGTGTATTTACAAGTTAAAGTGCTGTTACATGTCCTTTCTAACATTTTGTTGTGAGTTTTAAACCTGTTACTTTCTAAATAAAGCTCTGATGTGCTGTAATGATGGCAAGCAAGTGTATTTGTGGAGCACAATTCGTACAGAAGGCAATTCAAAGTGCTTCACACAACAGGAAAAAAATGCATTAAAATCACAAAGACATGGCAGAAATCACAAAACAGTTTAAGACTTAAAAGAGTGCAAATAAAGTCCTTTCAGTCATTTGCACAACTATACAAAACAGGTTTTCCCTTCGATCTGAACATTGTCAGAGTAGAACCTGTCTCACGTCTTCAGGAAGACTGTTCCAGATTTTAGCTGCATAAAACTGAAAACGCAGATTCTCAATTTTTTGGTCCTGACTCTGGCACCAGAAGAGGCCGGGTCTATGTTGACTCTGGGCACCAGCAGGAGGTCAGTCTATGTTTAGTCCTGACTCTGGCACCAGCAGGAGGCCGGTCTATGTTGACTCTGGGCACCAGCAGGAGGTCGGTCTATGTTTAGTCCTGACTCTGGCTCCAGCAGGAGTCGGTCTATGTTTAGTCCTGACGTCTGCGCACCAGCAGGAGGCCCGCTATGTTGACTCTGGCACAGCAGGATGTCGGTCTAGTGTCCTGAACTCTGCACCACAAGAGGTCGGTCTATGTTTGGTTGCCTGACCTGGCACCAGCAGGGGCGTCTATGTTGACTCTGGGCACCAGCAGCGAGGTCGGCTATGTTTAGTCTTTGACTCTGGCACCAGAGGAGGTCGGTCTATGTTTTAGTCCTGACTCTGGCACCAGCAGGAGGCCGGTCTTATGTGACTCTGGTGCACCAGACAGGAGGTCGTCTATGTTTAGTCCTGACTCTGGCACCAGCAGAGAGGCCGGTCGTATGTTGGATCTGGCGCAACAGCGGAGCGGTCTATGTTTAGTCCTGACTTCTGGGCACAGGCCAGGAAGAACTCAGGTCTATGTTAGTCCTGACTCTGGCCCAGCCAGAGGCGTCCATTGTTAAAGTCCTGAGTCTGCACCAGAAGGAGGCCGGTCCAGGTTAAGTCTGACTCTGGCACCAGCAGGAGACCGTCTATGTTTAGTCCTGACTCTGGCACCAGCAGGAGGCCTGTCGTATGTTTCTGACTCTGGCACAAGCAGGAGGTTCTCCATGTTTAGTCCTGACTCTGGCGACCAGCAGGAGACCGTCTTATGTTTATGCCTGACTCTGGCACCAGCAGAGGCCGCCTATGTTTAGTCCTGACCTCTGGCAACAGGCGAGAGGCCGCGGTCCATGTTTATCCTGACTCTGGCACCAGCAGGAAGCACCGCGTCCATTGTTTAGTCCTGACTCTGGCACCAGTAGGAGCTCGGTCCATGTTGAGGCCTCGGACTCTCACCGCAGGAGACGGTCTATTTAGTCCTGACTCTAGGCACGCAGGAGACCGTCTATGTGAGGTCCTGACTCTAGGGCACCAGCAGCGGAGACCGGTCTATGTTTGAGTCCTGACTCTGGCACCGCAGGAGACCGGTCTATGTTAGTCCTGCTCGGGCACCAGCAGAGACGTGCTTCTAGTTTAGTCCTGACTCTGCACCAGCAGGAGACGGTCCATGTTCTTAGTCCTGAACTCTGTGCACCAGCAGAGAGCTCGGTCTATGTTTAGTCCTGACTCTGGCTCCCAGCAGGAGGTCGGCGTTTATGTTTAGTCCTGACTCTGAGCACCAGCAGGAGGCCGGTCGTAAGTTAGTTAACTGACTCTGGGCACAGCAGAGAGGTCTGGTCTAGTTTAGTCCTGACTCTGGCACAGCAGGAGGCCGGTCCATGTTTAGTTCTGGACTCGCGGCACCAGCAGGAAGTCGGTCTATGTATGTCCTGACTTTGGCACCCAGAAAGGCCGGTCTATGTTGACTCTGGCACCGCAGAGGTCCCGTCTACTGTTTAGTCCCGACTTGCTCCATCAGGACCGGTCTATGTTTTAGGCCTGACCTCTGGCACAGCAGGAGTCGGTGCCATGTTTATCCTGACTCTTGGCGACCAGCAGGAGGCCGGTCCATGTTTAGTCCTGACTCTGGGCAACCAGCAGGCGACCGGTCCATGTAAGGCCTGACTCTGGCGCACCAGGAGGAGGCTGGCTATGTTAGCCTGATCTGGGTACCAGCAGAGGTCGCGATCCATTTCCCTGACTCTGGGCACCAAAGCAGGAGACCGTCCATGTTTAGGTCCTGACTCTTGCCACAGCAGGATGTCCATGTTAGTCCTACTCTGGCACCAGCCCAAGACCGGTTCTATGTTGTTGACTCTTGCCACCAAGCAGGAGCCCCGGCCCATGTTTTAGTCCCTGAACCTACAAGCCACCGAGTGCAGAAGTCAGGCTCCACATGTGTCTCATGCTTTGTCCCTGCGAAGCGTCGTTAAGAGCCCCGTCCACCAAGCCGGAATGTCGGTCCATGTTTAGTCCCCTGACTCTTGCACAGCAGGGTAGAAACCCCGGTCCCTGGATTCAATAGTCCCAACCTTGGCAACCGCATCTAAACGACCCGGTCTATGTTTAGTCTCCTGACATAGCCTGGCACCCCAGCCAGGAGGTACGGTCTAAGTTTTAGTCCCCTGACTCCTGAGCACCCCGCCAGGAGGCCCGGTCCATGGTCGTATATAACTCTCTGACCGTCCCCAAAGTTGCCGCGTCAAGTCCGAGACTAGCAATAAGGAAAGCCCCAGTGCCTCCTAAATGTCTCTTATCCTGACCTCTGGCCAGCGCGTGCAGGAGGAGACACACCGCGTTTCCCTGTTGAAGCCCTGTCTTAAAACACAAGTCAAGTCGCCACCAGCAGGAGTCCGTCTATGTTTAGTCCTGAGTCTCAAATACTCCCACCCGTCAGAAGCTAATCGGTCCCATGTTTACCGTCCCTCGTGAGACTCCGAGTCCGAGACGCCAGCAAAGGATGCCCCCGGTCCCCAGTTTGTCCTCCGAGCCCCTCGAAACTCCTCCCCACCAGTCCAGAAGCGAGCCGGTCTACCAACCCGGTTCATGGTTGAGTATGTGGTCCAAGTCGACTCGTGGCGATCCCCAAAAGTAGTGCCGAGGTCCACACCCGGAGTGCCTCACTGAGAGTGTTTACCAGTCCGCTTAAGACCCCTTGGGTCCAACGGCCCCGCAGAGGGCGTCTAAAATTTTGACATCTGGCGCATCAGAAGACAACAGCGCACGGTCCGTCATAATTGCTCTCAGAGCACTCCCGGTCGTCAACCCCAAGTCCGAAGCGGACCCGCTCTAACCCTCTTCGAAACCCGGCCACCCGCAGAAGTCCAAGTCCCATGTCTTAATACTCCTCCCGCTGACTTCCCTCGGCAGCCGCCAGCAGAGAGTCCGGGCGCTCGTACCAAGTCCGGTCCGAGAGTTTCACCTGACCTGGCACAGCAGGCGACCCCGGTGGTCCCAATGCAAAGTATATCCCTCGAGTCTTCTCTAGAGTCCACCCAGCAGAGGCCTTGGTAGAAACCCGGTCGCCACGCCTAGTGGTCTAAAACCAGTGGTCCACTCAAGGCCGCCGCCTGAACCAAGCCCAAGGGGCCGTATAGACGTCTAGTACCCCCTGAGCGTCTAAACTCTGGCTACAACGCAAAGCGAGGACCGGTCCCTAAATGTTGCAATCCCTGGGTCGAAAAACCCCCCAGCAGAGGACCAGAGCGCTCTAGGTCTGTAAACTATATCTCCAGTCAAGTCCCACCAGGAGAGGTCAACCCGGGTTCCACAGATCGCTCAGGGTCCCTAAGTCTCTCGCACCAGCAGGGTCGAGAGGTTCTCCAAGTTCCTGCTCTCTAACACCCTCAGTTGCGCGACAACCCAGCCAACGCGGATCGTAACCGACTTTCCCTGTTCTCATCGTGGACCCGGCGATCCATGGCAAGAGACCGAGATAACCACCCGTGCCTGCCCCTATGTATATAAGCTACCTGAGCCAATCTGGCTACCCAGCAAGGAGGCCCGTTCTAAACCCAGTCCAAGGGTCTTCCGATGTTTTATCCCTGACTCTAGAAACCCGACTTAGCCAAAGCCCCGGTCTAAACCCCGATGTCGTCCATGTTTATCCTGACCTCGAGTCCAAAGCGCCTCAGCCCGCCGAGACCGGTCTATGTTTAGTCCTGAACTCTGGCACCAGCCCAGAGGTCGTCATGTTTAGTCCGACGTTTCGAGACACACAGCCCAGAGAACCGTCCTATGTTTGATCCACATCTGTCGCCACAACCGCAGATCGCAAACGAGCCCGCGTCCTCCAAAAGCTTCCTCCTGACGTGCTTGCCAAACACCCCAAGGTCGTGAAACCCCCCGGGCTATCAGTCACTCCGACATCGTTCCAAGTGTGTCCCCAGCCAGGAAAGGTCCGGGTCCCATTTTATCCCTGACTCGGGCCATCAGCAGGGAGTTAGACCAAGCTCCCATGTCTTCAATCCGGTTCGCCAATTCGGCAAACCCAGAGGCCCCGGTCCCTAATGATATCTCAGTCCCCTGAAAGTTCTGGCCACCCCCAGCCCCAACCGGAGACTCGATAATCTAGTTCCTCGCTCTTGCGCCACCAGCCGACGCAGGGTCTTCAAAAAGCCGCCATGAGTTTAATCCCTGAAAAGCCCTCCCGCAAACCGCCTCGAGAAGAACGACCGGCGTCAGCCGAGTCCATGTGGTGTCTATAAACGCTCGACATCGTTTCTCAAGCGCGCCCCAGCCAGTGCGAGCACAGCCTATGTTCAGTCCCTGAACTGCGGCTACCCCAAGCCCACAAAAGGCGAGGTCATGTTTCCTAGCGTCCTCGTCACCACGCCGAGTACCCCACAGTCTAATTTACTCCCCTGACCCTCTGGTAGCCCAACAGCCAAGTCTAACCCGGTCTAAAGCCCAGTCCCAAGCCCGGCCCCATGTTTTGCAGTTCTGACCAGTCTCGGCGGGTCCCCCAGAACGCACCGGTCTATGGTTTTCGAATAACTCGCAGTTCTCTAAGCGCCCACAGCAGGACCTGCTAAACTCACTATGTCTTAAGACCCTCCTCGGCGTCTAGGCCCAGTCTAAGTGCCCAGCAGGAGTCCGTCTGCTGTGCTCATAACATAGATCTGGCCTCCCACGCCAGGCGGTCCAAACTCGAAAGGTCCCCATAGGATCCCCTCTGGTTCTTCTAGCTACCACTCCTGACTTCCAAACCACCTCGAGTCGCTCCAAGCGGCTCCAGTGTGCTCTAATGCCTGCCCTGACGTCCAGGCCCCGCAGGTCGAAACCCGAGGCCGGTCCCCGCATAGAAAGATTCTCCGGCTTGCGAAACCGAGTGCCAAAGCCCAGGCCGACCCGAGTCCATGTCGTTGTTCAGGATAAACCTCCGGCGGCACCAGTGCCAAAGAGATCCCCGTCCGGTCTATATCCAACGAGTTCCCTCACTACGGTCGGCACCCCAGCAGGAAGCCTCCCGCGTGTGTTAGTTCCGTTCGAGAAACCGCGCACGCCCACGGAGGTCGCAGAGCCTCTCATGTTCTATAACTCCGGTCTATAGACACCCGTCCCAACCCCGCCCAGAAGTCCCGGTCCCCAGTGCTTAAACGCTACAGTCCCAGACTGCCCTCCGGCAGCGCCCCTAAAGCACAACCGGAGTACAAGCCCCGGTCCCCTATCGAGTCCTAAGCCGCGAATTCTGGTAGCCAAACCCAAGGCGCAACAGAAGCGAGGCCCCGTCCCAGGTTCTAAAACCACGACTCCTGGCGCTACCAGCCAGCAGGCCCCGTCCTAAACACTCATGTTTAGTCCCTGAGCTCCGAAGGGCACCGCCAAGAAGAAGCGTCTCACATAAACCGCTGTCCAATGCCTCTGACTCTCATATCGCGCACCTACTCAAAAAGCCCATCCAGATGCCTATGCCGGTGAACTCTCCTAAAGCGCCCACCGCGAGAGTTAGGCTACCCGCCCGGTTCTAAAGCCCGTGCTCTATAAGAGCTTAGTCCCCCTGACCTTCTTGAACGACGAACCGCGTCTAAGCCCACCAGCAGGGTCTAAACTGAGACCGTCCACTTTTTTAAGTGCCCGCTTCTAAAGTCCTCGCAACCAGGCAGAGGTGCCAAACCCAGTCCCAAGCCCGAGGGTCTAAACACCGCTGCCCCTAAAATTTATAAACGTCCTGAACCCTCGTGTCTTAAAGCGCGGTCCAAAGCAGGAGACGCCTCCCCTATGTTGTACTATATACTGCCTAGCTCCACAGAAAAAGGCGCAACCCTCAGTCGCCGGTTCCGAAAGAGTCTCCCTGACTCTCGGGCACCCAGAGAGCGAAATCGACCCCCAGTCTTAAACCCGGTCTAAGGGTCTCTCAGTGTGCTATATTATCTCCCATGCTGTATCAGACCAGCCAGCGAGACGGTGCTGTCTAAAGTTTTAAGTACCGGGAAATTCTCTAAGCCTGCGAATCTCAAAGACCAACAGTCTAAACGGCGCACCCGTCAAAGGCGGCCCCTTGTGTGTCCGTATACCCGGCTCCTGAGAACCGTTCTCCCCAGATCCCATAGAGACCCAGTTCCGGACCCGGTCCCCATGTTTAGCCTCGATACGCCAAACCAACCAGGTCAAGCCCGTCGTTAAGAACCCGGTCCCGCCCCCCTCTTCCGTAAGTACACGCTCTCTGCAAAAGTCCCTGTTGCCCCAGAGGAGGCCACGCGGCCGCGATGTCTAGATCCCTAGAGACCCCTCCCTCGCGGCAACCCACCAGCCGAGGTGCTCTAACCCAGTCTGAATCCCATGGTTATAATCTACCACGTCACTCCATGCGTCTACCCGTCACGCGGAGGTCCGGTCCCCAACTGCCTAGTGCTCTCGAACACTGGCTCCCAGGTCGCGATAACAGCCGGGCCCGGTATGCACCTGGTTCCAGTACAACCCGGACTCCCTAAACCCCCCGTCCGTAAACCCGGTCGAGTAAACTCCGTTCCTCTAAACGCTCGTCGTGTACTCTTAAACCCGTCCGCAGCAGTCTACACAGGCTTCTCACCAGCTGCTGAGGGCCCAGGTGTTTTACTCTATCGATCGTACCTGGCTCCAGGATCTCGGGTGCGACAAGCCGACAGCAGACCCGGCCTATGTTTAGTTCCTACTCTTGCGCACGAGTGCAGGTCAGCCCCCGGTCCCATGTTGGCGTACGTCACGTAGCACTTCTCGGGTGGTGGAACCCTAGCAAAGCGCGAAGGGTGTCCTCTGAGGAGAGAGTCCCCAGTAAAGACGTCGGGAATATAGCTGCGTTCGCTCGCTGCACCCCGCGACTGAACGTGGTTCTTGAGTCCCATGTTACTGCTCCTTGAGCATCGAGAAGCACACAGTCAGTGCCGAGTCCAAACGGTCTAGTGTTATATAAGCCACTGGTACTGCGTAGAGCACCAGCCGGAGAACCTCCGCGGCTATGTTTATCCGGAAGAGCTCTAGGCGTCAGGCGGTGTAGGATCGAAGGACTGTCAAAGCCTATTATGTGTATAGTCCCTGACTGACCGAGCACCCTGACGCAGGCGAGGCCGCGTTAAGTTTTAGTCCTACTCCTGCTGGGCACCAGCAAGGGGGTCGGTCTAGAGCTTAGAGTCCTGATCTGGGTCAGGAACCAGGAAGCTAGACGAGCCAGCACTAGTGAGAGGACGGCCGGTTTCCCTGATGTTCGCGTTCTGACTCTGGAGAACAGGCCACCCAGAGTCAGGACCAGGGTACCTGAAACAGGTCCCTATGTTGTTCGCTGACCTTGCAACGCGACGCAAAGCTGCGCGAGAAAACCAGCCGGGTCGTATCAGGACGCTTGACATCCCTGAGCTGAACGCAATCGCTCCAGAGAGAGGAACGTCTCGCTGTCGGTAACGAGTTTGATCTCTAGGAGACTCTGAGACCTGAAGTCCAGCCAGACGATAGGATGAGACCGACCTGCGGTCCGACTGTTTAGTCCTGACCTACTGGCACCCAGCCAGTGAAGGGTATCGACAGTCTCAATGTAGGTATCTCGATGCCGACATCTCTGAACATTGTGGACCAGAGCACCAGCCAGTGAGCGGCCGGTTGCAATGGTAGTTAGAATATACAGGGTCAGGAGCCAGGACTGAACCATGTGAACGATCCTGCTTCGCGGCGAGACCCAGCAGCAAATCGAGGCCAGCCACCGACCGGTCTGAACTCATTTTGGATCTGGAACCTCCAGTATCTCTGGCGACAAGCAATGGGAGGAACAGAGGTTAGATCGCGTATGCCATAATGTTTAGTCCCTGAACCATGGAGAGAACCCCTTGCGCGAGAAAAAGGTCAGACCAGACTTGAAACCATGTGAGAGAACCTGCGCAAAGAACATGGTCAGGACCAGGACGGAACCAATGTGAGGAGACCTGCGCAAGAACAGGGTCAGGACCAGGACTGAAAACATGTGAGAGACCTGCGCGACTTGGTACAGCAAGGAGGCTCGTCCCATGTTTAGGTCCTGAGACTACACTATGGGCCACATGCCGGGTCAGGGAAGACCCAGGGAGCTTACCCACCATCGTGAAAGACTTCTGCGCAGATTCCTAACTCTAGAGCGCAGACCAGGCCTCAGGGAACAGGACTCGGGAAACTCCATAATTGTTTTGATCCCGTGAAGACCCTCGTCTCGGGCCACGCAAAGGCCAACAGGACCTAGGACCAGGACTTTTAACCATGTGAGAGACCTGCGCGGTCCTATGTATATAGAATAAAGTTCCTGACCTCTTGCGGAGCGACACACCGGACAGTCTTAAAGCAGGAGCAAATGAGAAGAGGTCTAGAGGACCGGTCTAGAGTATGAAGGCTGACTGAGTGCCTCTAACGTAGGACCCCCAGCTAAAAAGCAAAGTGTCTAACGTCGAGGTCTAAAGTCACCCTGAATAACTATAGAGTTAGGACAGCTCATGAACACGTCTACGGCGTCTAAGAAACCAGCAGGTCTAAAGCGACAGTGAGGGGTCTGAAGCAGTCCAAAAGATCCAGGCTCTAAAGTATAAGTGTGTTCCAGATCCTGCTAGCGGCAGGTACAGTAAGGAGAAGTTCTAGAACCACGGGCGTCCAATGAATTTCTTTAAAAGTGCACCTGATCTGGCACGCTCTTGAGAAGAAGGTCCAAAGCAGGTCTAAGAGAGCAGCCAGGCCTGGTCCCTATAAAGCTAGGTTAACGTACCAGCAGGTCTGAACAGCTGAGACCATCCTAGCAAGCGAGCCTACTCCAGGAACGAGGACGAGGTATAGCGATCCTAGTATCATGTATAGTCAGTCCGACTAGCTGAAGCCCACCAGCCCAGAGAGCCCGACTACAGCAGTCTTGCACAGCATGTTTAGTCCTGACATCTGCCGGTGCCCCACCCAGTACAGAGCGTGTAGGCGCACCACTGAGGTCTTCGGAGTCTTCATCATGCCAGAGATCCTATAGTGTTCAGTCGGCTCTTGACGCGTACAGGCGGCTTATACCGCAATCAAGGCCAAGAGCTGAGAAAACCCTGGCGCTTAAGATGATGAGAACCCTTCTAGGACTGCAGGAAGACGGCCGCCAGGAGCAGGCCAACTACCAACCTCTTGCACACAAACCTACTACTAACTCACTAGAACTCGTTCACTATCCACATGAAACCCACAAAGCCAGCAAGCGTTCATCCCTGATACGTCGGTGCGTCCCCGGCTCTCACCTCTCACCTCTTTACTCTCGTCGCCCCACCCGTCAGCGAGGCCCTGAGATCCATGGGTCTATTTATATGTGTCGACATGCGACATACATGTGGCTCCACACTAAGATGGTGGCGCAGTTTGCGGGAGGCCCCCCATAGGCGGGCTCCACTTCTCTTGTACATGACCTACATAGTAGCCCACCGACAGCAGCGCGAGTAAGCGCCCCGTGTGCTTATGTAGTGTAGTTCCCGGCGTATACAATTGTGGGTAAACCAATCCGCCATGCTAATCCGCATGATGGAACCTAGATATGGGAGGTCCTCTATTTTCTATCAACACTCTGAGCGGCTCCACGACGCACAACGAAAGACAAGTGACTTGAGAAAGACCAGATCACTCTTAGGGTCCTAATCAATTGTAGTATCGTGTAACACTCAGGACGGTCCCCAGAGAGAGAAAGAATCCTTACATTGAGGTGAAATTTCTAATAAGTTTCTTGTTCCCCCGACTCCTGGGCAGTAAACCCAGTGCCAGTTGAATAGCGTACCCGTCGGCCGCACAGATCCGTGATCGAGTGTGTACTTACGCTTGCTAAACTATGTGTCCCACTTCCGGCCCCTACAACAGAACCGAATTGTTGCGGGCCCAACGCCCCCCTCGGTCCGAGATGGTTAGCGCGTCCAAAAGCTAGCGGATCTTGCCTGAGAAGACTGCCACCCCACCGAGAATCCGATGCCTCAGCAAATGTTGATATCCAATATGGGCTCCCGACCTAGATGTGTTTTTGGTAAGTCCCTGACCCTCCGCGGTCCGGCCGGAGCGCAGCAAGGTGTTGCGGCGTAGTACCATCATGCTCTTAATTCACATTCCGTCACAGCTTCTCCTCTGATATTCTTAGCCATCAGTACTAGAAGCTCAGCTACCAAGTCAGTGAGTGTAATCCCTCATTACGTCCACCGCGGCTATGGCTTTCCATCTCATAGGAATTATCTTTCGGAATGTCGTCGATATATAACAATGTTTCTCATTTGCCCAAAGACAACCAAGACATGTCACATTTGATGGTGATGTGTTGTCCCACACGGCTCTCCCGGTCCTCCCCGCTGACAGATTACCTCAATGTCCAGGCCATGGTTCGACTGATGACCTATTCCACCTGCACAGAGAACCGGATGTCCATGCGGCCTTGAGCGTCGCCCTCCGCCTGCTCCTTACTTGGTATTTATTGGTTCATGTTTAGTCCTCGACCCGAGCCTGCGTGGGTCTTGCGTCCAGCTCCTACGGGGTGGCGAAGACACCCGAGTGTCCATCCACGAAACTCCTCTCTACGTTAGTCCCTACTCTGGCCCATCCCAGGTGCCCCCCTATGATCAAGACGGAGTCCTTTCCCGGTTACATCACCTATCACCTTGTGCGTACCTAGTAACTCCCATTAAAACTCCTGCGGAGCCATGACTAACATGTTCGAGGATTAATCGTGACCGTGTCCCTAAAATGGTTCTTAAGGTCCGTATCTAATAAGTGTATGAGAGTCCTTACCGCCTTGACACAGTCGGGCAGATCAACATCCAAAGTTTTATTTATCCAAATGAACCAGTAAAGAGCCCAGTGAGAGTAGTTGTGGGGTTTCTTGAAAATAGCATGCTTGTCGCCCAGATGTTCTAGAAACAGATTCAAGCAGAATCCAGTCTCCCCAGCTGGTCACCATGATGTTCTCGGACTCCCATATGGTTTCTCGCGTGGAGCTACGTGACCCAAAATGCCTTTAAAGCCGCGCCACCAAGAGTTCCCGACTTGTGCGCGCCTTGATCCGACGGCGCTGTAGGATCTGCGATGTGATAGGTACACAGCCAGGCGCTTACTCGTGATCGAATGTGCTGTTCCCAGGAACGGCCTGAAAGTAGAAATTGCAACGCAGAGGAACTTTTTAAGAAATGAATAACATGGACCCTAGCGAATTGATGCAGATCCCCACTGAGCGAGCGCTGGGTCCCCGTGAAAGACACGGCGTTTAAGTATTGTCCAAGACGACCTCCAAGTTCCTCGCAGCAAACCCTCCGGAGCCGATACAGAAGCCCATATACAGTATCACCCAGAAATTAGATGTTCTTCCTGCGACAATGCAGAGACGTCCCTGATCCAACAGCCCCAGGTGTAGCGGCCAGATCATGGAAGGGCTCCGGTCCCCCGCCGTTATCCCCTGAATCTCATGGAGCCCAGTCAGAGTCGCACAGCAGGAGAAGGCCGACCCGCGGTCTATTGTTCTCGAGCCAGTCATGACCTCTGGCACCCCAGCAGGAGGTCCCGGTCCGAAGCTGTTTTAGTCCCTGACCTTGCACCAGCCAGGACCGCTCGATCAGCAGTATGTTACCCCGAGCCGAAGAAGCCCCTTGTGAGCCAGTCCTACTCTGAGCCTCACCGACCAGGGGCCCCCTCCATGGTTTAGTCCTGACTCTGGCCCCAGCAGGAGGAGCGTCCCCGAGGTCCTATGTTTAGTCCTGACCATTGCACCCCACAGGAGGTCGGTCCATGATTTAGTCCTGAGACGTCTGCCGCACGCAGCAGATTCATGAGGCCGGGTTCGGCAGACGTGTTTAGTGCTGCTGACTCTGGCACAGCAGGAGGCCGGTCTATAGTTTAGTCCTGACTCTGGCACCAGCAGGAGGGAAACCCTGCATGTGTGTGTGAGCGTGGCTATGTTTGAGTCTGACTCTGGCACGGCAGGAGCGGTCCATGTTAGTCCTGACTCTGGCCACAGCCAGTCGAGGCCGTCCATTTTTAGTCGTCTGAGCTCTACATGTAGGCAGCGCGACAGGAGGCCGTCTACTGTTTTGTCCTGACTCTGGCTGCCAGATGCAGATAAGTGTCGTTCATGTTTTAGCGTGGCTGTCTGGTGCTTTATTCCAAACCAGCCAGGTGCTGCATTTGTCGCAGGTCATGAATGTTTAAGTCTGACTCTGAGCGACCAGCAGGAGGCCGGTCCATGTTTAGTCCTGACTCTGGGGCACCAAGCTTAGATAAGTCGGTCTTATGTTTTAGAATTCGGATCTCCACTGACTTGTGGCCCTCCTGGAGTCAATAGAGTCTGAGCCAGCAGAGGCCGGTCTATGTTGACTCTGCGGTTCCTTTAAGAGCAGAAGAGGTACCCTGCTTTATGTGTTTATGTCACGCTATCGTCCTCCAGCGTTTGTTATTTACTAAGTTAGACCTTGGGTCTATGGTAGTTAAATTTTCGCTGGTACTTGCGGCAACTCGAGTCTGTGATAAGTCCCGTGTCAATGGTTTAGTACTCTCGCATTCTCACTCCGCGGCTGCCACTTGGCGCCGGTGAGGCAGCGTATTTTTCCTTTCCTAGTTTACATCAACATACAAAGTTTACTCTCATTTCTCCTCTTCTTACCATACGTCCGTCCATTCTAGTTCCTGCTCTGCCGGCTACTCAGCAGCGCATCTGACATGGTTCCTGCAGTTAGTCCTTGACTCTGGCACCAGGCTATGCGATAGAATGAAACTGGTTCGCACTGATACTTGATTGATTCTACTCACAGTCTTTCATCTGTAGCACCAAAGTCAGAGGATATCTGCATAATGAGGTCGGGGATCTATCTGTCTAGTCTGCGCAATCTCTGCCTCGTGCCGTAGAACCACAGAACATTTGAGGTCCTTGTCAATAAATCACGACTTTTGTTTACATTGGCACAGGATGTGCCATGATTTAGTCCTGACTCTGCACCAACCAGGAATCTGGTCCATGTTAGTCCTTGACTCTGGCCACCAGCAAGAGGGACCGGGTTCCGCTCGTTCATGTGCTATCTTTAGTCGCTGATTGCTCTGGCACCAAGCAAGGTGGACCGGGATCCATGTTGATGAAGTCCTGACCTGGACACAGCGAGAGAGGACACAAAATGAGTACCTATCGCTTATTGTTCCTTGTAATCTCTTGGCGTTCACGTCAGTGTGAATGGTATTTCCATAGCTGAGTACCCGTCTCATTGACATGGAGCCCTGTTTTGAAACCAAAGTAGTGCCTGACCTCTTCGACAGTATCCAGCTGATATTGCAGAGAGACTTGTTTTAGTTGTTTTCAGATTTGGCCTGACATTTTGTGATTTTTGAGATGCTAATCTATGGTACTCTGTGTGGACCCTGTGATAATAAGATGGACCTCCCGTGATAAAGATCGTATTACTCCTTCTTTATGGTGACATCTCAAGATCTTATTTAGGCTATGTGTGCCAGGAATGCCGATCAAGCCCAGTCAGAAGCCGTGTGACCCCCAATTAAAGTGACCAGGTGTCTAAGCGTGCTAGAGTCCTGAACATGATATCCTAGTTCTTTGCCTCCTTCCCACCAGTTTACAACTAAAACTACCGATGCAGTGGATGATAAAGGTGCCCGAGCCTTAAAAAAAACAAAAAGGCAGTGTATTAAGATCGTCCATTAGCTGCTTTAGTCTCAAAATAGCTGCTTACTCTGGGGAACCAGCACCGGAGAAGCCCGGCGTCTATTTCTCAGTCCTGACTCTGGCACCAGTCAGGCTTAGTGTTGCTCTTTGAATAAGAAAAACCCACGGAGAATCCAAGTGTATTAGTCACATGAAATCTGTTGATACTTAGAAAAGCGAGGCACCAGCAGTTTGATACCTTATAGAGATGCCTCCGTTTTCACGATTCTTTTATCGATGACCCTGATGGACAAAAACTCCATCTTCATCCTTAGCATCTCATGTATAACAATGTAGATCGCCCTATTTTGGATCCACCTTTAAGATGGTCAGGTATGCGCGAGTTCCGGTCCCATGATTTAGTCCTGACTCACCTGAAGGATGCAACCAAGCAGGCACACAGCTCTCTGATAAGTCATAGTGTTCGTGTAGTCCTGAAACTTCTCCTGTGCACTCTAGCAGTTGATGAGATCCACCTGAAATTGGTCTAAAGTCTTCTCAGTTCGGCTGACTCTCGGCAGACCGTCAAGGTGATACAGCGTCTATGTTTACGTCCTGACCTCTGGCCACCAGCAGCTGGAGGCGATCAAGTCCAGTTTTAGTCCTGCATGCTGGCCCAGCAGGCGAGAGCGGTCTATGTGTGTAGTCCTGACTCTGGCACCAGGCAGTGGTATTCACCGATCGCCTAGGCCCTGGTCGCGAGTTTAGTTCTCGACATCTTTCATATAAATGAGTGTCTAACACAACCTGCAGCAGCCTGTTCCTGTGCGTCCATTTGTTAACGTCAAACTAGATAAAAACCTTAAAATTCTTCCGCTTTGCCAGCAGTGAGGAGCCATGTTCGACGATTCGAGAGATGTGGGAGTTCCATCTGTGATAGTCCATCTGTCCCAAGGCCCGTCTTCTACTGTCCCTGTACGCTCTAGCACCAGCACGCCAGACCTAGGCTCATCCAGGTCCTGCGCTGCCATATTCCTATGCTTTTACTTTTTTGTAAGGGTCGGGTCCGTGTGTTATCGAGGATGTCTCCGGCACCAGCAGGAGCCGGTCCATGTTTAGTCCTGAGGTCTCTTGCGCGCCCCACCAGCAGGCGACGGCCATATGTTTAGTGCATTCTTAGCTCTGGCACTAGCAGGTAGCTGCCATGCGATCGGATGAGTTTTTAGATCATCTGTGTACCTTTGTTCACCCAGCAGGAGCGTCGATCAGGGGTAACGTCATGTTACGCTGACTCTGTCTACGCGGTCTGTGAAGAGATTTTCATGGGCCATGTTTATACCCATGTACCTCTTAGCCTCGAATCTCGCACGCTTGATCATATCCTTTAAGTAAGAATTTTTTTGAGTTCTCCAGGACCCCAGCTGAGCCCAAAGCCGTATGCGCAAACTAGGTTCTTGTAGTCAAGGTTTCCAACCTAGATACCATTGTTTTTTTGCTAAGCCCTATATCACCACGATCAGTGGTTAACAGACGCCTGAAACCTAAAGACCAGAGAAGTCTAAATTTTTATTTTTTTTCACCACCAAGCTAGGCCAGGATTCTCATAAATACGTAAGTCCTGACGTCCCTGGCACCACCGTCAAGTACACAAGGATCCCAGGCCCAAAAGCCCATTGCACATGTTAGTGTGAGCCAACTCTTGTGATCTCCGAACAAGGCAACTCCTAAATAAACTGAACCGAGTAAGCACTAGCGCGCGCCGTCTATGTTATCTCCTTGATACTCTTTGGCACTCCACCAAACATGAGGAAGAGTCGTTTCCCGGATCTGACCTGTCGGAGTCCAACTGACGTAGTCTCTCTAGGGTCATCCATGGTTACAACGAGTTCCGTCCCTCCGCCGGATCCTGCTGAAGCGGTCGTGCGACTGTGCACGAACCCACGCACTCAGACCGATCGTGACCCTCTCACTGGAGGTCACACCGAACAGTCGAGCCCGATCATCGCTTCCACTAGTTGGATCCAATGTTTATGCTCCTGTGCCTGACGATCCTACCCGACTTGTCTTGTTTATGTGAGCGCCCGCGCGTCGATGTTTTACTCTCTGTGACTCTTGGCACCAGCACGGAGGCGCTGGCCGGTCCCGTATATGCATTAATGGTTTTCTACGTGAGACATTTCCTGTATTGAATCCAAGAGCCGGATCCCAACCGATGCGAGATCCATCCTCTATCTCTATGCGATATAGCCTGCCCTCCTGAGACTTTCATACTGAGCAAGGCCCTGAAATGGTGCAGTAAGGCTCACTCCATAATATGTATATAGTCCCTATAGACTCGTGTCGATCTCTCGTAAGTAGCAACGGAATACCGGACTGTTTCCTACGATCCCTCTAGGCCCACTCCGAGCGCAGTCGCCGAGGGAGCCCCCCCGAGCGTCCAATGCTTTGCGTCTGATCTCAAACGGAAGCTCTAGAATGGCACCAGCAGGCAGAGCTCCAGAGTGACTTCCATGAGATTTAAAGCTCTCGATGCTGTCTGCTGGACAGCGTACCCGAGTCCGACCACACCACACAGTATGGAAATCTAGAGCGTTCCTCTTGTATCCTATCTATAGCCCATGCGAACATCTGGCCATCCTAACGCCAGATCTCCCTGTGCTATTCAGGGTAAAGACCTCTATAGCTTCAGTCAGCCGACTCTTATACCCTACTCTTAATTGCTGTGTACTCGTAAGTCGTGTCCACCCAGCATATTCCCAAGTCAATGTACATAATGGACGATATGCCCTCCAGTAGTTGCCCTTTCCCACTTTGAGCCTTTTTCCCGATTACGCTACCACCAGGTCCAATGTTTCCAACTAAGTCGCTTCGACTGTACAAGCATCTCTAGCCGGAGGCACTTCGGAGTGTCTGATGTCTTGAGTGCCTTCGTATTGTGCTGGTGTGGCGATCCAGCAGAGCCCTGAGTGTCCTTAATTATGTAGTACCTTTGACCGCTACCTCAACCAGACCGACAATAGTATGCATCCTAAATGTATATAGTAAGTCCTGACCCTCTCTCTATACCAACCCAGAGGCCCTGGTCACGAGATCCCACACTACATAAGGCAATTGTCTATGAGTCTTGAGCTCTGCTCTATTAACGATATGAGCGTCCAGCAGCGAGGATGCAGTATAGGAGCCCGACCTATATTGTGAAGATACAACCGAGCCACCGGTCTAGTAGCTTACCTCATATATAGCAGAAATCTAAGCATGCGCCGCCTAGTCAGCAGCCATCTCGAGTATGACCAGTGCCATCTCGCATTTACTAGTCTCATTCTGAACTGCATGCCCCGAATCCAGGGCACCGCAGAAAAGCCGAGGTCGGTCTATGTTTAGTCCTACTCTGCGCCTCCAGAGTGCAGAGGCAGCGCCACAAGCTGAGCTCTCAATTCCTATGTGATTTTCCCCCTGCGTACTCTGACTGCCAGCCCCGAATATCCCAGAGCGGAAGGAAATCGAGTCCCACCGTTTTAGATCAACCCCATGGGACTGCTGTCCCTGAAAGCAACGCGATGCAGAGAGTTCTACCGGTTCCTAGAATCCCAAGATGGCTCCGGCACCATGAGTTAGTCCTGGGGGATCCGTCACTCTGGACATCAAGCCCCTTGGAAGGCTATCAAGGCCGGTAGCCCTCCGCGTATCCTCCTAAGACCCTGATCGCGACATGTTTAATCCCTGCATTCGCCTCCAGCCAAGGACAGACAGGCGTTCCCGTGATCGAGGAGGCAGTCCAATCTGTATGTAGTCTCCTGCGTATTCGTCGCAACGCAAACCCTTTCATCCGAACTATAGCAAGCACAGAACTTGCAAAGAGGCCGAAGGTCCCGATAAGAAACCCATTCCACCGTTCACCCATGATGACCCGCTAAGTATTGCTGTGGATTGCCTTACTGTACAAGCAGGTAATTGTTTGCCTCTTCTCTACTGTCACTCTCATAATGTGCTAGACACACAGAGATTTGATCATGCTGTCTTCTCTCTCGTGTCGTCGCGATAGATGTCAGCATAACCGCTTTCGCTGGAGGTACCCGGCAAGAATGCCAGTCTGTGTCACACGTGAGTGGGTAGCCGTGCTAGAGGCGGTCCAATAACTCTCCCGCCTGCCGGCCTCAACTGACTCCTTCTGCCAGGCCGTGGGGAATAGTGAGCCGGCAAGCGAGTCGGCCTGGTTCCTCGCTACACTACTATATTACGTTACAGAAAACAGAAGTTAGACCTAGCTGGCCTCCGCGCAGTTCGGGTTTTTGTCTTTGATAACATGAAGTGTAGTTAGGGACTTGAACGTTCTTATTCTAAGTCGTCCCATCTAACTCCAAGCTGTGCTCCTTGAAACGAAACATCTAATTACCCTGTCGCCCATGATCCACATGCACTAATCTTAAGGAAACACAGCGTCTTGTCCTCACCAATCACACGACAACTCAGTGTTCTAGATTGGGAAGTGATCTATGCAGACAGTAAGCTAGCCAGAATGAGTTCATGTCTTGAATGCCTGTTTAAAACCAAGTTGAAATCTTTAGAGACAGCATCAATAAAATGGTTTCAGGACAGTTAGCCTTTTAGGATTGTATTGAATGTGTGTAGATACACTGTGTATCTAGAGCCGTATCTCTGTAACTGTGGATGCATCGTCCCTGATGGCTCTGAGCTCCTTCGTTAGGCCATGTCACTACGTATAATCGTCAGACCAGCGAGCCGTGAGGTCTAAGGTCCAGGATTATAATATAAATGTATTGAAAATGTCCTGACTCTTCTATGCCATGTCAGGAACAAATTCGCACCACTACGAAGCTGCTTGACCATTAAAGGAGCCAACACACAAAAATGACAATAGTGAGCAGAGATATAGCAAACAGGCATGAGGGAATATTTTGAATTTTACCCATCTCAAAGTTCATGATATTATACTAGTTTCATCAACTGTTGCGTGATATGGTTCCAAGATTGACGGAGGCCAGGAATACCTTTTGTAGAGAACACCACCTGGATCCTCTGGACGTATTGACCTGGGATGGTAGAGACACCTTGGATGCGACGTACATATGGTATGGGATGAACACCTCATGGATCTCTTGAGACAGATACCTGTGGTGAACTTTATATGTGTGAGAAGAAACAATCTTCGTGCAATGCGCGTAGTACCTCCTGGCGCACCTACCCCTATGAACGTGGATGCAGATATCACAACACAGAGATCTGCGCATGTGCGTGAGGCTCGCGTATAGGTCCCGTCGAAGGACAGCGCTCGTCATATGTCAGATGAGGACACGTACCTAGGAGCTATCCGAAGAAGTAATCTCAACGTCTAGGAACCTAAGGAACTCCGAATGATGTAACAACTCTATATTCCGAAATACATGCAATGGAGTATCACACGCATTAGAGTCCCAACATGCGGACCGTATCACAATGGAGATAGACGAGAAAACAAGAGTACTAGTCGAACCGCTCAGCAGACATGAGCATAATGATTTATGACAGACACCTTGCTTGAAAACTCATGCCCAACGTCACGTTCTATTTTGTTCCAATAAGAAACATCTGTATTTTTCTGTGAATATCTCCCTAATGCGACCCAGTCGATTAGACACTAGAGCGTATGGAGAACACCTTGAACCTGTGAATCAGTACGCTCCGTTATCAAGAGTGGAGATATCGAACCCCTGTCGATCTGGAAATGTTCAGTTAACATTGAAGATACATAGAAATAAGCCATCTGTTGGATATGTCTGCGACGCGTAAGGCGCTAACGCGATGAAGAGTATATCATCCTGATCCCTATTCGGAACTGGTTTCTCGTACTTTACTCGAATCCCTGATATCTGAAGAAATCTACCCTTCACCTGCGTGACTCTGTCTCAATATGCCGACCGTAACACCTTGGAAGTTCTCGGATCAGTTTTAAATGTGAATGGAACACTCCTTGTGTTAAAATCTGCTATGTTTCTGTACCCTGCTATTGGAGAACCCTTCCCGGAATCGCCTGACACGCTCAACCTTGGTGGAGGTCTGGGAGTATATTACAACGCTGCGGCTTTCATATGATAGCTTCCGTTATATGGCTTCTCCCGAACCAAGCCTTGTTGCGATAGGATCCCATTCACTATCACCTTGGCTGATCTGGATTAATACGTTACCCTCCTTGTGAACTCAGATATACGACCGTCGTGGATCTGCATTATTTTCTGCATTATCACATCCCGCGAGTGGAAGGATCACCGCATTTTGTTGAGTCCCTACCTCCTGGACCGTCTACGATTGGATAGGTAAGAAGAGACAACACGCTTGCACCCTCTACTGCTGATAGCACTGACCTGTGGGCACCAATTACAGCCGAAGCCAAGGCACCTATCTGGTCTGTGACGCTGTAACAGCATAGAACGCAACGGTGCCTCGCCGGGAGAGAAACAGCCTTTAAGGAATACCTGAGGAAATGAAAAATGCCACTATTGGTTGATTGTCCCTAACATACATACACCAATCTCAGTTATGTTCTGCTGATGAAGGAGGAGCCACTTGGATCTGCCCGATAGGTGATCACTGTACTTACCCGTAAGATGTGTGTTGCAGAATAGGCTTGAACACCTACTCTCTTGTAAGACCCAGGTATGTCCCTATCTATCATGAGAATAGACACCTTTTGTTTGAATGCATGGACCGGCCCTTTACCTGGAATGTGAAGAACACCTACCTTTCCCCTGGCTGAATGATATTAAAATCCAGGAGTCCACCATTCTATCCACCCGATTGAGGAATCTGGAATCGCCATTGAACCTGGAATGTAGGAGACCTACCTTTTAGACATAAGTTGATGTCTGAGGAACGTCGACCTACAACTGGGGATGTGCGAACTACGACCTTCACCTATCTCGACCTAGATCCCCTCTACGGTGATTCGCACTGGCGAACCTCAGGTCCGTGTGGAGTATCCCACATCCTCTGAAGAGAAAGCGCGGCATGTCAACTACCACGCCCAGAGCTCCGGGTTAACTGTACTCACCCGAAATCCCAGGTCGCCTGTGGCCCCAGTGAAAATTTGCTGCAAGGCCAACCAGTAGAGACCTAAGTCAATCTTCAAGAACTCACGGAGTGGATTACCTCTGAGACGGACCCCGATGGCCCCGGTCCAGCTGGTTCCCCATTCCTGAAGGACACGCCACGGGTCAGGGGTCAGAGGGGCACGCCACGGCGTCAGAGGGTCCAGAGGGGCACGCCACGGTCGGAAATACAGAGAGTAAGGTCCAGATCGATGAGTCAAGTCTATCGCACACGGGTTCATCACGCGGACAACCTCAAGAACCACTCGTCAACCGCGTGCAACGCCACGGGTCTCAGTATGTGCCCATAGGGCATCGCTCTACTTGGGGTGCAGATCAAGCCATGGTGCAGCTCTTAGGGGCACGCCTATCAGGTCAGTACATGGCGTACACGACACTGTAAAGCGTCTATGGAGAGAACAGCCCACGGGCGCACGTTACCAATGCCCAAGAACCACAGTGGCCGAAGTTTAATTTTGAGGTGGGCACATATAGCCTGTATCTACGTGACTTCCCTAAAGGTCAATAGGACAGGGAGGTGCAGCTACGACTCAGCTGTGTGTTTGCAAGACATGGTGGAGTGATTTAATTAAGCCTTGGATGCACAGACCACGGGTCAGGTAGTACAAGTCCCTATGTCTGCGTTTCATGTAAGAGGAAGGATGCACGCCACGGGTCAGAAGGGACAGAGGGGCACGCCATTTTGTAGACGAAGGTGAACGACCGCCAAACGCAACTTATATTCCAGATTAAGGTCTAACGTGAAGTCCTAACTGCACATTTCTACGATTAAGGTGACATTATAGATTACGATGGCTGTACACCGCTCGCGATACAGGTTAGGCGACGCAGAAGTTCTATTTAAGAATAACAAGCGGGCGAACTTAATACGAATACCAATACCTGAGGCTCGGTCACGCTTAGGGGTGATCGACCGCAGGACTTGGCACGTCTGACTCTGTTGGGTCAGAGGGTCAGCTCGGCAGGGATCTATCGCGCGACTCGGTCTATAGGCACCCCTACGTCGCAGGCTATCACTGCTACGGACCATCCAGGCGGGCGTCTTAGGTCGAACTCTCGTCGCGCACAGCACGTCCGAGTCATGAAAGTGATGGGTTAACGTGCGGCCCAGGGCACGCCACGGTGGTCACAGAGGTATCTATCTGACCTTTACTTAGTCATGAAATGCGAGGCTACGCCACTCTCGAGGATCATGCCATTAGATTTGGTCAGTTATGGGCGATTGTCCGATCCAACGGCTGATTCAATGTATATGGGGCATACCGACCAACTGAATTAGAGAAGGCCAAGAACAGCTCTAATCTGAAAATGAAGTTCAGGTAATAGGGCTTATGCGCGCTAATAGGTCAGTCAGAGTGTCAGGAGAGGGCACGCCACGGCGTCAAAGAGGTGCGACCCACGTAGGTTAAGTCTAAGTCATGTGCATAGTCGAGAAATGAGGTGACAAACATACGCCACAGTGCTGCCTTTCCAGAGTGAGCGACTCCAACTGTCTAGTTCTAGTATGAACACACTACTACAGGTGGTCCAGTATGGTCAAACGTTCCAGCGGCGATCACCGAGTCATCACAAACACGGGAAAAAGATCCAGCAGATAGAAGGCACGGACGTTCATAGAATAGAGGGCCACGACTCACGCTATAACGTGTACTAGAGAGGTTCACTTAAGACCACGTATATTGTCAGCCGAGGGGGACTCAGCCAGTTTTTTAAGTCAGAGGGTCAGAGGGGCACGGCCCAGCGGGTTTCAAAGGGGCACGCCACGGAGTCAGAGGGTCAGGAGGGGCACGCCACGGGTCAGAGGCGAACACGCCACGGGTCAGAGGGGACCACACCACGGGTCAAGGGGACGCCACGGGGTCAGAGGGGCACGCCACGGGTCAGAGGGGCACGCCACGGGTCAGAGGGGCACGCCACGGGTCAGAGGGGCACGCCACGGTAGAGTCAGGGCAGAGGGTCAACGCCTACGCGGTCAGAGGGCAGGCAGGGGCACGCCACCGGGTCAAAGGGGCACGCCACGGGGGTCAGAGGGGTCAGAGGGGCAAGCCATCCGCCACCGGCGGTCAGAGGGCAGCACGCCACTGGTGTCCAGGAGTGGTCAGACGGGCACCGCCCACGAGGTCAGTCAGATAGGTCAGAAAGACACGAGAGGGACACACCACGGGTCAGAGGGGCACACCACGGGTCAGAGGGGCACGCCACGGGTCAGAGGGACAGGAGGGGCACACGACTTGAACAGGAGTTTGTATCCTGATAATAATAATAATACCTTTTATTTCTATTGCGCCTTTTCAAGACAAGCGACAGAGAAATCACGTGCTCAGTAATCACGTTACTTTGAATATATATTGTGTGCGACCAAAGCAAATGCAAAGTTCGCTTGTCCATCATATATTAGTGGGTAACATTTGCACCGCAAAAAGGTAAATTTCAACCCCGGGTCGTGAAAGGTAAATGCCGAACCTACTGAGCTGCACTGCATGATCGCCGTAAAACCACTGCTGGGACATGTGCGAGTAAACCCAGGCTCCCGCCCTTGCACTGTAGTACCAACATTACCAATCATATATCCAAAAGTCTCTATAAGCTCCGAACTCCGACTGTTGACAGCTATTTATACAAAAGATGTTAATCCTGTCCCGCCTTGTATTTATCTCTAAAATAAAGCTGTCTCCGTCATTGACACTTTACAGATGTTTGTGTCTGTGACTCAGCTGTCCTCCTTTTAACACTCATACTTCACATTTAGGCAGCATTGACTCCATCCATGACATTGATTCATCCATGATAATGACCATCCGATGACATTGACTTCCATCCATGACATTGATTCCATCCATGACATTGACTCACACTGGCCCGTTTAAAGCCGTGGAATCACAGAGTTTAAAGCTGCTTTTACCTGAGGCTCGGGCTTTGTCCGGGTTTATGTTGACGTCGTTAGCTTTAGCTTTAGCCGCGATGCTAACCGTCAGCTCCGCAGATCAAAACTGATTTTCAGCCCAAAACGCCCGCGGTTTTTCTACATGTTTAAAGTGCGTGAAGCTGTCTGTGCTTTAAGAGTGTTTCAATCATGTTACACTGGAGTAAAAGTGACAACTAACAGGTTTGGAACTAAACGAGAAGCAGCTGATGTTGTATTTCCGGGTTGGAGCTGCCATGTGACTGACGTCATGAAATCGCAGCGGACCGAACGTGACAAAACACGCACAAAGTCAAACTAACCCAAAACACAGCGGCAGAAACACGCTGGGCTGGAGCTTGAACGTTAATATAATCCATGAGTCTGAACGGAACAAACGCGGAGACAGGGCGATAAGAAGTGCGCACGATCTGCTCATGCGCAGTTGGACCAAGGTGATGATGGCTCATAAATGCATCCATCACAGGCACTGCTGCCACCTGCTGGACTTGAAAAAAACACCGACTGAAATATTTATTACGGCTTCAAATCAGAACTTTCAAGAAGAAGAATGTCTGAATGACAAAAACGTAGGGAATTCTGTTCTTCATAACTCCAAGTGAGGAGCTCCCATTATTCACAGGGAAATGAAACAGCGCCACCCGGAGGCAAACCACTGTCACGCCCTGTTCTGGGACTGTCCTGTTGTATTGGACTGAAGTGGTGTTGGTCAGTGGTGTTGGGTCAGTGATGCCAGGGTCAGTGATGCCAGGGTCAGTGATGCCAGGGTCAGAGGTGTTGGGTCAGTGGTGTTGGGTCAGTGATGTTGGGTCAGTGGTGTTGGGTCAGTGGTGTTGGGTCAGTGGTGTTGGGTCAGTGATGCCGGGGTCAGTGGTGTTGGGTCAGTGATGCGGGGTCAGTGGTGTTGGGTCAGTAGTGATGCGGGGTCAGTGGTGTTGGGTCAGTGGTGTTGGGTCAGTGGTGTTGGGTCAGTGATGCCAGGGTCAGTGGTGTTGGGTCAGTGGTGTTGGGTCAGTGATGCCAGGGTCAGTGGTGTTGGGTCAGTGGTGTTGGGTCAGTGGTGTTGGGTCAGTGATGCCGGGGTCAGTGATGCCAGGGTCAGTGGGTGTTGGGTCAGTGATGTTGGGTCAGTGGGTGTTGGGTCAGCTGATGCCGGGGTCAGTGATGCCGGGTCAGTGATGCCTTGGGGTCAGTGATGATGTGGGTCAGTGGTGTCAGTGGTGTTGGGTCAGTGATGTTGGGTCAGTGGTGTTGGGTCAGTGATGTGTTGGGTCAGTGGTGTTGGGTCAGTGATGCCAGGGTCAGTCAGTGTGGGTCATGGGTCAGTGAATGCCGGGGTCATGTGTTGGGTCAGTGATGCCGGGTCAGTGGTGTTGGGTCAGTGGTGTTGGGTCAGTGGTGTTGGGTGTTGGGTCAGTGGAGTTGGGTCAGTGGTGTTGGGTCAGTGATGCCAGTGGTCAGTGTGGTCAGTGGGTCAGTGGTGTTGGGTCAGTGATGCCAGTGGGTCAGTGGGTCAGTTGGGTCAGTGGTGTGTGGGTCAGTGGTGTTGGTGGGTCAGTGATGCCGGGGTCAGTGATGCCAGGGTCAGTGGTGTTGGGTCAGTGATGTTGGGTCAGTGGTGTTGGGGTCAGTGATGCCGGGGGTCAGTGATGCCGGGTCAGTGGTGGGGGTCAGTGATGCCAGGGTCAGTGGGTGTTGGGTCAGTGGTGTTGTCAGTGGTGTTGGGTCAGTGTGTTGGGTCAGTGATGCCGGGGTCAGTGGTGTTGGGTCAGTGGTGTTGGGTCAGTGATGCCAGGGTCAGTGGTGTTGGGCAGTGGTGTTGGGTTCAGTGGTGTTGGGTCAGTGTGTGTTGTGGGTCAGTGATGCCGGGGTCAGTGGTCAGTGGTGTTGGTCAGTGGTCAGTGGTGTTGGGTCAGTGGTGTTGGTCGGGGTGTTGGGTCAGTGTGCCGGGTCAGTGGTGGGGTCAGTGGTGTTGGGTCAGTGGTGTTGGGTCAGTGGTGGGTCAGTGATTAGTGATGGGTCAGTGATGCCAGGGTCAGTGTTGGGGTCAGTGGTGTTGGTCAGTGATGCCAGTGGTCAGTGTTGTGTTGGGTCAGTGATATTGGGTCAGTGATAGTGGGGTGTCAGTGGTGTTGGGTCAGTGGTGTTGGGTCAGTGATGCCAGGGTCAGTGGTGTTGGTCAGTGATGCCAGGGTCAGTGATGCCAGGGTCAGTGGTGTTGGGTCAGTGGTGTTGGGTTGGTGTTGGGTCAGTGGTGTTGGGTCAGTGATGCCGGGGTCAGTGATGCCTGAGGGTCAGTGATGGCAGGGTCAGTGGTGTTGGGTCAGTGATGTTGGGTCAGTGTGATGTGGTGATGTGGGTCAGTGATGCCGGGGTCAGTGTGCCAGGGTCAGTGAATGCCAGGGTCAGTGGTGTTTGGTCAGTGGTGTTGGTCAGTGATGTTGGGGTGATGCGGGGTCAGTGATGCCGGGTCAGTGATGCCAGGGTCAGTGATGCCAGGGTCAGTGATCAGCAGGGGTCAGTGGTGTTGGGTCAGTGGTGTTGGGTCAGTGGTGTTGGGTCAGTGATGCCGGGGTCAGTGATGCCGGGGTCAGTGATGCCAGGGTCAGTGATGCCAGGGGTCAGTGTCTGTCCAGGGTCAGTGGTGTTGGGTCAGTGGTGTTGGGTCAGTGGTTGTTGGGGTCAGTGATGCAGTGATGGCCGGGGTCAGTGATTGTGATGCCAGGGTCAGTGATGGCAGGGTCAGTGGTGTTGGTCATGTGTTGGGTCAGTGTGGGTCAGTGATGCCAGGGTCAGTGATGCAGGGTCAGTGGTGTGGGTCAGTGAGTTGGGTTGGGTTGTTGGGTGTTGCTGGGTCAGTGATGCCGGGGTCAGTGATGCCAGGGTCAGTTGTCAGCGTTCAGTGGTGTTGGGTCGTGGTGTTGGGTCAGTTTTGATCAGTGATGCCGGGTCAGTGATGCCAGGGTCAGTGGTGTTGGGTCAGTGGTGTTGGGTCAGTGGTGTTGGGTCAGTGATGCCAGGGTCAGTGATGCCGGGGTAGTGTGCAGTCAGTGTCAGTGGTGTTGGGTCAGTGGTGTTGGGTCAGTGATGTCAGTGGCGGGTCAGTTGCAGGCTCAGTGGTGTTGGGTCAGTGGTGTTGGGTCAGTGGTTTGGGTCAGTGCCAGGGTCAGACACAGGTTTCTCTCACATGGAGCATGCAGAAGAACAGACTGGCCAACATTTAAGCCACAACGATGGCGCTGCACTACAGCCTTCTGTTCCTCCTGGATGTTGGAACCAGCTCAGTTCATGGTTCATCCGCTCTACGGGAACTTTTCTGTGTTTACCTGTCATTTAAGTCAACACAAATGTACCATCACAATTTAAACTTTAAGAAAAGGTACAAAGGTACAAAGGTACAAAAAGTACAAAGGTACAAAAAGTGCAAAAGTAGAAAGGTAGAAAGGTACAAAAGTACAAAAGTACGAAGGTACAAAGGTACAAAGGTACAAAGGTACAAAGGTACAAAGGTGCAAAAGTACAAAGGTACAAAAGTACAAAAGTATGAAGGTACGAAGGTACAAAGGTAGAAAGGTACAAAAGTACAAAGGTACAAAAGTACAAAAGTAGAAAGGTACAAAAGTACAAAAGTACGAAGGTACGAAGGTACAAAGGTACAAAGGTAGAAAGGTACAAAAGTACAAAGGCACAAAAGTACAAAGGTACAAAAGTACAAAAGGTACAAAAGTACAAAGGTACAAAAGTACGAAGGTACGAAGGTACAAAAGTACAAAGGTACAAAGGTACAAAAGTACAAAGGTACAAAAGTACTAAAGTACAAAATTACAAAGGTACAAAGGTACAAAAGTACGAAGGTACGAAGGTACAAAACTACAAAAGTACAAAATTACAAAGTTACAAAGGTACAAAGGTGCAAAGGTACAAAGGTGCAAAAGTACAAAGGTACAAAAGTACTAAAGTACAAAATTACAAAGGTACAAAGGTACAAAAGTACGAAGGTACGAAGGTACAAAACTACAAAAGTACAAAATTACAAAGGTACAAAGGTACAAAGGTGCAAAGGTACAAAGGTGCAAAAGTACAAAGGTACAAAAGGTACAAAAGGTACAAAGGTACAAAGGTACAAAAGTACAAAAGGTACAAACAAAAGTACAAAAGTACAAAAGGTACAAAGGTACAAAAGGTACAAGCAAAAGTACAAAGGTACAAAAAAGTACAAAGTACAAAGGTACAAAGGTACAAAGGTACAAAGGTACAAAAGTACAAAGGTACAAAAGTACAAAGGTACAGGACATTTTGGTTTTGAATAATAATGTTCAATATTTCGTTTCTTAATATCGACGTTATTGGATGAATGTAAGTGTTTTTATTGGACAGGACAGTCCAGTGTGAAATGGGGGTGAGAGAGAAGAGACATACAGTAAACTTGTGTGTTCCTTCACACACGAGAGCAAACGTTCTACGCTCTTGGAGCCATAGGTGGAGAACGCAGAACATCATGTGGAAAACACATGACCTGGTCCCTGTTCACCTGAGGACGCCACCTACAGGACAAGACCAGGTTGACGCTGAAACCACCTGAACCTCGTACTTTCAGTTTCGGGGACACTTGGGTTCTCCGGTCGCTCCCATCGGGCCAACGAGCACGTGGAGCTTTAGGGTTTGAGTCGAACCTTTGCTCAAATGTTGGGGTAATTCTTGTCTGGTGGTCTTTTACTTTGTTGTTTGTTGGTTGTTGTGTGGTTTATTTCCATGTTGTCTTTGTGTCTTTTTGAGGTTCAGGAAAGAGCTCCAAGTGGCACATGACCTTTGTAGAACCTTCACAAGCGCTCCTTTCACTTTCTAAATGAGCTAACGCGCGTATGTTTTGATAGTTGCATTTCGATTGGGATCTGGAAGAACCGGTGTGACTGCTGCGCGGTGGAGGACCAGCACGCTCGGGTGTGTGTTCACCATCATGTGTTCACGCCCACAGAAGTCTGACCAGATAAAACTCAAAAGCCCTCAAAGAAGCCACTCTGTTTCTGTTGAAACGGTGGAATGTTGTTCATTGATTCATTTCATTCTGAACGTGTGACAGACGTTAGTGACAGTGAAACATACGAAGAACATACATGAAACATACAGAGGATCTTCTCTTCCACTGAACACAGACGTTCTCTCGTCTCGTTTCATCCTTCGCTTTGGTTCTGAAGCTGGACCTTCAGTCAATAATCCACTTTCTACAGTTACACACGGCTTTGGGTCACGTTCAGTTGGACAGATAAAGGCTTAGATGGATCTCCATGACGACCCTGCGTAAAGTAAATACTGGCTGTATGTTTTACATGTGGACCCCCAAATAAGGGGTACTTACATCGATAATGTTAATAATGCTCCAGCGCAGACCTTCATCCGTTATGACTCTAGAACTTTGATGGATAGAAATTTAAAGAGTAAAAGAAACTCATTTCAGACGAGATTTTCTGTTTGTCAAAGAAGAAAATCAAATGTTTTTGATTCATATTGAGAATGAATCATTTTTAAGTCATTTTGAGCTCTTCATGTCTTATTTTGAACGCTCTTGAACAGCTTCTCCAGAACAGAACAGTATTTTCCCAAGATCTGAACGCTCTTCTTCTGCCTGAGGAACGCTCTCTGCTCTAGATGAACGCCCTTCATCTGCCTGAGGAACGCTCTCTGCTCTATATGAACGCTCTTCATCTGCCTGAGGAACGCTCTCTGCTCTAGATGAACGCTCTTCTTCTGCCTGAGGAACGCTCTCTGCTCTAGATGAACGCTCTTCATCTGCCTGAGGAACGCTCTCTGCTTCAAAAGATGAAACGCTCCTTCATCTGCCTGAGGAACGCTCTCTCTGCTCTAGCATGTAATCGCCCTTCATCTGCCTGAGGAACGCTCTCTGCTCTAGATGAACGCTCTTCATCTGCCTGAGGAACGCTCTCGGCTCTAGATGAACCTCTTCATCTGCCTGAGGAACGCTCTCTGCTCTAGTGAACGCTCTTCATCTGCTGAGGAACGCTCTCTGCTCTAGATGAACGCTCTTCATCTGCCTGAGGAACGCTCTCTGCTCTAGATGAACGCCCTTCATCTCGCCTGAGAACGCTCTCTGCTCAGATATGAACGTCTTACATCTGCCTGAGGAACGCTTTCTGCTTCTAGATGAAACGCTCTTCATCTGCCTGAGGAACGCTCTCTTCTCTAGATGACGCTCTTCATCTGCCTGAGGAACGCTCTCTGCTCTAGATGAACGCTCTTCATCTGCCTGAGAACGCTCTCTGCCTAGATGAACGCTCTTCATCTGCTGAGGAACGCTCTCTGCTCTAGTGAACGCTCTTCATCTGCCTGAGGAACGCTCTCTGCTCTAGATGCTGCTCTAACGCTCTTCATCTGCTGAGGAACGCTCTCTGCCATAGATGAACGCTCTTTCATCTGCCTGAGGAACGCTCTCTGCTCTAGATGAACGGCTCTTCATCTGCCTGAGGAACGCCTCTCTGCTCTAGATGAACGTTCTCTTCTGCCTGAGGAACGCTCTCTGTTCTAGATGAACGCCTTCATCTGCCTGAGGAACGCTCTCTGTTCTAGATGAACGCTCTTCATCTGCTGAGGAACGCTCTCTAGCCTAGATGAACGCTCTTCATCTGCCTGAGGAACGAGATGAACTCTCTGCTCTCTCTGCTCTAGATGAACGCTCTTCATCTGCCTGAGGCCGCTCTCTGCTCTAGATGAACGCTCTTCATCTGCCTGAGGAACGCTTCTGCTCTAGATGAACGCTCTTTTCATCTGCCTGAGGAACGCTCTCTGCTCTAGATGAAGGCTCTTCAATCTGCCTGAGGAACGCTTATGCTCTAGATGAACGTCTTCATCTGCCTGAGGAACGCTCTTTGCTCTAGATGAAGCTCTTCATTGCTGCTGAGGAAGCTCTCTGCTCTAGATGAACGCTTTCATCTGCCTGAGGAACGCTCTCTGCTCTAGAATGAACGCTCTTCATCTGCCTGGAGAACGCTCTCTGCTCTAGATGAACGCTCTTCATTTGCCTGAGGACGCTCTCTGCTCTAGATGAACGCTCTTGCCTTCTGCCCTGAGGAACTGGCATCTCTCTGCTCTATGATGAACGCTTCTTCTTCTGCCTGAAGCAACAGCACATCTCTGCGTCTAGTATGAACGGCTCTTCATCTGCCTGAGGAACGCTCTCGTGCCTAGCATGAACGCTCTTCATCTGCGTGAGGGCCAGCGTCTCTGCTCTAGATTGCAAACGCTCTTCTTCTTGCCTGAGGGAACGCTCTCTGCTCTAGATGGAACCGCTCTTTCATCTGCCTGAGGAACGCTGCTCTGCTCTAGCATGAACGCTCTTCTCTGCCTGAGTGAACGCTCTCTGCTCTAGATGAACGCTCTTCTCAATGCTGAGGAACCGTCTCTCTGCTCTAAGATGAACGCTCTTCTTGGCTGCCTGAGGAACGCTATCTGCTCTAGATGAACGCTCCTTCTTCTGCCTGAGGAACGCTCTCTGCTCTAGGATGACAGTTTCTTACTTGCTGCCATGAGGAAACGCTCTCTGTTCTAGAATGAACGGCTCTTCTCTGCCTGAGGAACGCTCTCTGCCTCTAGATGAACGCTCTTCATCTGCCTGTTGGAACGCTCAGTCTGCCTAGTGTAAAACCGCTCTTCTTCTGTCCTGAGGAACGCTCTCTGCTCTAGAATGGAACGCTCTTCATCTGCCTGAGGAACGCTCTTTGCTCTAGAGAAACGCCATCATCATCTGCTGAGGAAACGGGCCCTTTTCTCTGCGCTAGAGAACGCTCTCATATCACTGCCCTGAGGAACGCTCTCTGCTCTAGATGAACGCTCTTCATCTGCCTGAGGAACGCTCTCTGTTCTAGATGACGGCCCTTTCATCTGCCTGAGGAACGCTTCTCTGCTCCTAGATGAACGGCTTTCTTCTGCCTGAGGAACGCCTCCTGCTCTAGATGAACGCCTCCTTCTGCCTGAGGAAACGCTGCTCTGCTAGATGAACGTCTCTTCTTTCCTGCCTGCAGACAACGCTCTCTCTCTAGTGATTGACGCTCTCATCTGCCTGAGGAACGCTCTCTGCTCTAGATGAACGTTCTTCATTCTGCCTGAGGACATGCTCTCTGTTCTAGAATGAACGGCCCTTCATCTGCCTGCAGGAACGCTCTCTGCGACTCTCACCGCCTGAGGAAGCTTGCCTAGATGAACGCTCTTCTTGCAGGAACGCTTCTGCCTAGTGACGTCTTCTGCGTAGGACGCTCTCTGCTCTATGATACGTTCTGCTAACGCTCTCTTCTTAAGACCCTACTGCTGAGGAACGCTCTCTGTAGCAGAACGTCTTATGCTGAGGAATGCTGCTGTGACCCCTCTTCTGCCTGAGGACGCTCTCTGCTCGATGACCCTATCTCGATGAAACGCTCTCTCTTAAACTGCCCTCGCCAGGAACGCTCTCTGGCTCTTAGATGAACGCTCTTCTATCTGCCTGAGCAACGCTCTCTGTCGCTCTGATGAACGTTTTCATCTGGCCTGAGGAACATGCTCTCTGTCTTAGATGAACGTTGCCTTCATCTGCTGAGATCGCTTCTCTGTTCCTAGATAACGCGCCTTTCATCCTGGCCTGAGGAACTCTCTGATCTAGATGACGCTTTCCTTTCTGCACTGAGGAAGCGCTCTCTGCTCTAGATGAACCGTCTTCTTCTGCCTGAGCAACGTCTCTGCTCTAGAATGAACGCTCTCATCCTGCCTGGAGAACGCTCCTCATTGCTCCTAGATGAACGCTCTTACATCTGCCTGAGGGCAATGCTCTCTGCTCTAGATGAACGCCCTTTTCTGCCTGAGGAACGCTCTCTGCTCTAGATGAACGCTCTTCATCTGCCTGAGGAACGCTCTCTGCTCTAGATGAACGCTCTTCATCTGCCTGAGGAACGCTCTCTGCTCTAGATGAACGCTCTTCATCTGCCTGAGGAGCGCTCTCTGCTCTAGATGAACGCTCTTCTTCTGCCTGAGGAACGCTCTCTGCTCTAAATGAACGGCTCTTCACCTTCACCCTGGAGGAACTGTCTAGATGAACCTCTCTCTCTCCTCCTGATGGTTCTGTCTGTGGAAGGGTCCTTCTGTGGTCCTTCTGTGGTTCTCCTCCAGGTTTCTACTTTCTCCCAAAGGCGTTTGTAGTTTTTCTGCAGAAGGAGGGTCTGGCCTGGTTTGGCCTGGCCTGGTTTGGCCTGGCCTGGTCCGGCCCGGCCCGGCCTCGTTGCCAACGCTGTCTCAACGCTTTCATAAAACGGTGGAAGGCTAAAGTATCTCCACGTCATGGTCCATGCTCGTGTTTCTTTGCACAGTCATTTGGACATTCATGTTTAACGTTCATGCTTATCACTGTTCATATTGACTTAGTTATTTCTGTTGAAGTTCCTGTTGCCACGGGCTACGAGACAACAGTCTGTCAGTTAGCTCAGCCTCAGAGCTGTTTGTCGTTTCCTTGTGTGTATTTTTCCTAAAGCGTGTGTTTACGACCACGTACAGAAAGTTAGCTGCGTTTATCGGCTTCATTTTGTATTGTATCCATGGTAACCGCCGCTGCCTTACAGTTACACTTATCAGTTGTCCTTGGAGACAAACATTTTCTCAGTGTTTTCTGCGACTCACTAACGACTCAAATCCAATCTGTGGTGTGCGGCCCGGACAAGCAAGGCGACCGGTGATTGGCCGATACGAGCTCAAACTGTGTCGCAACGAGAGAAGTACTCAAATAATACTGTTTCCCCCTCACTTCTGCTGTCTTTTAGTGGCCCCTACAGGCCACTGAGCAGTACTGCAGGAAGCTTGGTTCTTCTTCTCCTGCAGCTGCTCAGTCTGTGGGCGTGTTCAGAGGCCTGTTCATGCTCCGCCCTTTATCATGAGCTTTGAGAACTAGAGCGGACAGCAGCTTGTGTTAGAGCTCTGCACATGTGCTCTGAGGACAAAGCCCCCGGAAGACAAAATGGCGCCCAATTCATGCCTATGGCGTGTGCTCATTGGCGCATGTCTCCAAAAAAGTTCCCTACTTCCGCGTTACTTCCTGAATAGGGAGTCTAGTGCCTCCCCTTTTATGACGACATCGCCGTGTCGCTTTCGGCGTCGGGAACGAGCACGGCGACAGCAGAACGAGGAGAAAGACTGAGGACAGTTAGAGCGGACTTTTGGAGTCTGAGGTCTTGAAATGGTGACGACATGTGAATGATGAACTGTTATATCTTATAATATAAAGGTTTCATGTTGTAAAGCCAAAAGAATGGTTTCAGAAAGCATGAGCCGTGAACTCATGAACGCTTCTTTTTGTGTAGCTAAACGTTTAGCTTGTGTTAGCGGTGTGTTAGCGTGTGTTAGCTTGTGTTAGCCTGTGTTAGGCGTGTGTTAGCGTGTGTTAGCGTGTGTTAGCGTGTGGTTAGCGTGTGTTAGCTTGTGTTAGCTTGTGTTAGCGTGTGTTAGTGTGTGTTAGCTTGTGCCTAGCTTGTGCTAGCTTGTGTTAGCTTGTTGTTAGCATGTGTTAGCGTGTGTTAGCTTGTATTAGCTTGTATTAGCTTGTGTTAGCTTTGTGTTAGCTTGTGTTAGCGTGTGTTAGCTTGTGTTAGCGTGTGTTGAGCTTGTGTTAGCTTGTGTTAGCTTGTGTTAGCTTGTGTTAGCTTGTGTTAGCTGTGTTAGCTTGTGTTAGCCTGTGTTAGCTTGTTAGTGTGTTAGCTTGTGTTAGTTGTGTTAGCTTGTGTTGTTTAGCGTGTGTTAGCTGTGTTAGCTTGTGTTAGCGTGTGTTAGCGTGTGTTAGCGTGTGTTAGCGTGTGTTAGCGTGTGTTAGCGTGTGTTAGCGTGTGTTAGCGTGTGTTAGCGTGTGTGTTAGCGTGTGTTAGCGTGTGTTAGCGTGTGTTAGCGTGTGTTAGCTTGTGTGAACTGTGTAATTGTTCATTTCCACACTTCATATTGAAATGACATAAAACACAATGTTCGTGTCTCGTTTGTCTCGTTTGTCTCGTCTTCTTCTGTTTTGGTTTCCGTCCCACACGCGCTCTTCTGATCGTTCACGAGGAGTGCGTGCTTGCGGTCAGAGCGCGGACATGTTTCGCCGTGACGTTAAAAATGTGATTTTTAAGGATTTTAGAAACGGCAGAAGAGTGAAATTCCTTCTATTTTATTTTTAGACTAAAAAGAATTTCGCACTTTCGGTAATTTGACAGGCCGAACTGTTGAAATGGTCTGAGGCTGCAGTACCGCGGAGCGGCCACTACTCAATTTGGATCGCGGACAGAGGGGGCGTGCCTTATCCAGTTATTATAATAGATCCATGGGACAAACTCACACCACCTGAAGAAACCTGTGCAGAGAAGTGAAGCCCTGACTGAGCATGTGCAGAGAAGTGAAGCCCTGACTGAGCATGTGCAGAGAAGTGAAGCCCTAACTAACTGAGCATGTGCAGAGGAGTGAAGGGCTTTATTGACAGGAATGGGTGAGAGAGAGAAGGGAGGACATGCAGCAAATGTTGGAGACTTCTAATGATGAGACGTTAGAAATACAGTCATTTAACAACATGAGCGATGAATCGGTGAATGAAGTGACCTCATTTAATCCAATCAGCATCCTCCTCCGGTCTGGCAGTTGAGTTCAGTCGGATCGGCCCCCCGGGTGAGAGCCTGGGGTCCGAAGCCCTGCTTTGCATATCGGATTTGTATTTTGTAGTTCTCCACTGAATATTGAACACCCCCAAGTCTGCTTGCCCACCCATAAAAGTCACCACGCGGGTGCTGGAAATGTGGGTGCTGGAAATGTGGGTGCTGTGAACAGTGACAATAAGGCAAAGTAGAACAAAGTAGAACAAAGTAGAACAAAGTAGAACAAAGTAGAACAAAGTAGAACAAAGTAGAACAAAGTAGAACAAAGACCATATTTTATTATGATTGCCTTTAAAACTTTGATTTGAATGAAAAAGAAAGAAATACAGTTGTAAATAATGATAATGATTATAACATGAATAATCAATGAATGAACTCACTGTTGATGAAAGGTTTGATCGTAAAACTTCAGAATAAAGCGGCGTTTCACTCGGAGCTTTTACTTTTGCGGTTTGTTTCCGCTCCGGTTTGATTCAACTTCAGTCCAAATGATTCACGGAAGATGCTGAAGAACCGGGAGCTTCTGGTGAGTTCTGTGAACCTGCAGTTACCCCTGTGTGTCCCGGTTACACCCGCCTTTGTCCGCCGCGGGGGAACCGGGCTGAGCGGCGGCGTGTCCGGGCTCCACACGCCAAGAAACGAGCGCTGGGTGCGGATGTAGCCTGCCGCTGTCACCGGGGGAGGCTGCGCTTAGCTGTTAGCTGTTAGCCGAAGTAGTTTAACGTTTCTGACACTAATAGTCTGACTATGTTGATGTCACGGGCTGTTTACGGTTGTCAAGAGCTTTACGTTGTTGTTAGTGTTGATTCTGTGGGTTACACTTGTAAAATCCGCCAATGCCTGGAGCTTTTAGCATGCTAACAAGAGCTAACAAGAGCTAACAGGAGCTAACAAGAGCTAACAGCAGCTAACAGGAGCTAACAGCGGTTAATGCGCTCGTTTCACGTCCCTGGCCGTGGGATCGATTCCCAGCCGGTGCAGGGCCTTCCTGTGTGGAGTTTGCATGTTCTCCCCGTGTCTGCGTAGGTTTCCTCCCGGTTCTCCGGTTTCCCCACCACTAAAAACATGTGTATGAATGAGAGAACAAGTTAGAACCTTCTTGGGGAAATCTGTACTTTTTTGTAGCTCTACGTTTAGATCTCGGCAGGCGATTGACCTTATTCCGCCCCGCCTACTTTTCCCTCTCTTCCCACGTGATCGACACTTCTGGTCCAGCGGGATCTCCGTTGGTTTGAAGGAGAACGTGCTCTAAAGTCGACTGATCTGTGTCAAATGGTCATGTGACAGTCTGTGTAGAACTTCTTTTCTCTGAAGGTCCCAGCCCAGTGGTCGGGTGGTCCCAGCCCAGTGGTCGGGTGGTCCCAGCCCTGTGGTCGGGTGGTCCCAGCCCTGTGGTCGGTTGTGGTCCCAGCCCTGTGGTCGGGTGTCCCAGCCCTGTGGTCGGGTGGTCCCAGCCAGTGGGTCGGGAGGTCCCAGCCCTGTGGTCGGGAGGTCCAGCCCGTGGTCGGAGTCCCAGGTCCCAGCCTGTGGTCGGGTGGTCCAGGTCCAGCCCTGTGGTCGGAGGTCCCAGCCCTGTGGTCGGGAGGTCCCAGCCCTGTGGGTCGGTGGGGTCCCAGCCCTGTGGTCGGGTGGTCCCAGCCCTGGTGGTCGGGTGGTTCTAGCCCTGTGGTCGGGTGGTCCCAGGTCACAGCCCTGTGGTCGGGAGGTCCCAGCCATGCTGGTCGGGAGGTCCCAGCCCTGTGGTCGGGTGGTCCCAGCCCTGTGGTCGGTGTGGTCCCAGCCTGTGGTCGGGGTGTCCCAGCCCTGTGGTCGGGAGGTCCCAGCCCTGTGGTCGGGTGGTCCCAGGTCACAGCCCTGTGGTCGGGAGGTCCCAGCCCTGTGGTCGGGTGGTCCCAGCCTGTGGTCGGTGGTCCCAGCCCTGTGAACATATAGGCCTGTATGATATGATATATTTAGTGTTCCTCATGTACAGACGTGTAATTTAGCTCGACCCGTTCACACAGACTGTTCTGAAATACAATCAATAACTAGACTAAATATTAGAAGGTTGAGCTTAGAACACCTCACCTGAAGCGCTTTGTAACTATGATATTAGTTATTATAATAAGACAGGTTCCATGGTAACGCTGGGAGGAGGGGCTTGAGACGTGTTGTCGGCTCGCTCCGGCGTGTGCGACTTCTGAAACTCACTGAGGAAGAGGACAAAATAACAATTGTAGACTCTAAACATTGTGTATCCGCGCTGTGACACACACGTTGTGTATCCGCGCCGTGACGCACACGTTGTGTATCGCGCCGTGACGCACACGTTGTGTATCCGCGCCGTGACGCACACGTTGTGTATCCGCGCCGTGACGCACACGTTGTGTATCCGCGCCGTGACGCCACACGTTGTGTATCCGCGCCGTGACGCACACGTTGTGTATCCGCGCCGTGACGCACCACGTTGTGTATCCGCGTAGTTTAAATTTAGTCTCTGACGCAGAAATCATGTCCGCGGACGGAGCGGGAAGGGGCGTGTCGGCCAAATGACAGCATGAACCGACCTGCCGTGTGTCTTTGTATTCTGCGTCTACATTCACTTCCTCATTCAACTCTTTTCTCTGTGAACATGAGTCTGATTGTAATAAAACACAGCGTTTTGAAGCTTCAGACTTGTTTATTTTAATGATGGCGCCGCCTAAAATCTGGGCTGAAGTTGAGTTTTAGAGACGGTTTATTTCCCCCAGGTCCAATCGGATGGAGGGCCATTTGACTTATGTTAGGGATGACGGCCCCGCCCCCTGTATGTACGTAGCGAGACCCCTGATGTCAGAATACAGACTGGATTAAAGTTTACGGTCCGTCAGAATACAGACTGGATTAAAGTTTACGGTTGTCAGAATACAGACTGATTAAAGTTTACGGTCTGTCAGAATACAGACTGGATTAAAGTTTACGGTCTGTCAGAATACAGACTGGATTAAAGTTTACGGTCTGTCAGAATACAGACTGGATTAAAGTTTACGGTCCGTCAGAATACAGACTGGATTAAAGTTTACGGCCCGTCAGAATACAGACTGGATTAAAGTTTACGGTCGTCAGAATACAGACTGGATTAAAGTTTACGGTCCGTCAGAATACAGACTGGATTAAAGTTTACGGTCCGTCAGAATACAGACTGGATTAAAGTTTACGGTCCGTCAGAATACAGACTGGATTAAAGTTACGGTCCGTCAGAATAAGACTGATTAAAGTTACGGTCCGTCAGAATACAGACTGGATTAAAGTTTACGGTCCGTCAGAAATACAGACTGGATTAAGTTTACGGCCGTCAGAATACAGACTGGATTAAAGTTTACGGTCCTGTAGAATACAGACTGGATTAAAAGTTACGGTCCGTCAGAATACAGACTGGATTAAAGTTTACGGTCTGTAAAAAGATTTGTACATTGTGTGAGGTGTAAAACACACAGTGTTTTAGTCCGAACGGCTCCCACTTTTTGGCTCCTGCTCCGGCAGAATAACACAGTGGGAGAATGGGTGGTTGTTAGTTTGAAAATGGGACACTTGATTTTTCCTGGAAAGTTTATCTCAGAATCAGCTAATGTTCTCCACCTGCTTTAAAGGCTCAGAATAATGTCTAAACGTGCACAGTCATCTTTAGAGAACAAAGTGACAGCTGTGTCTGTGCTGAACTATACTTTAGACCACTGTAAACCTGCACCAGGACCTGGCTCTGGTCCAGACCTGCACCAGGACCTGGCTCTGGTCCTGGACTCTGCTCTGAGGTGTGGATCAGGTGGATTCTTAGAAGAGATGAATGTTTGTTCTGAAGAAACGTAAGTGTCTCTCCCTCTGCGTCACTAACAGCCTCCACGCCCCTGAGCGGGACCTACTTCAGACCTGGTTCAGTCCTGGTTCAGACCTGGTTCAGTCCTGGTTCAGTCCTGGTTCAGTCCTGGTTCAGTCCTGGTTCAGTCCTGGTTCAGACCTGGTCAGTCCTGGTCCAGACCTGGTCAGACCTGGTTCAGTCCTGGTTCAGACCTGTTCAGTCCTGGTTCAGACCTTGGTTCAGTCCTGTTCGACCTGGTCCAGACCTGGTCCAGACCTGGTTCGGACAGAATGGCTGGTGGTGTCAGAGGTGAGTGTTTGTTCTCTCACGCTGAGGTCGCAGTAGAAGTAATCAGATTGACTCACATTTACTTGAGTAACTTGTTCACTAAATTGTACTTGTTGGAGTAACTTTCTGACACTTTTACTTGAGTCGTATTTGAGTAAAAGTGTAGTTTGTCTTCTCCCGGTGAGTCAGGGGAAGGTTTCTTCAGATGTGGTCTCATTGTTGGGTCTGTCTTTTAGTGTAAATGGGATGTTCTGTTCCTTGTGCTTCAGGAGTCTTCTTCTGCCTCTTCTGGTCCAAACACATGTCTCATGTGAAGGAGAGAAGGTTTGAGGGAGGAGCCCTCGGGGGGGGGGGGGGGAGAGCCTGCTGCTTTGTGTTTGCTCACAGGTCACATTTCCCAGCATGCTCCAGTGCTGTCAAACACAAACATGGAGGCGAGAAATACCAGGGGCTGTTTTCAGGTTCATGTTGAGCAGGTGACTCTGACGGAGATGTTCCCTCAGTCTGACTCTGACGGAGATGTTCCCTCAGTCTGACTCTGACGAGATGTTCCTCAGTCTGACTTCTGACGGAGATGTTCCCTCAGTCCTGACTCTGACGGAGATGTTCCCTCAGTCTGACGTTCTGACGGAGATGTTCCCTCAGTCTGACCTGACGGAGATGTCGCTCAGTCTGACTCTGACGGAGATGTTTCCCTCAGTCTGACTCTGACGGAGATGTTCCTCAGTCTGACTTGACGGAGATGTTCCCTCAGTCTGACTCTGACGGAGATGTTCCTCAGTCTGACTCTGCGGAGATGTTCCTAGTCTGACTCTGACGGAGATGTTCCCTCAGTCTGACTCTGACGGAGATGTTCCCTCGCTGACTTCTGAACGGGAGATGTTCCCTCAGTCTGACTCTGACGGAGATGTTCCCTCAGTCTGATCTGAGATGTTCCTCAGTCTGACTCTGGAGAGATGTTCCTCAGTCTGACTCTGACGGAGATGTTCCTCAGTCTGACTCTGACGGAGATGTTCCCTCAGTCTGCTCTGACGGAATTTCCGTCAGTCTGAACCTGACTGGAGATGTTCCCTCAGTCTGACTCTGACGGAGATGTTCCCTCAGTCTGACTCTGACGGAGATGTTCCCTTCAGTCCTGACTCTGAACGGAGATGTTCCCTCAGTCTGACTCTGACGGAGATGTTCCCTCAGTCTGACTCTGACGGAGATGTTCCCTCAGTCTGACTCTGACGGAGATGTTCCCTCATCTGACTCTGACGGAGACTGTTCCCTCAGATCTGAGATGTTCGTCAGTCTGTGTCGGAGATGTTCCTCAGTCTGTGTCGGAGATGTTCCCTCAGTCTGTGACGGAGACGTTCCTCAGTCTGACTCTGACGGAGACGTTCCCTCAGTCTGTCCTCTCGTCGTCCTCTTTAACGTCGTCCTCTCTGTGTTCAGCTTTCCCACAGACGCTGCAGTGAAGATGAGAACATGGTCCCAGTGCTGAGCTCCAAGAAAGCCAGCGAGCTTCTGGTGAACGAGGTGGTCTGTCTGCTCCAGGTAAGTTCTGATCATGCAAACACTCCTGCTGCTCTTCTCCTGCTGCTTCTCCTGCTGCTCTTCTCCTGCTGCTCTTCTCTCTGCTGCTCTCCTGCTGCTCTTCTCCTGCTGCTCTTTCTCCTGCTGCTCTTCTCCTGCTGCTCTTCTCCTGCTGCTCTTCTCCTGCTGCTCTTCTCCTGCTGCTCTTCTCCTGCTGCTCTTCTCCTGCTGCTCTTCTGCTCCTCAAACTAAAAGCTCAAAGATAATGACGACTACAGTCGGAATTAGAAACAGGCCGTTTAGTCTAAGTGTTGGATGAGAAGATGATGTCCAAATAAGTTATGATCAGCTGCACACATGCGCTGGTAGTGCCCGGGTAGCGCTGCCTTCCGGGTAGTGCGTCGGGTACGCCGCTTGCCTCCGGGTAGTGCGTCGGGGTACGCCGCTGCCTTCCGGTAGTGCGTCGGGTACGCGCTGCCTTCCGGGGTACGCCTGCTTCCGGGGTAGTGCGTCGGGTCCGCTGCCTTCCGGGTGTGCGTCGGGGTACGCCGCGCTGCCTTCCGGGTAGTGCGTCGGGGTAGCGCCGCTGCTTCCGGTAGTGCCCGGGTACGCCGCTGCCTTCCGGGTAGTGCCCGGGTACGCCGCTGCCTTCCGGGTAGTGCGTCGCCGCTCACACACACAACACTTCTAAAGGTCGCTCAGAATCCGCCTCGGGATTAAAAAGGATCATTCAGGAGGATTTAGGTATGTTTGCCTGTGGTTTTAAACGTGTCTTTGTTTCAGGCTGACCTGCAGCGAGGCCTGACTAATGAGGAAGTGGCCCGTAGGAGGCGCTATCACGGCTGGAACGAGTTTGACATCAGTGAAGAGGAGCCACTATGGAGGAAGTACATTTCACAGGTACAGCACCGGAACCGGGTCAGAACTAGGTCTGAACTCGGTCTTTCAGTTCAAAGACCCCCTGATCCTGCTGCTCTCGGTCTATCAACACTCGGTCTAAACTAGGTTTTTCTCTGGTCTTTCAGTTCAAAGACCCCCTGATCCTGCTGCTCTTGGCCTCGGCTGTGATCTCTATGTTGATGCATCAGTTTGACGACGCCCTCAGCATCACTGTGGTAACAACAATGCTCATTTATTAGGGGTGCACCGATATATATCGGCCCAGTATCGGTAGCAGATGATATTCACTTCACTGAGTAATATCGGTTTCAGTCCAAAACCACCGATTAGCGGTCCGCAATGTTACGCTTACAGTAATGAAAGGGTTAATTCTGCGTCCCTTCTTGACGAAAACGGCTGCTGTATTTCTGAGAGAACAGACTGTAAACTTTAATCCAGACTGTATTCTGACAGACCGTAACTTTAATTCCAGTCTGTATTCTGAGAGAACAGACTGTAAACTTTAATCCAGACTGTATTCTGACAGAGTAACGTAACTTATATCCAGTCTGTATTCTGAGAGAACAGACTGTAAACTTTAATCGAGTCTGTATTCTGACAGACCGTAAACTTTAATCCAGTCTGTATCTGAGAGAACAGACTGTAAACTTTAATATGCCAGTCTGTATTCTGACAGACCGTAAACTTTAATCCAGTCTGTTATTCTGACAGACCGTAAACTTTAATCCAGTCTGTATTCTGACAGACCGTAAACTTTAATCCAGTCTGTAATTCTGACAGACCGGAAAACTTTAATCCAGTCTGTATTCTGACAGACCGTAACTTTAATCCAGTCTGTATTCTGACAGACCGTAAACTTTAATCAGTCTGTATTCTGACAGACCGTAAACTTTAATCCAGTCTGTATTCTGACAGACCGTAAACTTTAATCCAGTCTGTATTCTGAGAGACAGACTGTAAACTTTAATCCAGTCTGTATTCTGACAGACCGTAAACTTTAATCCAGTCTGTATTCTGACAGACTGTAAACTTTAATCAGTCTGTATTCTGACAGACTGTAAACTTTAATTCGAGTCTGTATTCGGAGAGAACAGACTGGTAACTTTAATCCAGTCTGTATTCGGAGAGAACAGCTGTAAACTTTAATAGTCTGTATTCTGACAGACCGTAAACTTTAATCCAGTCTGTATTCTGACAGACCGTAAACTTTAATCCAGTCTGTATTCTGAGAGAAAGACTGTAAACTTTAATCCAGTTCTGTATTCTGACAGACCGTAAACTTTAATCCAGTCTGTATTCTGACAGACCGTAAACTTTGATCCAGTCTGTATTCTGACAGACCGTAAACTTTGATCCAGTCTGTATTCTGACAGACCGTAAACTTTATCCAGTCTGTATTCTGACAGACCGTAAACTTTGATCCAGTCTGTATTCTGACAGACCGTAAACTTTAATCCAGTCTGTATTCTGACAGACCGTAAACTTTAATCCAGTCTGTATTCTGACAGACGTAAACTTTAATCCAGTCTGTATTCTGACAGACGTAAACTTTAATCCAGTCTGTATTCGGAGAGAACAGAAAATATTCCACAAAACGTACAGAAATTATCGTTTATCGGCCTAAAATGTCCATATCGGTGCACCACTACTCATTTACATATTAAATTATTTCTGAATAAATATTAAGTGTACACAACTCATGGATCGTGAAACTCCTCCTCTCAGGCCATCAATCATCGTAGTGACTGTGGCTTACGTTCAGGTCAGTTTTCTCTGTGACAACTCACATTTTTACAGTAATAGTCACTTTTACCCTGTGTACTCTTCAGTAGTAATTTGACACTGTAGTGTACTTGCAGGAGTACGGCACTATTAGTACTTTACACGTGTTCTTGTGTACTTGCAGGAGTAATGTCAGTGTTAGTACTTTACCACGTGTTTTGTGTAACTTGCAGGAGTATGGCAGTGTTAGTACTTTACACGTGTTCTTGTTTTGCTTGCAGGAGTTATGGCAGTGTAAGTACTTTACACGTGTTCTTGTGTACTTGCAGGAGTAGGCACTATTAGTACTTTAACAAACGTGTTCTTGTGGTTCTTGCAGGAGTATGGCAGTGTTAGTACTTTACACGTGTTTCTTTTGCTTGCAGGAGTTATGGCAGTGTTAGTACTTTACAGTGTTCTTGTGTACTTGCAGAGTATGGCAGTGTTAGTACTTTACACGTGTTCTTGTGTACTTGCAGGAGTTAGTGCAGTGTTAGTACTTTACACGTGTTCTTGTTACTTGCAGGAGTATGGCAGTGTTAGTACTTTACACGTGTTCTGTGTACTTGCAGAGATGGCATTGTTAGTACTTTACAACGTGTTCTTGTGTACTTGCAGGAGTATGGCAGTGTTAGTACTTTACACGTGTTCTTGTGTTTGTGTACTTGCAGGAGTATGGCAGTGTTAGTACTTTACACGTGTTCTTGTGTACTTGCAGGAGTATGGCAGTGTTAGTACTTTACACGTGTTCTTGTGTACTTGCAGGAGTATGGCAGTGTTAGTACTTTACACGTGTTCTTGTGTACTTGCAGGAGTATCGCTCAGAGAAGTCGCTGGAGGAGCTCGGGAAACTCGTGCCTCCAGAATGTCACTGGTGAGAGGTCAAGGGTCAGAGGATCATTTGCCTTTGTACACGTTTGTACATGTTTTTTTACACGGGTTAACACCCTTGCCTCACAGCTACAAGGTTCTGGGTTCGACTCCTGGGCTTAGACCCAGATCTGGATCTGATCCTGGGTGTGACGGGTTTAACTCTGAAGAGTCAAATGCACAGACACATTTACATACAAGGACATATTTTGTGATATTTCTAGTATTTGTTACTAGTTCATTGTATTAAAAGTATATGTGTTGTTCCCGCTCAGTGTGAGAGAGGGCGCTCTGGAGCAGCATTTGGCTCGAGACCTTGTTCCTGGAGACACAGTGTTTCTGTCGGTCGGAGAGAGAGTCCCGGCCGACCTGCGGCTCTTCGAGGTAAACTCATTTAGATGTTGACATCTGTGACAGGAGAATGTCTCCTTACACTGCCTGTCACCTGGGCCTCTGACCCGTCTGACCTTTAGGCATCTGACCTGTCTGACCTTTACGCGTCTGACCTTTAGGCGTCTGACTTTTAGGCCTCTGACCCGTCTGACCTTTAGGCATCTGACCTTTAGGTGTCTGACCTGTCTGACTTTTAGGCCTCTGACCCGTCTGACCTTTAGGCCTCTGACCTTTAGGCCTCTGACCTTTAGGCCGCTGACCGTTCTGACCTTTGACCTTTAGGCGTTTGACCTGTCGGTGGATGAGTCTTCTCTCACTGGGGAAACGTCCCCCTGCTCTAAAAGCTCGGCCCCCGGAGCCTCAAATGGAGACATCTCGTCCAGACAGAACATTGCCTTCATGGGAACGTTGGTGCGCTGCGGAAAGGCCAAGGTAAATGTTCCAGAGGGAGGCTTTAATTCATGTTCCAGAGGGAGGAGGCTTTAATAAAGAGTGTTCCGTGTGTCGTGTGTGTGTGTTCTGTGCAGGGCATCGTGATCGGCACAGGAGAGAACTCTGAGTTTGGAGAAGTGTTTAAGATGATGCAGGCGGAGGAGGTGAGACCTGAGCAGTCACACACAGAAGTGTTTAAGATGATTGAGGCGGAGGAGGTGAGACCTGAGCAGTCACACACAGAAGTGTTTAAGATGATTGAGGCGGAGGAGGTGAGACCTGAGCAGTCACACACAGAAGTGTTTAAGATGATGCAGGCGGAGGAGGTGAGACCTGAGCAGTCACACACAGAAGTGTTTAAGATGATGCAGGCGGAGGAGGTGAGACCTGAGCAGTCACACACAGAAGTGTTTAAGATGATGGAGGCGGAGGAGGTGAGACCTGAGCAGTCACACACAGAAGTGTTTAAGATGATGCGGCGGAGGAGGTGAGACCTGAGCAGTCACACACAGAAGTGTTTAGATGATGCAGGCGGAGGAGGTGAGACCTGAGCACACACACAGAAGTGTTTAAGATGATGGAGGCGGAGGAGGTGAGACCTGAGCAGTCACACACAGAAGTGTTTTAAGATGATGGAGGCGGAGGAGGTGAGACCTGAGCAGTCACACACAGAAGTGTTTAAGATGATGGAGGCGGAGGAGGTGAACCTGAGCAGTCACACACAGAAGTGTTTATGATGATGAGGCGGAGGAGGTGAGACCTTTGAGCAGATCAACACACAGAAGTGTTTTAAGATGAATTGGCGGATGACTCTGAGCCGTACCACAAGTTGTTGGGCGAGGAGTGGACGGATGGCAGCACACAAGAATGATGCATCAGAGGTGAGACCTAAGTCACAAAGAAGTGTTTGATGAGAGGAGTGGCTAGGGTCAACCGGGTAAATGTGCAGGAGAGGAGCCTGAGACCACAGTGTTAAGATGCAGGCGAGGAGGTAGCCTGAGCAGTCACACACAGAAGTTTGGGGCCTCAGAAATGACAGGAGCTGGAAGTAACCTGAAGTAAAGAAGTGTTAGTGATGGAGGGCGGAGGAGGCGCCTGGCAGTCACCTATGTAAGAGATGAGCGAAGGAGACCTTGACAGTCAACCACGAGTAAGATTGTTAGCGAGGGTGAGATGGCGTACACGGTGTAAAGGGGCGGAGGAGTGAAATGAGTCGTCAACACAGCGAGTAGCTATTGCGGATGAGCCTGAAGTTCAACCAACCAAAGAATGTTGAAAAAAATTAATGGGAAGGGCCCCCGGGAGGTAAACAGCAGTCCACAGAATTTGGGCCAAATGCAGCAGCTGGATATAATTTAGCAACTCTGCTGAATTGATATTCATATCGTTAAAATCATATTAAACTGTGACTTTCTGACCCCCTGACCCCTACCTGTGCCTTTGGTCCAGGCTCCTAAGACTCCTCTGTCAGAATAAGAGCATGGGGACCTTCCTGGGGAAGCAGCCTGTCACTCTACTCCTTTGGGCATCATCGGTCAGTGTTTTTAACTCCTCAGACTCTGCTGCGCTGTTCTGTTTAGGGGGCGGCTCTCTCTTTGTCCTGTGGGGGGAGCTCTCATGTCTCTCTGTTGCAGGGCGTCATCATGCTGGTGGGCTGGCTGCAGGGGAAAGAGGATCCTGGACATGTTCACCATCGGAGTCAGGTCAGTGTCACGTTGAATCACAATATGATCCAAGATGGCGCCAAGAATCCCAACATTGGCCTTTTAGGTGCTCTTTGTTAACTGTGTCATGCGTGCTCTCACGTCCGTGACCTAGCGTGAAGCGCTCTACGCCCGTGAAGCGCTCTCCGCCCGTGAAGCGCTCTCACGCCCGTGAAGCGCTCTCACGCCGGACGCTCTAGGTGAAGCGGACAGATTTCTGATGTGTGGACGCGGACCTTCCCGGAGGGGAGCTCCGTGTGGTGGTGTGGACTTCACAGACTGGGAGTCTTCAGAACTGCCACAGAGAGTTTTGGATGCAGGACACGGGGACACTGTGACGTCATACATCTGTTGAGGACATCGTCATAGCAACACACGCCAACGTCACTTTCAACAAGGACAAATCCCTGGTTCACTCCAAAACTGAGGCAAGTGAAGGCAGCAGATGTGAACCCACCCCCTCCCCCACTGTGACACCACCTCTGCCTAACCCACCTCCCCCACCTGCCAACCCACCTTCCCCCCCACTCTCTCAGTTCAGGAAAGCAGATGTAAACAGACTATTTCGTAAATCCAAACCCCTGAAAAGCTGCTGGACCAGACGGTGTTTCTCCCACACCATTAAGACACTTGTGCAGGAGAGCAGTACCCCCGTCTTCACAGACATGTTAACACCTCCCTGGCGTCATGCCACGCCCCAGTCCTGCTTCAATGTCGTCCATCCATTGTCCCTGTCCCCAAGAAGACCCCGGCATCACTGGATCTTCATATGACTTCAAGGCCTGTCGGTCACTGACGTGCTGTAGTGCATGAAGTCATTGAGCGCCCTCCTTCCCTGGCTGGGACCCCTTGCTGGACCCCCTGCTGGACCCCCTGCCCCCCTGCCGTCTGTAGGCGACACCATCAACCTGGCACTCCGCTTCAGCTCTGCAGCATCTGGACTCCCCGGGAACCTACTAAGAATGTCTGACCCTCGGACCATCAGCACAGGGTCCCACAGGGCTGTGCACTTTCCCCTCTGCTCTTCTCCCTGTACACAAACTGACTCCACCCTCATCGGGATCATCTCGGACGGGGAGGAGTCTGTCTACAGGTGGGAGGTGGTCCGGCTGGTGTCCTGGTGCAACGGCCACTCCCCTCAGGCAGGAGGCCACTCCCCTCAGGCAGGATTCAGAACTCATGAACACTTCTAAATTCCTCCCACTTTAACTGCAACTATCCAATCACACACTCACTGTCACTTTCTGCACTACAACTGTAAATTTAACTGTCATTCTCGTGTACATTATAATGCCTATTTGTATTTGATTCTATAGTAATCTTAATAGTCTCTTAACGCCCTTTGGATTGAATATATGTTGTTTTATTCTTGCTCAGTGTTTTATGTTGCACCTTTAACGCCGAGACAAGTTCCTGTTTGTGAATTCTGGTCTTTGACAATGGAAATAAACGTGTGTATTGACCCTCTGTGTGCCGGTCTGACGTGTGTTTGACCCTCTGTGTGCCAGTCTGGCAGTGGCAGCGATCCCTGAGGGTCTGCCCATCGTGGTGACGGTGACTTTGGCTCTGGGCGTCATGAGGATGGTGAAGAAGAGAGCCATTGTCAAGAAACTGCCCATCGTGGAGACGCTGAGTGAGTATTTACACAATCACAGCGGGAGGGCATCTGAGGCAATCTGACACAGCGGGAGGGCATCTGACTCTTGTGTTTCAGGTTGCTGTGACGTGATTTGTTCTGATAAAACTGGGACTTTGACCAAAAACGAGATGACGGTGACTCAGATCTTCACTTCAGATGGACTCCACGCAGAGGTGAGCCCTGGTCTCGGCCCTGGTCTCGGCCCTGGTCTCGGCCCTGGTCTCGGCCGGCCCTGGTCTCGGCCCTGGTCTCGGCCCTGGCCTCAGTCCTGGTCTCTGGTCCTGCAGGTCTCTGGTGTGGGTTATAATGGCGCTGGTCAGGTGGTCCTGGATGGAGAAGTGATCCACGGTTTCTCGTGTTCCTCTGTGTCTAAGATCATAGAGGTAAAACCACTTTTACCTTCAGCATGTTCCACTGCACGGCTTTAAAGTGTGTGTGACACCCCCTGCTGGTGTGTGTGTGTTGTGTTTCAGGTCGGCTGTGTGTGTAACGACTCTGTGATCAGGAGCCACACTCTTCTGGGACGACCTACAGAGGGCGCTCTCATTGCTCTGGCCATGAAGGTGAGGCAGGAGGAGGGAGGATCGGACGGGGGTGGGAGGAGGAGGGAAGGAGGGAGGAGGAGGAAGGAGGGGAGGGGAAAGAAGAAGGAAGGGGAGAAGAGGAAGGAGGGGAGGAGGAGGGGAAAGAAGGAGGCGAGGAGGAGGAAGGAGAGGAGGAGGAGGAGGAGGGGAGGAGGAGGGGGAAAGAAGGAGGGGGGGAGTGGAGATGGGATTGGGTTTAATCCTCACATTCCCCTTTTATGTTCCCCCTGTTCCCCCCGTTCCCCCCCGTTCCCAGATGGGTCTGGAGTCTCTGCAGCAGGAGTACGTTCGTGTGGAGGAGGTTCCTTTCTCGTCGGAGCAGAAGTGGATGGCCGTGCGCTGTGTTCACCGCACGCAGCAGGTGTGAGCTGGTTCTGACAGGTGAACGTGTCTGAGGGACGTTCTGATGTTCTTCATGTTCTTCATGTTCTTCATGTTCCAGGACAAAGCAGGTCTGTACTTTGTCAAAGGAGCGTTCGAGCAGGTGATTCGTTTCTGCAGCTCGTACCACAGTCACGGAGCCACACTGCCCCTCAGCCACCAGCAGAGGGAGCTCTACCAGCAGCAGATCAGCTACATGGGCTCAGCCGGACTCAGAGGTCAGTCACAGGTCAGAGGTCAGAGGTCAGTCTGGACCAGTTTATTTAGTAGTTGAACTTCATATCACTACATTATAATAAATATAAGGTCTAATTTGACCAAGTTAAAAACTACACACGCTGATGAAGTCCTGGTCTCTGGTTCTAACCCGCTCGCTCACTCGCTCTGGTTCTCTAACCCGCGGGTTCCTCTCTGGTTCTAACCCGCTCGCTCTGTTCACCCCTCTCTCTGCTCTAACCCGCTCGCTCTCGCTCTGGTTCTAACCCGCCTCTCTGGTTCTAACCCGCTCGCTCTCTAACCCGTCTCCCGGGTTCTAACCCGCTCGCTCACTCGCTCTGGTTCTAACCCGCTCGCCTCTCTGGTTCTAACCCGCTCTCTGCTCGCTCTGGTTCTAACCCGCGGCTCTCTCCCGCTCGCTCTGCTAACCCGCTCGCTCAACTCGCTCTGGTTCTAACCCGGCCTCTCTGGTTCTAACCCGCTCGCTAACTCGCTCTGTTTCTAACCCGCCTCTCTGGTTCTAAACCCGGTCCTAACCCGCTCTCGCTCTGCTAACCCGCTCTCGCTCGCTCTGGTTCTAACCCGGCTCCTCTGGTTCTAACCCGCTCGCTCTGGTCTAACCCGCTCGCTCTGGTTCAACGCCGCTCGCTCTGGTTCTAACCCCGCTCGCTCACTCGCTCTGGTTCTAAACCCGGCCTCTCTGGTTCTAACCCGCTCGCTCTGGTTCTAACCCGCTCTCTCTGGTTCTAACCCGCTCGCTCACTCGCTCTGGTTCTAACCCGCTCGCTCACTCGCTCTGGTTCTTCGCTTAACCCGGCCTCTCTCGGTTCTAACCCGCTCGCTCGCTCTGGTTCTAACCCGCTCTCTCTGCGCTCTAACCCGCTCGCTGCCCTGGTTCTAACCCGCTCGCTCACCCGGCCTCTCTGGTTCTAACCCGCTCGCTCTTTCTAAACCCGCTCGCTCGCTCTGTTCTAACCCGCTCTTCTGCTCGGCTCGCTCTGGTTCTAACCCGCCCGCTCTGGTTCTAACCCGCTCTCTGTCTGGCTTCGCTCGGCTCTGCTTCTAACCGCTCGCTCCTGGTCTGGTTCTAACCCGCTCGCTCGCTCTGGTTCTAACCCGCTCGCTCGCTCTGGTTCTAACCCGCTCTCGCTCGTTCTGGTTCTAACCCGCTCGCTCTCTGGTTCTAACCCGCTCCTCTCTGGTTTCTAACCCGCTCGCTCTACTGGTTCTAACCCGCTCGCTCGGTCTGGTTCTAACCCGCTCGCTCGCTCTCTGGTTCTAACCCGCTCGCTCGCTCGCTCTGGTTCTAACCCGCTCGCTCTCTAACCCGCTCGCTCTTCTGGTTCTAAACCGCTCGTCTGGTTCTAACCCGCTCAACTCGCTCTGGTTCTAACCGCTCGGTCTGTTCTAACCCGCTCGCTCACTCGCTCTGGTTCTAACCCGCTCGCTCACTCGCTCTGGTTCTAACCCGCTCGCTCACTCGCCTGGTTCTAACCCGGCCTCTCTGGTTCTAACCCGCTCCGCTCGGTCTGGTTCTAACCCGTCGCTCGGTCTGGTTCTAAACCCGCTCGCTTTCCCTGGTTCTAACCCGCCTCTCTGGTTCTAACCCGCCTCGCTCGGTCTGGTTCTAAACCCGCTCGCTCATCTCGCTCTGGTCTAACCCGCCTCTCTGTTCAACCCGCTCGCTCGCTCTGGTTCTAACCCGCTCGCTCCGCTCCCTCTGGTTCTAACCCGCCTCGCTCTGGTTCTAACCCGGCTCGCTCACTCGCTCTCTGGTTCTAACCCGGCTCTCTCTCTGCTTCTAACCCGCTCGCTCGCTCTGGTTCTAACCCGCGCTCTCTCTGGTTCTAACCCGCTCGCTCACCCGCTCGTCGCTCGCTCTGTTCTAACCCGCTCGCTCGTCTAACCGCTCGCTCACTCGCTCTGGTTCTTAACCCGCTCGCTCTCTGGTTCTAACCCGCTCGCTCGCTCTGGTTCTAACCCGCTCGCTCGCTCTGGTTCTAACCGCTCGCAACGCCTGCTCTCCCGGCTCTGGTTCTAACTAACCCGCTCGCTCACTCGCTCTCTGGTTCTAACCCGCCTCGCTCACCCGTCGCTCTGGTTCTAACCCGGCTCTCTCTGGTTCTAACCCGCTCGCTCGCTCTGGTTCTAACCCGCTCGCTTACCCTGGTTCTAACCCGCTCTCTCTGGTTCTAAACCCGCTCGCTCTGGGTTCTACCCGCTCGCACTCGCTCTGGTTCTAACTCGCTCGCTCCGCTCGCTCGGTTGAACCCGCTCTCGGTCCAACCCCGCTCGCTCGCTCTGCTCGTTCTAACCGGCTGGTTCTGCCCGCTCTCGCTCTGGTTCTAACCCGCTCGCTCGCTCTGCTCGTTCTAACCTTCAACCCGCTCGCTCGCTCTGGTTCTAACCCGCTCGCTCGGCTCTCTGGTTCTAACCCGCTCGCTCGCTGGTCTGGTTCTAAACCCGCTCGCTTTCCCCTGGTTCTAACCCGGCCTCTCTGGTTCTAACCCGCTCGCCTCCCTCGCTCTGGTTCTAACCCGGCCTCTGGTTCTAACCCGCTCGCTCAACTCGCCCTGGTTTCTAAACCGCTCGGTCTGGTTCTAAACCCGCTCGCTTCACTCGCCCTGGTTCTAAACCGCTCGTTCTGGTTCTAACCCGCTCGCTCGCCCTGGTTCCTACCCGGCTCCCTCTGGTCTCTCTCAGTCCTTGCCTTCGCTGTGGGCCAGGATCTCTCCTCGCTGACGTTCGTGGGTCTGGTCGGTGATGTTGGATCCTCCTCGTTCAGGAGTAAAGAAGCTGTTTCCACTTTGATTTCGTCTGGAGTCACAGTGAAGATGATCACGGGAGACTCTCAGGAGACGGCCCGTCGCTATAGGTCTGAAACCCCACCCCTGAACCCCACCCCTGAACCCCACCCCAACCCCTGAACCCCACCCCTGAACCCCACCCCTGAACCCCACCCCTGAACCAAGCTCATAACCCTGTGTGTCCTCCAGCCGGGCGCCTGGGGCTGTACTCTAAAGGCTGCCAGTGTCTCTCTGGAGATGACGTGGACGCTCTGGACCTTCAGCAGCTCTCTCAGATTGTGTCTCGGGTCAGTCTCATCTTCTGCACTTTTAAGCAGCTGTACATTTCACTCATTGTGCGTTGTGTTCGCGCAGATCGCAGTGTTCTACAGAGCCAGTCCCCGACACAAGCTCAAGATAGTCAAGGTAAACTGTTCTGTGTGTGTTAGACCAATGTTCCTAACCTGAGGGACTGGTCAGAGGGTTAGATCTTCAAACAAATGCCCACTTGTTTGATTAGAAAGTGGCAACAAGAACGACCACTCCATTCCAATTCCTTTACATTTATCTTGTGTTTTTGGGGCAGTTTTGGACTGGGAGACCTGACTCTGTTTCTTCTCAGTCCCTGCAGAACATCAGCTCTGTTCTAACTCCTGTTTCCCTCGTCTCCTGTCTCTCAGTTCCAACTCTGTCTCTCCGTCTCAGTTCCAACTCTTGTTTCTCCTCCGTTCTCAGTTCCAACTCTTGTTCTCCTCCGTTCTCAGTTCCAACTCTTGTTCTCCTCCGTTCTCAGTTCCAACTCTTGTTCTCCTCGTTCTCAGTTCCAACTCTTGTTCTCCTCGTACTCTGTTCCAACTCCTTGTTCTCCTCGTACTCTGTTCCAACTCTTGTCCTCCTCGTTCTCGTTCTCAGTTCCAAATCTTGTTCTCCTCGTTCTCAGTCCCAACTCTTGTTCTCCCTCGTCGTCAGTTCCAACTCTTGTTCTTCTCGCCCTAAGTTCCAACTCTTGTTCTCCTCGTACTCTGTTCCAACTCTTGTCCTCCTCGTTCTCGTCCTCAGTTCCAACTCTTGTTCTCCTCGCCCTCAGTTCCAACTCTTGTTCTCCTCGTCCTCAGTTCCAACTCTTGTTCTCCTCGACCTCAGTTCCAACTCTTGTTCTCCTCGTTTTCCTCGTTCTCAGTTCTAACTCTTGTTCTCCTCGTTCTCCTGTTCTCAGTCCCTGCAGAACATCGGTGCTGTCGTGGCGATGACCGGTGACGGTGGTAAATGACGCAGTGGCTCTGAAAGCGGCCGACATTGGCATTGCCATGGGACGCAGCGGGAACCCGACGTGTGTAAAGAGGCAGCGGACATGATCCTGGTGGACGACGACTTCCAGACCATCCTGTGAGACCGGGACTGGGTTTAGACCGGGTTTAGTAATAGGTTTAGGCCTGGTTTAGACCAGGGTTTTAGCATAGGTTTAGGCTGGGTTTAGACTGGGTTTACTATAGGTTTAGGCCAGGTTTAGGCCGGGTTTAGACCGGGTAGAATAGGTTTTAGACTGGGTTTAGTATAGTTTTCAGGCCGGGTTTCGGCTGGGTTTAGCATAGGTTTAGACTGGGTTTAGTATAGTTTCAGACCGGGTTTAGACCGGGTTTAGCATAGGTTTAGGCTGGGTTTAGGCCTGGTTTAGACCGGGTAGAATAGCTTTTGGTCGGGTTTAGACTGGGTTTAGTATAGTTTCAGAGCGGGTTTAGGCCGGGTTTAGCATAGGTTTAAATTGGGTTTAGTATAGTCCTCAGGCTGGGTTTTGGCTGGTTTAGCATAGGTTTAGGCTGGGTTTTAGTATAGTTTTCAGACCGGGTTTAGGCCGGGTTTAGACTGGGTTTAGCAATAGGTTTAGACCGGGTTTAGCATAGGTTTTAGACCGGGGGTTTACTGACTGTTTAGGCCGGGTTTAGCATAGGTTTAGCATAGGTTTAGGCTGGGTTTAGTATAGGTTTAGACCGGGTAGAATAGCTTTTGGTCAGGTTTAGACTGGGTTTAGTATAGTTTCAGACCGGGTTTAGGCTGGGTATACTATAGGTTTAGAACGGGTTTAGCATAGGTTTTAGGCTGGGTTTAGTGTGGGTTTTAGGACCGGGTAGAATAGCTTTTGGTCGGGTTTAGGCCAGGTTTAGACTGGGTTTAGTATAGTTTCAGACCGGGTTTTAGGCTGGGTATACTATAGGTTTAGAACGGGTTTAGCATAGGGTTAGACCGGGTTACTATAGGTTTAGACCGGGTTTACTATAGGTTTAGACCGGGTTTACTATAGTTTCCGGGTTTAGACGGGTTTAGACCGGGTTTAGCATAGGTTTAGGCTGGGTTTAGGCTGGTTTAGACCGGGTAGAATAGCTTTTGGTCGGGTTTAGACTGGGTTTAGTATAGTTTCAGAGCGGGTTTAGGCCGGGTTTTTAGCATAGGTTTTAAATTGGGTTTAGTATAGTCTCAGGCTGGGTTTTGGCTGGGTTTAGCATAGGTTTAGGCTGGGTTTAGTATAGTTTCAGACCGGGTTTAGGCCGGGTTTAGACTGGGTTTTAGCATAGGCTTAGACCGGGTTTAGCATAGGTTTAGACCGGGTTTACTGACTGTTTAGGCCGGGTTTTGCATAGGTTTAGCATAGGTTTAGGCTGGGTTTAGTATAGGTTTAGACCGGGTAGAATAGCTTTTGGTCAGGTTTAGACTGGGTTTAGTATAGTTTCAGACCGGGTTTAGGCTGGGTATACTATAGGTTTAGAACGGGTTTAGCATAGGTTTAGGCTGGGTTTAGTGTGGGTTTAGACCGGGTAGAATAGCTTTTGGTCTGGTTTAGGCCAGGTTTAGACTGGGTTTAGTATAGTTTCAGACCGGGTTTAGGCTGGGTATACTATAGGTTTAGAACGGGTTTAGCATAGGGTTAGACCGGGTTTACTATAGGGTTAGACCGGGTTTACTATAGGTTTAGACCGGGTTTACTATAGGTTTAGGCTGGGTTTAGGCTGGGTTTAGGCCGGGTTAAGCATAGGTTTAGACTCGGGTTAAATATAGTTTCAGACCAGGTTTAGACCGGGTTTAGTATAGTTTCAGACCGGGTTTACTATAGGTTTAGGCCGGGTTTAGACCGGGTTCAGCATAGGTTTAGGCAAGGTTTAGGCTGGGTTTAGGCCGGGTTTAGACCAGGTTCAGCATAGGTTTAGGCTGGGTTTAGACCGGGTTTAGTATAGGTTCAGCCCCGGGTTTAGGGCGGGTTTTGTTCACCTGTTCAAACTCTGGTCTGTTTCAGGTCGGCGATCGAGGAGGGAAAAGGAATCTACAACAACATCACGAACTTTGTGCGCTTCCAGCTGAGCACGTGAGGCTCCACACACACTTTAGATCAAAGCCACACAGCAGAACCTTTTACACAAAACGGACTCTCGTATAAGCAGGTTCCTGCTGCACTAAAAGCCCCTGGGATGACTTCCTAACTCCACAAACCTGACTCGTACTACCGAGTCAGACTTGCTGTTCCTCAGGATTGTTTTTTGTGTTGTGTGTTCATTATCTCTTGTCCATTTTTGTGCTTTTGTGGCGGGAAAGATGTCTGAGCCGGGGCTCCCCCCTGGGGCCGGGTCCTCCCCCTGGGGCCGGGGGGGAGGAGCTCCATCGCCGCTCTGACGCTCGCCTCTTTGTTTGGTTTATAGTTTTCGAGTTTGTTTCTGGTTTCGTTTGCTGCAGCTCCATCGCCGCTCTGACGCTCGTCTCTTTGGCCACTTTTGATGAACTTCCCAAACCCTCTGAACGCCATGGCAGATCCTGTGGATCAACATCATCATGGACGGACCTCCAGCCCAGAGGTGAGAGCGAGGTGGGAGCGAGGTGGGAGCGGAGGTGGGCGGAGGTGGGTGCGGAGTGAGGAGCGGAGGTGCGGAGCGGAGCGGAGGGAGCGGAGGAGCGGAGGGTGGCGGAGGGAGGGAGCGGAGAGCGGAGGAGGAGCGGAGCGAGGGAGCGGGAGCGGAGGAGGGCGGAGCGAGGAGCGGGGGAGCGGAGGAGGGAGCGGGAGCGGAGGTGGGAGCGGGAGCGGAGGTGGAGCGGAGGTGGGAGCGGAGAGGAGAGCGGAGGAGGGAGCGGAGGAGGGAGCGGAGGAGGGAGCGGAGGAGGGAGCGGAGGGAGGTGAGGAGCGGAGGGGGAGCGGGTGGGAGCGGAGCGGAGGTGGAGCGGAGGTGGGAGCGGAGGAGGAGCGGAGGTGGGACGGAGAGGAGGAGGAGCGGAGGTGGGGGGAGGAGGGGGGAGCGGAGGGGGGAGCGGGGAGGGAGCGGAGGGGGGAGCGGAGCGGAGGGAGCGGGAGCGGAGCGGAGGAGGGGAGCGGGAGGAGGGAGCGGAGGAGGGGCGGAGGAGGGAGCGGGAGCGGAGGAGGGAGCGGAGAGGGGGGAGCGGGAGGAGGGAGGTGGGAGCGGAGGAGGAGGTGGGAGCGGAGGAGGTTGGGAGCGGAGGAGGTGGGAGCGGAGGAGGGGGAGCGGAGAGGAGGGGGAGCGGAGGAAGGGAGAGCGGAGGAGGAGGGGGAGCGGAGGGAGCGGGAGCGGAAGGAGGAGGGGGAGCGGAGGAGGGGGGGAGCGGAGGGGAGCGGAGAGGGAGGGAGCGGAGGGAGAGGGGAGGAGGGGAGGGAGAGCGAGAGGGAGAAGGCGGAGGGAGCGGAGGGAGCGGAGCGAGGAGAGGGAGGCGGAGGAGCGGAGGCGGGAGAGGAGCGGAGGAGCGGAGGCGGGAGAGCGGAGGCGGGGAGAGGCGGAGGCGGGGAGAGCGGAGGCGGGAGCGGAGGGGGAGAGCGGGAGAGCGGAGGCGGGCAGAGCGAGCGGGGAGAGCGGAGCGGAGGGCGGGGGCGGAGGCGGGGAGAGCGGAGACGGCGGCGGAGCGGCGAAGGGCGGGGGGAGGGACGAAGGAGGAGGGCGCGGAGGAGGGAGAGAGCGAGGAGGGAGCGGAGCGGCGGAGGGGAGAGCGGAGAGAGGGAGGGGCGGCGGGAGCGGCGGGAGGGCGGCGGAGCAGCGCGGAGGGGAGAGGGGAGAGGGCGGAGAGGCGGCGGAGGGGGCGGCGGCGGGGCGGCGGCGGCGGTGGGGAGAGCGGGTGAGGCGGAGGGAGGGAGCGGAGGTGGGGAGAGCGAGAGGGCGGGGGAGGGCGGGGAGAGCGGAGGAAGGGGCGGGGGAGAGCGGAGGCGGGGGGAGGCGGGGGGAGCGGAGCGGGAGCGGAGGCGGGGGAGCGGAGTGGGGCGAGGTGGGCGGAGTGGGCGGAGGAGGGGGGCGGAGGAGGTGGGGGAGGTGGGGGTGGGGGGAGGTGGGGGAGAGGTGGGGGGAGGGGAGGGAGAGGGGCGGGGGGGAGGGGGCGCGGGGGGGGCGGCGGGGGGAGCGGCGGCGGAGGAATGCGGAGGGAGCGGAGGCGGAGGGAGCGGCTAGGAGACGGAGAAGGAAGGAGCGGGGAGACAGAAGGGAGCGGAAGGCAGGAGGGAGCGGGGAGCGGGAGGGACTGAGCGGGGCAGAAGGAGGGAGGGGGAGGCAGGCGGAGGGGGAGGAGCGGAGGAGGCGGGGGCGGAGGAGGGGGGAGCGGCGGCGGAGGGGAGCGGAGGAGGGGGGAGCGGAGGTGATGTGTAAAAGTTTGGTGTTGCGTGTGCAGTTTTGTGTGGGTGGAGCCTGTAAGACCGGATTGATGTTCATCAGTTTTAAGCTTCTTTCCTTCCTTTTTTGTAACTTCTTTTTTGGCTTGACAGCATAGCTATATCACCAGGAGCTTTTCTTCCTGGTGAAATAGTCCTGGTATGTCGGCCTTCATTATCATCGTGTGTGGGACGCTCTTATTTTTTCGTCTTCTGTTGAGATTGAGGTACAAATGCGGTTAAATATACTGGGTATTTGTCTTGGTACTGCAGACAGTATTCTATGAGTAGAGGCTAAGTTTGCCCTGCCAAAACAGCACTGCAGGTGAGCAGACGTCATGCGCCTCTTTCAGAATGCACACCAAACAGCTTCGCAACAGTGCCCCCTAGAAAGGGCTGGAATGAATGGTGGGATCACATAGGAAGGCAAGTCCAATATGGCTCCCAAGTACCACTACTAACGGCTTTTGTGTGTGTTGACGTTGCGTGTGTGTTGACGTGTGTTGACGCGTAATTTTCGTGTGTGTGTGTTGATGTGCTTACATTGTGTGTGTATGTGTGTTTGACGTCGTGTTCTTCAGCTTCAGGACAAAACGTGATCACGCCTCGGGACACGACCATGACCTTCACCTGCTTCGTGTTCTTCGACATGTTCAACGCCCTCAGCTCACGCTCAAAGGTTTTGAAAATTCTCCTCGTCACATGTTCTCCTCTGCCGTCTCACGTTCTCCTTGGCCTCGTTCTCGGACGTTCTCTCATCACTGCTCGTTCTCAGACGTTTCTCCTCTGCTCGTTCCTCAAACGTTCTCCTCTGCTCGTTCTCACGTTCTCCTCTGCTCGTTCTCACGTTCTCCTCTCTAGTTCTCACGTTCTCCTCTCATTCTCGTCTGCTCATCCTCTCGTTCTCACGTTCTCCACACATCCCGTTCTCTTCTCTCGTTCAGACCCGGAGATGGTCCATGAGAGTTTGGGTCTATGCAGTAATCGTGCGTTCTGCTTTGCCGTCTTGGCCTCCATCATGGGTCAGCTCCCCTCGTAATCTACTTTCCTCCTCTGCAGAGCGTGTTCCAGACAGAGAGCCTCAGTGCCACAGGTCAGAACCTTTTTAGAACCTCAGCGCCACAGCTGTCAGAACCTTTAATAGAACCTTAGTGCCACAGGTCAGAACCTTTAGAACCTCAGCACCACAGGTCAGAACCTTTAGAACCTCAGCGCCACAGATCAGAACCTTCAGAACCTTTAGAACCTCAGTGCCACAGGCCAGGCCAGAACCTTTAGAACCTCAGCGCCGGGGAGGCAGATCAGAACCTTCAGAACCTTTAGAACCTCAGTGCCACAGGCCAGAACCTTTAGAACAGGGGTCTCCAATTATAATTTCTAGGGGGTTCCAGCCCATGTTTCGAAGGGGCTCAGGCCGGGGGCCGGGGACTAGAAAATCCCACCACAATTTGATGTTTTATCTCCATAAGATCCACAAACGACACAATCCAACATCAGAACTCAGCTCAAGGACTAAAGACGGAACAATATGACACGACTAAAGACGGAACAATATGACACAGACTAAAGACGGAACAATATGACACGACTAAAGACGGAACAATATGACACGACTAAAGACGGAACAATATGACACGACTAAAGACGGAACATAGTGAACGACTAAAGACGGAACAATATGACACGACTAAAGACGGAACAAATATAGAAACGGTTGGACTAAAGACGGAACAAATACGACACGACTAAAGACGAACAATATGACACGACTAACAGACGGACGACACGACTAAGACGACAACGACGAACAATATGAACAAGACTAAAGACAGGGAAACAATAGAACACGACTAAAGACGGAACAATATGACACGACTAAGAGCGGAACAAATATGACGACGACTAAAGAGGAAACAATATGAACGACTAAAGACGGAACAATATGACACGACTGATAAGACGGAACAAGTATGACAGACTAAAGACGGAACCAATATGAGCAACGCTAAAACGGAACAAATACGACACGATAAAGACGGAACAATAATGAACGACTAAAGACGGGAACAAATATTGACAACGACTAAAGACGGAACAATATATGACACGACAAAAGAGGAACAATATGAACACGACTAAAGACGAACATAGACACGACTAAAGACGGAACAATATGGACACGACTAAAGACGGAACACATATGACACGAACTAAAGACGGAACAATATGACACGACTAAAAGACGGAACAGCTACGACACGTACTAAAGACGGAACAATATACGATACACGACTAAAGACGGAACAATATGACACGACTAAAGACGGAACAAGATACGAGACACGACCTAAAGGACGGAACAATAATGAAACGACTAAAGACGGAACAAAATACGACTGGAAGCACGACTAAATGGACGGGAACAATACGATCACGACTAAAGACGGAACAATTACGACAATGACACGACTAAAGGCGGAAAATATGACGGACGACATAAAGACGGAACAATATTGAACACGGACTAAAGCACTGGAAGTAACCAGAGTTTACCAGGAACATGACTCCGACTAGGGCGAAGCAGACCTTGGACCTAAGACCAGGTCTAAACCAAGACTAAATACCAACCATATCTAACCAGGAAGAAATACATGGACTAATCTAAAGCGGGTCTAAAGCGGGGTCTAAAGCGGGTCTTAAAAGCGGGGTCTAAAGCGGGGTCCTAAAGCGGGGTCTAAAGCGGGTCTAAGGGGGTCTAAACGGTAAGGTTAAAGCGGGTCCTAAAGCGGGTCTTAAAAGCGGGGTCTAAAGCGGGGTCTAAAGCGGGGTCTAAAGCGGGGTCTAAAGCGGGTCCGATAAGCGGGGTCTCTCAAGCGGATTGCTAAAGCGGGTCTAAAGCGCCGCAAAGCGGGGTCTATAAGCGGGTCTAAAGCGCGGTACTAAAGCGTGGAGCGGACCTTCCCGGACCCCTGTGTATTATCCTGGGTGAATTTTCAGGGGAATCTCAGCCACGAACTAACCAAAGTACAGACAGTTTCTAATAAAGTTCATGACCAGAGTAGAGCAGAGCACGTTGGATCACCTGATCCTTCACGTCTCAGAACAGAGGCTGAAGCTCTCCAAAACCTGCAAAGTGAGGACCTCCAAGAAGTGGAACCAATGAGGCAGTAGTGGAGGAGCTCCGTGTGTGTGTGGACATCACATTGACTAGGAGGTCTTGAGAGGCTGCACAACTGTGACGTCATACATTCTGTGAGGACATCGTTCATAGCAACACAAACCAACGTCACTTTCAACAAGGACAAACCCTGGTTAACTCCAAAAGCTGAAGGCAGTGAAGGCAGCAGAAGGAGGCAGCGCACCAGGGCTGGAGAACAGGGGGCGCTACATGAGATGTGAAGTATGGATTTAGCAAAGAGGTGTCACGTAGCGAGATCACAAGTACAATATACAGACATACAAGACCATCGCCTCCGTGTGGGGGGGGGCTCCCGGCTTCTCATGCAAACACATAAAGCCTCCGAGCCAAGCCCACGCTGCAGACGACAGGAAAACTGGCTGAGGGCAGACTCATAACACCTTCTACTTCCCAGGTTTGATGGAGTGATACCCTCCCCCATGTGGACACGCTCCCCCACTGTGGCCCAACCGTCCCCCACTGAGGCACCCGCTCCCACTGTGGCCACCCGCTCCCCCACTGTGGCCACGACTTCCGCCCCACGTGTGGCCACCGCAGTCCCGCACTTTGGCCACCCCTCACCCACTGTGGCCCACTCTTCCGCCAACCCGGACCCCCTCCCCTGGTCTGCCGGACGCTTGCCCCACCTCAAGTCCTTCACCTCCTCGCCTGACTGGGACCCCCTTGCTGGACCCGCCTGCTGGACTGGACCCCTGCTGGACCCCTGCTGGACCCTTGCTGGCCCCCTGCTGAGAAAGCCCCCTGTCTCCTGAGCCTATTTCGCCTTACAGAGCCTAAGCAGGGTCTGTGACACTGACCACCATCAACCCTGGCACTCGGCCCACTTCATCCTGGCAAGCGATCTGGAACTCCCGGGAAACCTACGCCAGGATCCTGTATTGTGGACTTCAGCTCGTTTCGATCAACACCATCCTCCCTGCTCTGCTCCAGGACAAGCTCTCCTCCAGCTTAACGTGCCTGACTACCACCTGCAAGGGCGGCGCACTGACTTCCTGACGGATCGGTGGCAGTGCGTGCAGCTGGAGAAGAATGTCTCCAGACCCTCGGACCATCAGCACAGGAGCTGCCACAGGGCTGTGTACTTTCCCCTGCTGCTCTTCGTCCCTTGGACACAAACTGATCTCCACCCTCCAGGCCACTCCCCTCGGCAGGCAGGAGGCCACTCCCCTCTGCCGTTGGACCCCGCTCATGAACACTTCTTAAACTCCTCCCACTTTAACTACAATCCAATTCACTGTCACTTTCTGCACTTCAACTGTAACTGTAACTGTAAACTCTTGTGTTCAATAGTAATACTATAGTATTCGTTAATAAGTTCCTTAACGCCCTTGGTGGACTGTGATGTTCTTATTCTTGCTCAATGTTTCATGTTGCACCTTTAACGCTGAGACAAAGTTCCTGTTTGTGAATTCTGTTGCTTTGAAAAGGAAATAAACTCTTTCTGATTGTAAGAGCGGCTCTAGGGGGAAGAGCCGTTGGGGTCCGGAGCCAAAGAAATATTGAAATCATGTATTTTTAATCATGGGAAAAATGGGTCCGTTGCGGACCGGACGCAAATTGCTTCAGGGTCCTGCCCATTCTCTTGTTGTCCTGACGACGGTGCGTTTGTGTTTCAGACTTGCTGTTCCTGGTCGGTCTCACTTTTTGTCATTTCGGTCTGCTTCGTCTCTGAGTTCATAAGTAGAAATATGGAGCGATGGAGGCAAACGGAGAGAGCGGCCCCCTGTCAGGAACTACCGACGAGGTGCATTTGAAACATTTTTTTTTTAAACAGTTCATGTGACAGTAAAGATACATGTGAAGCGTCCTCCAGGGGGCGCTGTGCTGTAGTTGTGTGTGAGAGAGGGGGAGTCCTCCAGGGGGTGCTGTGCGATGTGTGTGAGCGTCCTCCAGGGGGCGCTGTGCTGTGTGTGTGTGAGAGGGGAGTACCTCCAAGGGGGCGCTGTCGTGTGTGTGAGCATCCTCCAGGGGGCCGCTGGTGCTGTGTGTAGAGCGCGTCTCCAGGGGGCGCTGTGCTGATGTGTGAGGCGTCCTCCAGCAGGGGCGCTGTGCTGTGTGTGAGCGTCCGTCCAGGGGGCGGCTGTGCTGTGCTGGTGAGGAAGTGGGTGGTGAGAGGGGGAGAGAGACTGCAGTACATTGTTCGGAGTCGGGTTTCAATACTGTTTTGTGAAGTGGAAAACACAGTTTGTGAGGCAGAAAAGTGAATGTATTGTTGTCATAATTTGTTTTGTGTTTCAGGTTGTATGACCTCTGGTCCTGAGCTGCTGCTGAAGCCACCACCAAACTGGACCCGGTCTGGACGGTCTGGAGGTCTGGACCCGGTCTGGACCCGGTCTGACCCGGTCTGGACTCCGGGTCTGGACCCGGTCTGGCGAAGCCGTCGGCTCTGGACCCGGTCATGAAAGAGAGTGTGAAAGTGGTGAGTGGCATGAAAGCCAGGCTAAAGCTAGATGTTACTTTAATGTCCCTGTTTTTAGTTGAAACTGTAATTTCTCGAGGAAGGTCCGCTAGTTTCTTTAGAGCTCCTGGTCTGTGAGGAACGTCAAACTAACGAGGGAAAAGTCCTCAGGAGCCTCGTGGACCTGGACTCAGACCTGGCGTTCAAAGTGTTAGCTCGTCCTCACCTGGGTCTGATAACCATTGGTCTAGATCAGGACTGAAACTGGTCTAAAGGAGCTCCAGGTCCAAGTCTTTATTTGGTGCCAACGTTTTAAACCGGCTCAAAGTGTCGCATTTTTACTTCTTTCATTCCTTCAAAAAGGTTTTGCTGAGATCCGGTGGTGAATTGGTATGCGTGGTGTGTGATTGTGTGTGTTGTTGACGTGGTGGTGTGGACTGATGGGACTGTTTGGCTGTGGTGTGTGACTGTGTGGTGACTGTATGGTGTGTGACTGTGTGACTGTGTGGACTGTGGGTGGTGACGTGTGGTGTGATGTTGGTGTGGTGATGTTGTAGCTTGTGTGTGTACTGGTGTGTGAGTGATCTGTGTGGGTTGACTGGTTGGTGTGTGATGTTGATGATGTGTGTGACTGTGGATGTGTGATGATGTGTGTTGTGACTGTGTGTGACTGAGTGTGTGTGACTGTTGTGTGTTTGACTGTGTGTGATGTGGTGATGTGCAGTGCACTGTGTGTGATGTGTGGACTGTGGTGTGTGATCTGTGTGTGTGGTGTGATGTGGTGTGACTGTGTGTGTGTACTGTGTGTGACTGTGTGTGACTGTGTGTGACTGTGTGTGACTGTGTGTGTGTGTGACTGTGAGTGACTGTGTGTGTGTGACTGTGACTGTGTGTGTGACTGTTGTGACTGGTGTGTGTGACTGTGTGTGTGTGACTGTGTGTGTGTGTGACTGTGTGTGTGGCTGTGTGTGTGTGTGAACTGTGTGTTGTTGTGTGTGACTGTGTGTGTGTTGTGACTGTGTGTGTGTGTGTGACTGTGTGTGACTGTGTGACTGTGTGTGTGACTGTGTGTTGTGTGTGTGTGTCTGTGTGTGTGTCTGTGTTGTGTGTGTGTGTGTGTGTGTGTGTGTGTGACACTGTGTGTGTGTGTGACACTGTGTGTGACTTGTGTGTGACTGTGTGTGACTGTGTGGTGTGGACTTGGGTGTGACTGTGGTGTGTGTGTGTGTGACTGTGGTGATGTGTGTGACTGTGTGTGGGACTGTGGTGATGACATGTGTGTGAGACTGATGTGTGTGTTGTGGTGTGTGTCAGACTGTGTGTGTGTGAGACTGTGTGTGTGTGTGTGTGTGTGTGTGAGAGACTGTGAGTGTGAGAGAGGCTGTGTGTGTGAGGGTGTGTGTGTGACGGTGTGTGTGTGTGTGTGTGTGTGTGTGTGTGTGTGTGACGGTGTGTGTGTGTGTGTGTGTGTGTTGTGTGTGAGACGGTGTGTGTGTGTGTGAGAGGGGTGTGTGTGAGAGAGGGTGTGGGTGTAGGTGGGTGTGGGTGTAGGTGGGTGTGTGTGTGTAGGTGGGTGTGTGTATAGGTGGGTGTGTGTGTAGGTGGGTGCGGGTGTGCGTGTTCTGATCCTTCACTCCGCAGTGCGTCTGTGAGGGCATCTGGTTGGACCACTTTGAAGACGCTGCTGTAAATTAATGTTTGATACGATTCTAAGAAATAATTTTGTATTTATTGAGTCGACTTTATCTCCAGATGTTTAATAAAGAAACGTGTCTTTGGCACTTTTATAACCACGAGCTGTCGCTCCAGTATTATTGAGATGTTTGAATGTTTGACACAATCATTTCAGAGTTTCAGGAGGCCGAGGGCGAGGCCGAGGCCGAGGCCGAGGGCGAATGTTTGACACAATCATTTCAGAGTTTCAGGAGGCGAGGCCGAGGGCGAGGCCGAGGGCGAGGGCGAGGCTGAGGGCGAGGCCGAGGGCGAATGTTTGACACAATCATTTCAGAGTTTCAGGAGGCGAGGCCGAGGGCGAGGCCGAGGGCGAGGCCGAGGCCGAGGGCGAGGCCGAACTAAGAGCCTGGATTTGGAGTCCAGGTCCTGCAGACAGATAATGACTTGTGTGAGTCTTAGAGGGTTAGGAGAGGGACATTGCCATCCCTTTCTTGAGAAGTTGATCCTGGAGCTCCTTGTAAACTCAGGAGTTGAGGACAGATGAAGAGTGGGAAAATGTGTTGATCCCAGGGGAGGAGCTCAAAGTCACATGTTTGGAGGGAAGGCTCATAACTCCAGGTCAAAGCGCTCATTGTACTTGGGCCTCAGAACACCTGCCATGGACACAATAAATGGATACCTTTTGGAACATACTTTTGGCTGCATGAAAAAAGGCCATCACAAAGGAATGGCTGACACGAACATCAACGATCAAGGACTGAGATGGGAACAGACATCAGGCAAACGGTCCAATTTGTCATGTTTGTCCGACTGGACCAAATACAAGATGTGTTTTTGTAAAAAAACTGGTTCTGTTTTGAGATAGAACTGAAGCTTTCTCTACGATGGAACCCTCCTGGACGAATGAGGGATTACACCCACTTGTTTTTAAAAATATGAAACATTGAATTTAAAGAAATTAGTCTGTCTTAATCTTTAGGTTCTCACCACTGTCACTAGAGGGCACTGTCAGACTGAGGAACAGCACACGAGCCCAGGTTCTCCGATGTGCAGAGCAGAACGCTGCAGAAGACAAAAGCATTTTGACACAAATCCAAATGTTCCTCATTTTGTGTTGTTTTTGTTCCGTTTTCTCTTTCCGAAGCTGAAAAAGCCTCGTTCTTTCTAAAGAAAGCACCATGTCATTTTGATGATTGACTGAAATGACAGAATTGCTTCTTCAAAAATCATCATCATCACGTTTGGACAGTTCCAAACGTGATGATGATGATTTTTGGACAGTTCCAAACGTGATGATGACGTAAAACTGACTCTTCGTCGTTCTCTTTAAACTGAAGAGATGAATCCGTTCATCGTGAAAACAATGGCTTCTCTAGAAAATCAGGATCAGGATATATTTATTGCCATTGTCAATGAACAAATTCACAACATGAACGTGACTTGATGACAGATGCGACATGAGAGACGTGCATAAAGAGCACCGGCCACCAGGGGGGGCCGTGCGGCGCCTGCTGGCAACTTGAACTCTTGGAAATGAAAAAGCAGTTCAGCAATAACCATACAATGATACACAACAATGATACACAACAATGATACACAACACAATGATACACAACAACAATGATACACAACACATATTGAGTACATCACACGAGGTCAAACGTGATGGATGTTTTCAGTGGATATTGGGGGAGGGGCCACAAACAAGATTAGGATGAGGAATGTGGGATGTGCAGACGGTGAATGAAGGCGGAGTCTTGTTTTGTGTAAGTGTCTGTGTGTGTCTTCAGCACGGCCTTGAACGCCTGCTGCTCTTCAGCCCGGGGAGATAAGAGAAGGGAGAGACATACAAGGCCCAGCAGCGAAAAGAGAAATAAGTACTTTAATACATTTTGTTGATCAATGATTTACGATCAATAATCCAATCGTTTCTGGTCCTCTGTGTGCGATCAGCTCGAGTCATTGAGTTCCTCCGTCCGACAGACACAAGTTCCCATTTCCTTGATTGAATCCCCCAAAGTCTTTTGCATCTCCGTGGTCCGAAATAAGATGTTCCGGTTCAGATCAGTGAGTTGCCACGTGCTGTGCTCAAGTCTCTGTTCGAGTCCTTTCATTCTGTCACTCAAATCCAAAAACCTTCTGTTGATGTCAGACAGTTGTTGGGTGAATTTTTCTGTCTTCCCATTTTTTTCCGATGGAGACCAGGGCGACTCTCGCCCAATGAGGAGGAATCCTGCTCTCATGAACCCAAATACAAATAGAGCAGAGGAAAACACGTCCGCACAGGAGGGAGGAGTGGACAATACTGACGTTGATTTGTGGTTCTGGAGAAGGCGTTGGACCGTGTCCCACGGGGTGCCCTTTGGGGGGTGCTGCGGGGGTCCGGGGCCCTCTGCTCAGGGCTGTCCGGTCCCTGTATGACCAGAGGGGGAGCTGTGTTCATTGCCGGCAGTAAGTCAGACTTGTTCCCGGTGCGTGTGGGACTCCTCAGGGCTGCCCTTTGTCACCGGTTCTGTTCATTGTTTTTATGGACAGAATTTCTAGGCGCAGTCAGGGGTCTGAGGGGGTCCGGTTTGGAGAACACAGGATCTCATCTCTGCTGTTTTCAAATGATGTTGTCCTGATGGCTCCAAACCTGGACCTGCAACATGCACTGGGACGGTTTGGGCCGAGTGTGAAGCGTCTGGGATGAGAACCAGCACCTCCAGATCAGAGGGGGTCTCGACTGGAGAAAGGGGTCTTGCCCCTTATTTTTTTCTTTCATCTGTTTCCCGTTTCTGTGGTTCTTTGTGTTTATATGTTGTGTTTTGACCTTTGAGCTTTTGAAAAATCTGAAATAATCAATGGCAAAATTCAATCCAATCGACCCAATGGCCTCAGAGGGACAAGTGAAATCCTTTAGCGTGAAAGGAACTGGAACCAAAGGAGAACACGCCTGAACCAGAGGAGAACACGCCTGAACCAGAGGAGAACACATCGCCTGAAACCAGAGGAGAACACATCAGAACCAGAGGAGAACACGCCTGAACCAGAGGAGAACACGCCTGAACCAGAGGAGAACACATCAGAACCAGAGGAGAACACACGCCAGAACCGGAGGAGAACACATCAGAACCAAAAGGAGAACACACGCCTGAACCAGAGGAGAACACACGCCTGAACCAGAGGAGAACACATCAGAACCAGAGGAGAACACGCCTGAACCAAAGGAGAACACACGCCTGAACCAAAGGAGAACACACGCCTGAACCAAAGGAGAACACACGCCTGAACCAAAGGAGAAACACACGCCTGAACAGGAGGAGAACACACGCCTGAACCGGAGGAGAACACACAACGGAACCTGAACCGGAGGAGAACACACGCAACTGAACCGGAGGAGAACACACGCCTGAACCGGAGGAGAACACACGCCTGAACCGGAGGAGAACACACGCCTGAACCGGAGGGAGACACACCGGAGGAGAACACACGCCTGAACCGGAGGAGAACACACGCCTGAACCGGAGGAGAACACACGCACTGAACCGGAGGAGAACACACGCCTGAACGCGAACCGAGGAGAACACACGCCTCTGAACCGGAGGAGAACACACGCCTCTGAACCGGAGGAGAACACACCTCTGACCGGAGGAGAACACACGCTCTGAACCGGAGGAGAACACACCCTCTGAACCAGAGGAGAACACGCCTCTGAACCAGAGGAGAACAGAAACACGCCTCTGAACCTGGTCACCTGTCACTCGGAAGAGGGGGCAGATGTGTTCTGGGAAAAAGATGATCCCAATGGAAACTGAAGCTGCTCCTGAACCTTTGGACCTTTTGGACTCTGATGTTTGAAGCGCTGCTCAGACGAAAATCTGTTTTCTTTTGTTTTTCTATATGAACGAGTGAAGCTGGTGTTGGAGCTCTGACTCACGCTGACCTTGGACTATCAGTCGTAATGACCTTTATTATCGCAGCAGTTTAACACAGACGGGGTGAAAAGTCTTGGATCACGAGCTTCTGCGAGATCCGAGCAGGAGTGAGTCTGGAGTCGCTCACTGAAGGTAAGACCACCAGGTGGATTACTGAGCAGCATGACAGGTCCAGAGCGGTTTAGCCCCCGAGCCCAGCAGGGGTCTAACCAGGAGGGAACCGGCCAAACCCGTGGTCGAAGACAGAGGGACGAGGTAATATCCAGGGCAGAGGCGTGGCAGGGCGGAGACAGACGAGGGCGGAGACAGACAGGGCGGAGACAGACGAGGGCGGAGACAAGACGAGGGCGGAGACAGGTGAGGGCGGAGACAAGGTGAGGGCGGAGACAGGTGAGGGGCGGAGACAGGCGAGGGCGAGACAGGCGAGGGCGGAGAGGCGGAGACAGACGGGGGAGACAGACGATCAGTCCTGGAAGACCACTGGAGAGTCAGGCAGGACACAAGAACAATCTGACACTGGCGCAGAGACATTAGCAGGCCTGATCAGGAGGCGTGGCTAACAGGTAGATCAGGATTTAACCAGGACTAAAGCCAGGACTAAAGCCAGGGCTAAAGCCAGGGCTAAAGCCAGGGCTAAAGCCAGGTCTAAAGCGGGTCTAAAGCGGTGACTAAAGCGGGACTAAAGCGGACTACTAAAGCGGGACTAAAGGCGGGACTAAAGCGGGTCTAAAGCGGGACTAAAGCGGGACTAAAGGGGCTAAAGCGGGACTAAAGCGGGTCTAAAGCGGGACTAAAGCGGGACTAAAGCGGACTAAAGCTAAAGCGGGACTAAAGCGGGTCTAAAGCGGGTCTAAAGCGGGACTAAAGCGGGATAAGCTAAAGCGGGACTAAAGGGGACTAAAGCGGGTCTAAAGCGGGTCTAAAGCCAGGGCTAAAGCCAGGGCTAAAGCGGGACTAAAGCCGGGACTAAAGCGGGACTAAAGCGGGACTAAAGCGGGACTAAAGCGGACTAAAGCGGGTCTAAAGCGGACTAAAGCGGGACTAAAGCGGGACTAAAGCGGGAAAGCGGGTCTAAAGCGGGTCTAAAGCGGGTCTAAAGCCAGGGCTAAAGCTAAAGCGGGACTAAAGCGGGGACTAAAGCGGGACTAAAGCGGGAAAGCGGGACTAAAGCGGGACTAAAGCGGGTCTAAAGCGGGTCTAGCGGACTAAAGCGGTCTAAAGCCAGGGCTAAAGCCAGGGCTAGACCAGGACTAAAGGAGGACTAAAGCGGGACTAAAGCGGGACTAAAGCGCGGCGGACTAAAGCGGGACTAAAGCGGGACTAAAGCGGTAAAAAGCGGGTCTAAAGCGGGTCTAAAAGCGGGACTAAAGCGGGACTAAAGCGGGTCTAAAGCGGGTCTAAAGCGGGTCTTTAAAGCGGGACTAAAGCGGGTCTAAAGCCAGGACTAAAGCCAGGACTAAAGCCAGGACTAAAGCCAGGGCTAAGACCAGGACTAAAGGAGGACTAAAGCGGGACTAAGCGGACTAAGCGGGACTAAAGCGGGACTAAAGCGGGACTAAGCGGGACTAAAGCGGGACTAAAGCGGGTCTAAAGCGGGTCTAAAGCGGGTCTAAAGCAGGTCTAAAGCAGGTCTAAAGCAGGTCTAAAGCAGGTCTAAGCAGGACTAAAGCAGGACTAAAGCAGGACTAAAGCAGGACTAAAGCAGGACTAAAGCAGGACTAAAGCGGGTCTAAACCAGGACTAAAGCGGGTCTAAAGGGGACTAAAGCAGGACTAAAGCAGGACTAAAGCAGGACTAAAGCAGGACTAAAGGCAGGAAGCAGGACTAAAGCAGGACTAAAGCAGGACTAAAGCAGGACTAAAGCGCTGTGTGAAACAGAGTGGGGGAAAAACCCAGGGCTGAACTAGTATTTCTTCAGATCTTGTTTCCATGGCGACGGTGCAACCGTTTTATTTGAAAAATTTTATTAAAAAGTGAAGACGACGTCCACAGGAGAAATGAGGCTCACAGCAGTATCTGTGTCTGCAGGAGAAATGAGGCTCACAGCAGTATCTGTGTCTGCAGGAGAAATGAGGCTCACAGCAGTATCTGTGTCTGCAGGAGAAATGAGGCTCACAGCAGTATCTGTGTCTGCAGGAGAAATGAGGCTCACAGCAGTATCTGTGTCTCTGCAGGAGAAATGAGGCTCACAGCAGTATCTGTGTAGTACTTGTCTTTTGTTGAACAGACATTGAGACGACAAAAACAGAAGTTAATGTTCATTGATTAATGACACTGTATCACACATGAACACAGTGTTTGGGGTAGTGTGTGTTTGGGGTAGTGTGTGGTTTGGGGTAGTGTGTGTTTGCGGTAGTGTGTGTTTGGGGTAGTGTGGGTGTTTGGGGTAGTGTGTGTTTGCGGTTGTGTGTGTTTGCGGTTGTGTGTGTTTGCGGTTGTGTGTGGTGCGGAGTGTTGCGGGAGTGTGTTTTTGCGGGAGTGTGTGTTTCGCGGGAGTGTGTGTTTGCGGGAGTGACTGAGTTTCCCCAGTGAAAGTGTGATTTTTCCCAGTGAAAGTGTGATTTTCACCAGTGAAAGTGTGATTTTTCCCAGTGAAAGTGTGATTTTCACCAGTGAAAGTGTGATTTTCCCCAGTGAAAGTGTGATTTTTCCAGTGAAAGTGTGATTTTCACCAGTGAAAGTGTGATTTTTCCCAGTGAAAGTGTGATTTCACCAGTGAAAGTGTGATTTTCACCAGTGAAAGTGTGATTTTTCCCAGTGAAAGTGTGATTTTCCCAGTGAAGTGTGATTTTCACCCAGTGAAAGTGTGATTTTACAGTGAATGTGTTTTTTCCCAGTGAAAGTGTGATTTTTCACCAGTGAAAGTGTGATTTTTCCCAGTGAAAGTGTGATTTTTCACCAGTGAAAGTGTGATTTTCACCAGTTGAAGTGTGATTGCTCTTAACAATCCGGAGCCTTGTACAGCTCACGTTCAGTATTTCGTGGATTAAAACCCCCAGCTCTCTAGCCTCAGCCCGAGCTAGCTTAGGCCGCTAGCGCCATGGGCTGAAACTTTCTCTCGCTTTTACCCTGCTCAAGTTGTCATACTGTCGAGTCAGAACCTGGCTTCTTCTCCGACGACAGGTGCGTGAAGTGCAGTGTAGTGTTAGCTTTGGAAGCATGGTTACGGAGTGTAGAAGCACGGATCCGCTGTTTGGAGGAGCTTAAATCTAGCTATAGCAGGTTGTAGCATCAGGCTTACCGGACGTGCGTCAGGACGCAGCGTTAGCATTAGCAGCGCTAGCAAGGCTAAGACTAGCCCCTCAGTGCCTCCCGCGCAGCCGGACTAGACCAGGATCAAAATAGGGACCAATTTGTGACCGTCGGAGGGAACGAAGGCGCTAAACGCCAGCCTGTAGTGCACCGCGAGCTTCCCCGTCTACAATAGGTTTGCTCCCCTCAGCGATCACATGACCGCTGAATGGACTCGTGATACTCTGGTAACTGGAAGTTCTATAGTCAGAGACGGTGAAGCTACCAGCGTCAAGTGTTAGATGTTTACCAGGGGCCAGAATGGGGGACATCGAAGGAAACCTTAGGCTTTTAAAGCAGAGTAGACAGAGGTTCCGCCTAATCGTGATTCACGCAGGCGGTAACGACGCCCGCGGAGCCAATCAGAGGTGCTCAAATTACAAGTAGGTGCGGTGTGTGAATTGGCAAAGACGATGTCAGATACCGTCATATTTTCTGGTCCCCTGCCCAATCGGATCAATGCTGAACTGCACAGCCGCTGTTCAGCATTCAATCGCTGGTTATCTACTTGGTGCCTCAAAACAATGTAGTCTTTGTTGAAAATTGTAGTGCGTTTTGGGGAAAGCCCGGCTCATACGCAGGGATGGCATCCATCCACTTCGGAGGGTACATCCCTTTTAGTTCGGAATTTGACCGATAGCCTTAGTGGTCTCGCGGTGCCACGCACCAGGGATGAGCCCGGGCGCAGAGCAGCAGTGTAAGACCCTCCTCTGTCGCTGAGCTCTCGCCCGCTCTGTCACAAATGAAGTGTTCAGACTCAAGGCAGATAGAGACTGTGTGAGTCCCTCGAGCAAATAATGCCAGAAAGTCAAAGCTCAGAAAAGCTCGTTCAGGCGTCAGACCAAAGAACTTAATAAAAATAACACCCACAAATGATACAAATAAACAAATCAATAAGTTTGTAAAATGTGGACTGCAAAACATTAGGTCAATTTCCTCTAAATCACTTTGAGTTAATTAATTAATTAATTAATTAATGACTGTAACGTAGATCTTCAGCTCTAACTGAAACTTGGCTTTCAACAAGATGATGGATGTCAGACTAAATGAGTCCAGCCCACCCACTCATGTTAACTTTCAGACCCCAGGAGCACAAGGCCGAGGTGGTGGTGTGGCAGTGGTCTCACACTCAAGCCCACTCTTGAGTCTAAAACTAACAATGCATTTAGCTCATTTGAAAGCGTCATGTGATCAATCACATGTCCAAACTGGAGAAACCAAAAAGGAGTCCTGTTCGTGGTCCTCTAAAGACCCCCTGGTCCCTATTCAGAGTTTTTTAACAGAGTTCTCAGACTTTATATAAACTTGGTGTTAGACTGGGATAAAGTAGTGATAGTTGGAGGTTTCAATATCCACGTGAACATGAACAATAACTCTCTCAGTAATTCTTTCATCGCCCTGTTAGATACTCAGTCACAAACACTCTAGATCTTGTTCTAACATATGGAATAGAGATTAGTGACCTCATTATCTTCCTCAAAACCCTAAAACTGTCAGATCATTTCCTAATCACCTTTCAGTTTGTTCTAAAAGATTATTCCAACCCCACAAAATAAAGTCATAATGAAAAGGACAATATCAGAAAACTATCTCAAAGTTCAAAGAAATAATAGAGCCAATATTCAGCGACATGTCATGTGATCATGTCATGTGATCCTGTCATGTGATCATGTCATGTGATCATGTCATGTGATCATCTCATGTGATCATGTCATGTGATCCTGTCATGTGATCATGCCATGTGATATCATGCCATGTGATCATGTCATGTGATCATGTCATGTGATCATGATGTTCATGCCATGTGATCATTCATGTGATCCTGTCATGGTGATCCTGTCACGTGATCCTGTCACGTGATCATGTCACGTGATCCTGTCATGTGATCACGTCATTGATCACGTCATGTGATCACGTCATGTGATCACCTCACGTGATCACTGTCACGTGATCTGTCACGTGATCCGTCACGTGATCCTGTCACGTGATCCTGTCACGTGATCCTGTCACGTGATCATGTCACGTGATCATGTCACGTGATCCTGTCACGTGATCCTGTCACGTGATCCTGTCACCTGTGATCCTGTCATGTGATCCTGTCACGTGATCCTGTCACGTGATCCTGTCAATGTGATCACGTGATCCTGTCATGTGATCCCATTGTCATGATCTGCTGAGAACGGCCTTAGTCCAGTGTAAGTGATCAATTGTCGACTTGACCATGAACTCTCTGAAGTCCGCTCTTGATGTTGCAGCTCCGCTAAAGCAGAAGGTCATTAGGCCAAAACGCGCCCCCCCCATGGTACAATGAAGAATTGCGTTCACATAAACAAAGAGTTAGAAAATTAGAAAGACCCTTTGGTCGCTCCCACACGGAGGAATCCCTAAAAGCATGGAACATCTGCCTAATGTCCATAAGCAGGCTCTGCGTAAGGCCCAAACCAGAGACTATTCAAATTTAATAGAAGTCAACAAAAATAACACTAGATTTCTTTTCAGCGCTGTAGCCACGGTAACACACTGCCACAGCGCAGTAGAGCCGTCACTCCCAGCTACTCTCAGCTCTAATTATTTTCTTCTATTTTAAAGAGATAAATGAGATGAAACTCCTCCCACTTTTGGCCCTGAACACGCCCAAGCTGTAAAACTAGTGCCCCATAGAAATCCATCAGTCACACTAGAAAGGTTCACTGCTGCTGATCAAGCAGAGAGAACTTCAGCCATTATGTCCTCTAGAACGTCATCTTGTGTTCTAGACCCGATTCCAAGCAGACCCCTCAAAGACGTTCTCCCCCTAATTATAGATTCTATTCTTAATATAATAAATACTTCATTAGAAAGTGGTGATGTTCCACAGTCCTTCAAACATGCAGTCATTAAACCGCCTCTGAAAAAGCCTCATCTTGATCCTGACCAGTTGATAAACTACAGACCTATTTCAAATCCACCCTTTGTCTCTAAAATCCTTGAAAGAGTTGTAGTTAAACAGCTTTGTCGCCATCTACAGGACAATAACTTATTTGAAGTTTTCCAGTCAGGGTCCGGAGCCCCCACACACTGAAACTGCACTCGTTAAAGTCACAAATGATTTGTTATTTGCTGCTGACGATGGACTGGTCTCAATCCTGGTTCTATTGGACCTCAGAGCAGACATCTACGAGACCCTTTATCTGAGCAGATGGTCCCACTGGACCACGTCAGTGTGGCCTCCAGCTCCACTGGAAGAAACCTTGAGTCTGATTGGACCAAGAGCTCTCATTCAAAGCACATATAAATCAAGCCTGTAAAACAGCCTATTTCCATCGGCCGAATAGAGATCAAATCAGACAAATCTGGCCTAAAGTGATGCTGAAGAACATCTCCATGCGTTTGGAACATCTCGAATTAGACTCCTGTAACTCCTGCTGCAGCGCGTCCTAAAAGCTCCATAAAAAGCTTTAACTGGTTCAAAATGCAGCAGCAAGATTAGGAACAGGAACTAAAAGAAGAGAGCACATGACGCCGGTGCTGGAGTCTCTTCACTGGCTCCTGTCCAGTTTAGAATCACATTTAAAACTCCTCCTCCTGACTTACAAAGCCATAAATGACCACGCCCCATCCGGCCTCAAAGATGCTATAGGACCTTATCATCCAATCAGAGCACTTCTCTCAAAATGCTGGACTTCCTGTGGTCCCAAGGGTCTCTAAAAGCACAGTAGGAGGTAGAGCATTTAGCTCCCAAGCTCCTGTGTTGTGGAACCAGCTCCTGTCCATGTTAAAGAGGCCGACACGTCTCCGACAGTCTCCGACACAGTCTCCGACACAGTCTCTTCATTTAAGACCAGGCTTCAAACGTTCCTCTTTGAAATGGCTTATGGTCAGGCCAGTTAGGAACAGAAATAAAGACCTACAGTTTCAGCTCTGCTGCCTAGGACCACCTCTGGGGGCAGTATGGAGCTGGAGCACTTCCTCTGTTTCCTATTACTTTTCTATCAAACGATATTTAATATTTAATTACAGTGGCAATTTGTTCCTTCTTCTTCTCTCCTCGGGGAGTGGAGCACATCGAGGACCTGTGGATCCAGATGCTCCTCAGCTGCTGGAGAAACGGTCTCTACTCCAGATGAACGGTTCGTCATCAGCCTCTCAGAAGACCTGGTTCTCCTCCTGAGTGGGTCCAGTTCCTCTGTCTCTCTCTCTCGTCCTCCTGTCCGTCTGAGGGAGGAGGATCTCTCCTTCACTGTGGAACTTCTCCAGGTTTCTACTTTTTCCCCAAAGAGGTTTGGTAGTTTCTCCTGCAGAAGGAGGGTCTCAGGACAGGGGGGCTTGGGACATGTGTCTGAGGACACGGGACGCTGGGACATGTCCAAGTCCCTATGAACACTGTTTATTCTGTTCTCCACTGTCGCCCCCTCGAGACCACGACTGCTGTGATTTTGGGCGTTACAAAACTAAAGGTCTGGACGTCTGACATCGTGTTTGATACTAAACTGGTTTGTGTGTGTGTTACTTTGATCAGGAGTGTAAATAACAGAGGAACCTTCTGGAGAGGAACCTTCTGGAGAGGAACCTTCTGGAGAGGAACCTTCTGGAGAGGAACCTTCTGGAGAGGAACCCTCAGATAAAAGGCTGAAGTCGACTCTGATCCTGGGTTCACTTCATGTAAGATCGAAATGCATCTGCAATGACTCGAGTTCATGGTTTTAACCAATGAGAAGGGCGAAACGAGCTGAATGTGGCACAAGGACCAATGACAAGGAGCAGAGTAAAAATACCCTCTCAGGCCAGTTCTGACCCAGTTCTGGTCTGCGCCTTGGGACTCAGTCAGACCTGGTTTGGACCTGGTTTGGACCGGGTTTAATCCTGGTTCACACCTGGTTCAGACCTGGTTCAGACCTGGTTTAGACCTGGTTTAGACCTGGTTTAATCCTGGTTCACACCTGGTTCAGACCTGGTTTAGTCCTGGTTCAGACCTGGTTTGGACCTGGTTTGGACCTGGTTTGGACCTGGTTTATACCTGGTTTAGACCGGGTTTAGACCGGGTTTGGACCTGGTTTAGACCGGGTTTGGACCTGGTTTGGACCTGGGTTTGGACCGGGTTTGGACCTGGTTTGGACCGGGTTTAGACCTGGTTTAGACCGGGTTTGGACCTGGTTTGGACCTGGTTTGGACTGGTTTGGACCTGGTTTGGACATGGTTTAGACCGGGTTTGGACCTGGTTTGGACCTGGTTCGGACCTGGTTTGGACCTGGTTCGGACCTGGTTTGGACCTGGTTTAGACCTGGTTTGGACCTGGTTTGGACCTGGTTCGGACCTGGTTTGGACCTGGTTTGGACCGGGTTTAATCCTGGTTCACACCTGGTTCAGACCTGGTTAGGACCTGGTTCGGACCTGGTTTGGACCTGGTTTGGACCGGGTTTGGACCGGGTTTAATCCTGGTTCAGACCTGGTTCAGACCTGGTTCAGACCTGGTTCAGACCTGGTTTAGACCTGGTTTAGACCTGGTTTAGACCTGGTTTAATCCTGGTTCACACCTGGTTCAGACCTGGTTTGGACCTGGTTTAGTCCTGGTTCAGACCTGGTTCAGACCTGGTTTGGACCTGGTTTTGGACCTGGTTTATACCTGGTTTAGACCGGGTTTTAGACCGGGTTTGGACCTGGTTCAGACCTGGTTTGGACCTGGTTTGGACCTGGTTTGGACCTGGTTTGGACCTGGTTTGGACCTGGTTTATACCTGGTTTAGACCGGGTTTGGACCGGTTTGGACTGGTTTGGACCGGGTTTTGGACCTTTTGGTTTGGACCGGGTTTAGACCTGGTTTAGACCGGGTTTGGACCTGGTTCGGACCTGGTTTGGACCTGGTTTAGACCGGGTTTGGACCGGGTTTGGACCTGGTTCGGACCTGGTTCGGATCTGGTTTGGACCCTGGTTTTGGACCTGGTTTGGACCTGGTTTAGACCTGGTTTGGACCTGGTTTGGACCTGGTTTGGACCTGGTTTGGATGGTTTACCTGGTTTAGGACCGGGTTTGGACCGGGTTTGGACCTGGTTTTGGACCGGGTTTTGGGACCTGGTTTGGACCGGGTTTAGACCTGGTTTAGACCGGGTTTGGACCTGGTTCGGACCTGGTTTGGACCTGGTTTAGACCGGGTTTGGACGGGTTTGGACCTGGTTCGGACCTGGTTCGGATCTGGTTTGGACCTGGTTTGGACCTGGTTTGGACCTGGTTTGGACCTGGTTTGGACTGGACCTGGTTTGGACCTGGTTTGGACCTGGTTTGGACCGGGTTTGGACCGGTGTTTGGACCGGGTTTAGACCTGGTTTGGACCTGGTTTGGACCTGGTTTGGACCTGGTTTAGACCTGGTTCGGACCTGGTTCGGACCTGGTTTAGACCGGGTTTGGACCTGGTTTGGACCTGGTTTGGACCTGGTTTGGACCTGGTTTGGACCTGGTTGGACCTGGTTTGGACCTGGTTTGGACCTGGTTTGGACCTGGTTTAGACCTGGTTTGGACTGGTTTGGACCGGGTTTGGACCTGGTTTGGACCTGGTTCAGACCGGGTTCAGACCGGGTTCGGACCTGGTTCGGACCGGGGTTTGGACCTGGTTCGGACCGGGTTTCAGACCTGGTTCAGACCGGGTTTGGACCCGGTTCGGACCTGGTTTGGACCCGGTTCGGACCCGGTCTGGGAGAAGGTCTTATTTGGTTCGTCTCATCTTGAATCTAAAGTTAATGTCACAAACTCAGAGAAAGTTCAGAGCAAAGTTTAATGTGAGAAACGAACTCGACTCAGACACAAACGAGAGGAAGTTCATCCAAAGAAGGCAGTCGGAAGAAGGCGGGGCTTTGGTGATTGACAGCTTTGACAGAGACCTCCGACGGGAGAAACCCCGACGCAGTACACGCAGCGTCCTACAGGAGGCAGTACACACAGGAGTCCTACAGGAGGCAGTACACACAGGAGTCTACACACCAGGAGTCCTACCCCGAGGCAGTACCCACTCAGGAGTCCTACAGGAGGCCAGTACACGCAGGAGTCCTACAGGAGGCCAGCTATCACAGCAGGAGTCCTACAGGAGGCAGTACACGCAGGAGTCCTACAGGAGGCAGTACACTTCAGGAGTCCTACAGGAGGCAGTACACTCAGGAGTCTACAGGAGGCAGTACACTCAGGAGTCCTACAGGAGGGCAGTACACACAGGAGTCCTACAGGAGGCAGTACACTTCAGGAGGCAGTCCTAAGGGAGGCAGTACCACACAGCCTCCTACAGGAGGCCAGTACACACAGGAGTCCTACGGAAGCATACCACACAGGAGGTCCTACAGGAGGCAGTAAACACAGGAGTCCTACAGGAGGCCCAGTACACACAGGAGTCCTACAGAGGCAGTAGAACGCAGTTTCATCTATAAAATTGTGCTTTTGTTGTACCAACAGACTGAGCATGCTCCAAACCACAGAATCAAGAAACATTTGAAAAAGAATGTCTCCACGAGCAGAAACCACAGAAGTCACTTTAAAACCAGGGCCAGACCTCAGGAGGTGGAGGGGCGAACAGACCTCAGGCGAGAGGGAGAGGGCCAGACCTCAGGAGGGACCTCAGAGGGAGAGGCCAGACCTCAGGAGGTGGAGCGGGGACAGACCTCAGGAGTGAGAGGGCCAGGCTAGGTGGAGGGGCCAGACCTCAGCAGGGAGAGGGCCAGACCTCAGTGGAGAGAGGGCGACCTCAGAGGGGGAGGGCCAGCTCAGGAGTGCGGAGGGGCCAGACCTCAAGGAGGGGAGGGGCCAGACCTCAGAAGATGGAAGGGCGGGCAGACCTCAGGAGGTGGAGGATGCCAGACCTCAGGAGGGGAGAGGGCAGACCTCAGGAGGGGAGGAGGGGACCTCAGGAGGTGGAGGGGCCAGACCTCAGGAGTGGAGAGGGCCAGACCTCAGGATGGGAGAGGGCCCCCAAACCTCATGATGGGAGGGGCCAGACCTCAGGAGGTGGAGGGGGCCAGAACCTCAGGAGGGGAGAGGGCCAGACCCTCAGGAGGGGAGAGGGCCAGACCTCAGGATGGGAGAGGGCCAAAACCTCATGAGGGAGGGGCCCAGACCTCAGGAGGTGGAGGATGCCAGCAAACCTCATGAGGAGAGGCGCCAGACCTCAGGATGGGAGGGGCCAGGAGGGGAGAGGGCCTCAGGAGGTGGAGGGGCCAGACCTCAAGAGGGGAGAGGGCCAGACCTCAGGAGGTGGCAGGGGCCAGACCTCAGGAGGGGAGAGGCAAGACCTCAGGAGGCCACGGCGGCCAGACCTCAGGAGGGAGAGGCCAGGACCTCAGGACGTGGAGGGGCCAGACCTCAGGAGGTGGAGGGGGCCAGACCTCATGTGGAAGGAGGTCATACCTCAGTAGGGAAGAGGGCCAGACTCAGGAGGGGCCAGACCTCAGGAGGTGGAGGGGGCCAGACCTCAGCGAGGGAGAGGGCCAGACATCAGGAGGGGGAAGAGGGCCAGACCTCAGGAATGGGAGAGGGCCAAACCTCATGAGGGCGAGGGGGCCAGACCTCAGGAGGTGGAGGGGGCCAGGACCTCACAGGCGGAAGAGGGCAGACCCTTATGTGGAGAGAGGGCCAGACCTTCAGGAGGAGAGGGGGCCAGACCTCAGAAGATGGAGGGGGCCAGACCTCAGGAGGTGCGAGGATGACCAGACCTCAGGAGGGGAGAGGGCCAGACCTCAGGATGGAGAGGGAGAGGGCCAGACCTCAGGATGGGAGAGGGCCAAACCTCAGGAGGTGGAGGGGGCCAGACCTCAGTGAGAGAGGCCAGACCTCGGAGTAGGGGAGGGGCCAGGACCCTCAGGAGGTGGAGGGGGCCAGACCTTCAGGAGGGGGAGAGGCCAGACCTCATTGGAGAGGAGCGGCCAGACCTCAGAAGGTGGAGGGGGCAGACCTCAGGAGGTGGAGGCCAGACCTCAGGAGGGGATGGGGCCAGACCTCAGGAGGGAGAGGGCCAGCACCCTCAGGAATGGGAGAGGGCAAACCTCAGGAGGTGGAGGGGGCCCATACCCACCTTCCAGACCCATGTGAGAGAGAGCCAGACCATTCAGGAGGTGGAGGGGCAGAACCTCATGAGGAGATGCCAGACCTCAGGAGGTGGAGGGGCCAGACCTCAGGAGGTGGAGGCATGACCAGACCTCATGTGCGGAGGGGGCCAGACCGACATCAGGAGGTGGAGGGGACAGACCTCAGGAGGTGGAAGGGGGCCAAGACCTCAGGAGGTGAGAGGTGACCAGACCTCATGTTGGAGAGGGCCAGACCCTCAGGAGGTGGAGGGGACAGAACCTCAGGATGGGAGCAGGGCCAGACCTCAGGAGGTGGAGGGGGCCAGACCTCAGGAGGTGGAGGGGCGCAAACCTCAGGGAAGGTGGAGGGGCCAGACCTCATGTGGAGAGGGAGGGCCAGACCTTCAGGAGGTGGAGGGGGCCAGACCTCAGGGAGGTGGCAGGGGCCCAGACCTCAGGAGGGGAGATGGCCAGACCTCAGGAGTGGAGGGGGCCCATACCTCAGGAGGTGGAGGTGACCAGACCTCATGTGGAGAGGGGGCCAGACCTCAGAGGGGAGGGACAGACCTCAGGAGGTGGAGGGGGCCAGACCTCAGGAGGGGAGAGGGCCAACCCTCAGGAGGGAGAGGGCCAGACCTCAGAGGGAGAGGGCCAGACCCCAGGAGGTGGAGGGGGCCAGACCTCAGGAGGTGGAGGGCCAGAAACCTCAGATGGTGGAGGGGCCAGAAACTCAGAGGTGGAGGGGAGGGGCCAGACCTCAGGAGGTGGAGGGGCCAGACCTCAGGAGGGAGATGGCCAGACCTCAGGAGGTGAGGGGGCCAGACCTCAGGAGGTGGAGGTGACCAGACCTCATGTGGAGAGGAGGGGCCAGACCAGGAGGTGGAGGGGACAGACCTCAGGAGGTGGAGGGGCCAGACCTCAGGAGGTGAGGGAGGGAGAGGGCCAGACCTCAGGAGGTGGAGGGGGACAGACCCAAGGAGGTGGAGGGCGGCCAGACCTCAGGAAGGGGGAGAGGGCCAGACCTCAGGAGGGGAAGCGGCCCAGACCTCAGGAGCGCGAGAGGCCAGACCTCAGGAGGGAGAGGCCAGACCTCAGGAAAGGTGGAGGGGGCCAGAACCTCAGGAGGTGGAGGGGGCCAGAACTCAGGAGGTGGAGGGGGCCAGAACTCAGGAGGTGGAGACCTCAGGCCAACTCAGGAGTGGAGGTGGCCAGACCTCAGGAGGGGAGATTGCCAGACCTGCAGGAAGGTGGAGGGGGCCAGACCTCAGGAGTTGGAGGTGACCAGACCTCATGTGGAGAGGGGACCTCAGCCAGACCTCAGGAGGTGGAGGGGGACAAAGACCTCAGGCAGGTGGAGGGGCCAGACCTCAGGAGGGGAGAGGGTCAGACCTCAGGAGGGAGAGGCCAGACTCAGGAGTGGAGGCGCCAGACCTCAGCGAGGTGGAGGGGGCCAGAACTCAGGAGGTGGAGGGGCCAGAACTCAGGAGGTGGAGGGGGCCAGACCCTCAGGAGGTGAGGGGGCCAGACCTCAGGAGGTGGAGGGGGCCAGACCTCAGGAGGCGGAGGGGGCCAGACCTCAGGAGGTGGAGGGGGCCAGACCTCATGTGGAGAGAGGGCCAGACCTCATGTGGAGAGAGGGCCAGACCTCAGGAGGGGAGAGGGCCAGACCTCAGGATGGGAGAGGGCCAGACCTCATGAGGTGGAGAAGGCCAGAGCTATAACTCCTCCCCTTTGGGCAGAGCCAATCAGAGCTCAGTATAAATGCTGCTGCTCAGATTGAAAGTGACTTTCAGATTGAAGTCGAAACCTTTCGATTTATAAAACACTTGGTCCTGAACCTGGTTCCGGCCCTAAACCTGGTGTTGGTCCAGACCTGGTCCTGCCTGTTGGACTCTGTGGTTCTGATGGAGACAAAGGTCACAGTCAGACACGTGCAGCATGCGCCTCCACTGACATGAGCAGGATTATTATCCATAATCGTATTAATATCATTATTAATATTATTATTACAGTCGGACTGAGATATAAAACAGCAAGAGTCAGAATGCACATATCTGAGACGGGGCCCAGAGACAGAGCCCGGACGAGGGCCGGGGCCCGTACTTTGACCGTACCGATACCTGAATGGTTCTTTTCATGAGTGTAGTGTAAAGGGTGTGTTCAAGTCTCTTTTAGGCTCCTCCCCTGAAAAAGAGATGCTACAGTGGGACTTGAACAGCATCAGCTGCTCAGGGACGACAGGAGCAGAGCTGCATCATGTCCCCGCCTCATACACAAAGTCTCTCCTAAAGTCTAATCCATTTGTTTTAATAAGCTGTCCGGGGCATCTGAGTGATTTTGGGCTCTAGAAAAAGAACTGGGATGGAACTGAAACGGCCCTCGTCGGCCCTCGTCGGCCCTCAAGCGGAGGAGGAGCTCTGTCTCTGGGGCGGAAACACTCATTTGTTACATTCAGAACATTTGTTTTCTGACGTCATGCGACTTCAACCAGACGTTTGTGCTTTTGAACGACTCTGGACCCAAACATGCAGTGACCTACGACCTGAAGCCTACGGCCTTTGACCTATGACCTACAGAGGCCTACGACCTACACACAGCAGAGCACAACGGGTCCAGGTCACAGATGCATAGAAATACTACGACTACAGACACAGTCACAGTAACACTAAGTACTACAGTACTTTTTAACAGGACAGTGTGGTCCAGGCCTCAGGGGCCTCAGGGGCCTCAGGCCTCAGGAGCCTCAGGCCTCAGGAGCCTCAGGCCTCAGGAGCCTCAGGCCTCAGGAGCCTCAGGAGCCTCAGGGGCCTCAGGAGCCTCAGGAGCCTCAGGGGCCTCAGAGCCTCAGGCCTCAGCCTCAGGGCCTCAGGAGCCTCAGGAGCCTCAGGGCCTCAGCCTCAGGCCTCAGCCTCAGGGCCTCAGGGGCCTCAGGAGCCTCAGGAGCCTCAGGAGCCTCAGGAGCCTCAGGGCCTCAGGGGCCTCAGCCAGGAGCCTCAGGAGCCTCAGGAGCCTCAGGCCTCAGGAGCCTCAGGCCTCAGGAGCTCAGGAAGCCTCAGCCTCAGGCCTCAGGCCTCAGGCCTCAGGCTCAGGAGCCTCAGGAGCCTCAGGCCTTCAGGAGCCTCAGGCCTCAGGAGCCTCAGCCTCAGGCAGCCTCAGGCCTCAGGAGCCTCAGGCCTCAGGAGCCTCATGAGCCTCAGGAGCCTCAGAGCTCATGCCTCAGGACCTCGGAGCCTCAGGAGCCTCAGGCCTCAGGAGCCTCAGGAGCCTCAGCCTCAGGAGCCTCAGGCCTCAGAGCCTCAGGAGCCTCAGGGAGCCTCAGGGCCTCAGGAGCCTCAGGAGCCTCAGGAGCTCAGGACCTCAGGAGGCCTCAGGCCCCTCAGGAGCCTCAGCCTCAGGAGCCTCAGGAGCCTCAGGAGCTCAGGCCTGGTCCAGTCCGGGTTGGGTCCAGTACTTCAGTAAGGTTTAGGGCTGATGCATGTGGGCGGAGCCATCAGTGTGGGCGGAGCCATCAGTCAGCCCTAATATTCATCTTGTGTTTATTTGACCCAGACCTTCAGGTCCTGAACGTCTGGGTTCTCGGACTGGACCAGGTTTTGTGACATCATCAGGAACAACTTAGTCCTGTTTGTGTCTGGATTTAGTCCAGGTCCAGGTCTGGTCCTCATTTGGTCCTTGTCTGGTTTATTGCAAATTTGGTCCTGGTGTGGTCCGGATGTGGTCCGGGTGTGGTCCGGGTGTGGTCCGGGTGTGGTCCGGGCTCGGTGTGGTCTGCTCTGTTTCCATTACAGTCCTGGTCCAAAGGGTCACAAGAGCTGGATCTAGTCCTTGTTGGGTCCTGGTCTAGAAGGGCTTGTGGACTTGAGGTCTTGGGTTTGATTCCTCGACTGTTGTAATAATCACCACTTGGTTTGGAACTTCGGCCAAAACCGACTTGCCAGAGCCGCCGGAGACGCCTAAGTCCGAGAGGGCGTCCAGAGGAGGGGCGGGTCCAGAGGAGGGGCGGGTCCAGAGGAGGGCGGGTCCAGAGGAGGGGGGCCAGAGGAGGGCAGGTCCAGAGGAAGAGCATGTGCAGAAGAAAAGAGCAGGGATTAGGTTTAGTTGCATTTCTGTTCTGAAACAGAAATGGTCCACGCAGTTTCACATGTTCTTTTGACTGGAGATCTGACCTCAGGCTCAGGTAGGAAACTGGAGATCTGACCTCAGGCTCAGGTGGAAACTGGCAGATCTGACGCTCAATGCCTCAGGTGGAAACTGGAGATCTGACCCAGGCTCAGTGGAAACTGGAATCTGACCTTCAGGGACTCAGGAGGAAACTGGAGATCTGACCTCAGGCTCAGGAGGAACTGGAGATCTGACCTCAGCTCAGAGGAAAACTGGAGATCTGACCTCAGGCAGGAGATGGAAACTGGAGATCTGACCTCAGGCTCAGGGAAACTGGAGATCTGACCTCAGGCTCAGGAGGAAACTGGAGATCTGGAGATCTCAGGAGGAAAACTGGAGATCTGACCTCAGGGCTCAGAGGAAACTGGAATCTGACCTCAGGCTCAGGAGGAAACTGGAGATCTGGAGATCTCAGGAGGAAACTGGAGATCTGACCTCACGCTCAGGTGGGAAACTGGAATCTGACCTCAGTCAGGAGGAAACTGGAGATCTGACCTCAGGCTCAGCGAGGAAACTGGAGATCTGACTCAGGCTCAGGTGGAACTGGGGACTGACTCGGGCTCAGGAGGAAACTGGAGATCTGACCTCAGGCTCAGGTGGAAACTGGAGATCTGACCTCGGGCTCGGAGGAGGAAACTGGAGATCTGGGACTCAGGAGGAAACTGGAGATCTGACCTCGGGCTCAGGAGGAACTGGAGATCTGGAGATCTCAGGAGGAAACTGGAGATCTGACCTCAAGCTCAGAGGAAACTGGAGATCTGACCTCGGCTCAGGGAAACTGGAGATCTGAACTCAGGAGGAAACTGGAGATCTGACCTCGGCTCACGAGGAAAACTGGAGATCTGACCTCGGAGCTCACGAGGAAACTGGAGATCTGACTCGGGCTCTCGAGGAAACTGGAGATCTGACTCAGGCTCAGGAGGAAACGGAGATCTGACACGGTCATGAGAATAGATCTGACCTCGGGCTCACGAGGAAGAAACTGGAGATCTGACCTCGGCTCAGGAGGAAACTGGAGATCTGACCTCAGGCTCGGAGGAAACTGGAACTGGTCTGATCACTAGAGAAACGGATGACCTCAAAAGGAGACGACCGGTCAGAACTGGAGATCTGGCAGGCTCAGGAGGAAACTGGAGATCTGACCTCGGCTCAGAGGAAACTCACGAGGAAACTGGAGATCTGACCTCGGGCTCAGGAGGAAACTGGAGATCTGACCTCGGGCTCACGAGGAAACTGGAGATCTGACCTCGGGCTCACGAGGAAACTGGAGATCTGACCTCGGGCTCACGAGGAAACTGGAGATCTGACCTCAGGCTCAGGACTCACATGTTTGAAGTGGCTGAAGGGCACAAACTGGACGATGTCTCTGGACACAGGCTGCCCCCTGGTGGAGTGCAGGACGCCATCGTCTCCGTCCAGAAGTCGCATGTCGCTGAAGTCAGCCGAACCAACGCCGATGATGATCACCGACATCGGCAACTGCGACGCCTGGACGATGGCCTCGCGAGTGTCCGCCATGTCAGTGACCACACCATCGGTCAGGATCAGGAGGATAAAGTACTGCTGTGAATCCAAAGAGACCGGGTCAGAACCAGGACTGAGACCAGAGTGTGGATTGCTCTGGTCTTCACTGTATCGGCCCGTTAAAGTGCGGCGAAGCAGCAAAGCTAGCAAAGCACGTTATCAACAGCCGTTTCCTTGTTCTATGGTGTTTTATGGTGTTTTATGGTGTTTTATGGTGTTTTATGGTGTTTTATGGTGTCTATAATGTGACATTACCGCCATTCTTTAGTTGTTGGTGCTTCCAGCGGCGGCCGGCAACCAACCAACATCCAGCCCGGCCCGGCCCAGGCCCGCGGGCATTAAAGCCCGACTCGGCCCGAGCTCGAAGCAAACCCCAAATTTCAATTTGTCCCATCGTATTTTTGGCAGAAAAAACCCAAGATTTCTAAATGATCGACTCATTTTCTGACGGTGAGAAATGCATTTGAAATAAGTCCATCATAAGTTAAAGAGAGATCCTGACGCGCTCGCTTCATTACGCAGAGACTCGCTGCAGCACGCGAGCCTTTAAATAGAATCATATTTTCTATAGTTTTGTTTAAACCAAATTTAAAATAAAAGCTTTAATTTTCTCTATCTTCAATTTGGTCTGAAAATGGAAAAACTAACGAAATGATTCAAGAGCAAGAACTCAAATCTACATAAATAAACTAGATCAATATGTTTTTCTTGCTATTCTTTATTAATTTATTTAAAAAGTGAGCGAGAGAGAAGCCCGGGTCGGGTCGGGTTCTGACTCGGGCCGGGCTTAAGATCTTACCTCTACAACCAACCAACAGCTGTTTCCTGTTTGTCCAAATGTGGTGTTTCCAGGTCAGAATGCGTCACATGATTCCATAAAGAGAGGTTCAAACGCGGCGTCGAGGCTTTGCACACAAGGGAAAGACATGAGGCAAAACTGTTCCTGTGCAGCGCTTTAGCCACGCCCCTCACACACACTGGGAGTGACTAAAGGTCTTTTTGTGACGCGCTCAGATCGACCTCAAGGATTAGTGTCATTCAGGACAATGTGGATTTGATTCTAACGACTCTGGCTCTGGTCCTGGAGCTTGGAAACAGGCCGACCTGAACTCAACCGTTCCAAAAGCGCTCTAAAGTGAACCGGTCTGGAACCAGGAGCAGTTCATAACTCTTCTATAGGGTTACTACAGGTCTACTCTAGTTGAAGTCCACGTCTGGCCCTCCACCATGGCTTCCTTGGTGTGCTGCTCCTGAGAAGCTTGTGAGCGCTACCTTCTGGATGATGGGGGAGATGTTTGTGGGACCATACAGCTGCAGTTTGGGCAAGATGGACTGGTAGGCCCTGGACCACGCCCTGGATCCCTGAGGAGCAGAGAAACATACCAGTGTGAGAGAAGAGAAGAGAGGAGAAAAGAGGAGGCCTGGACCACACCCTGGAACCCTGAGGAGCAGAGAGAACGCACTCGCAAAAAACTGTTTGAACTGTGTTGTGTTCAAACGCTTATGTGGCCACACTCACAAACAGAGCCACTGAGTACTGGATGAGAAGGTAAAGGTACAGGATTGAGAAGGTAAAGGTACAGGATGAGAAGGTACAGGATGAGAAGGTAAGGTACTGGATGAGAAGGTACAGGATGAGAAGGTAAAGGTACTGGATGAGAAGGGTAAAGGATGAAAGGTAAGGTACAGGATGAGAGGTAAAGGATGAGAAAGGTAGGCAGGTAAAGGATAGAAGGTAAAGGCACAGGATGAGAAGGTAAAAAGGCACAGGATGAGAAGGTAAAGGATGAGAAGTACAGGAATGAGAAGGAAGGTACAGGGATGAGAAGGTAAAAGGTACAGGATGAGAAGGTAAAGGTACAGGATGAGAAGGTAAAGGTACAGGATGAGAAGGTAAAAGGCACAGGATGAGAAGGGTAAAAGGCACAGGATGAAAGGTAAGTATGGATGAGAGGTACGGATGAGAAGGTAAAGGTATGGATGAGAAGGTAAAGTCGGATGAGAAGGTAAAGGTACAGGATGGAGTACAAGGATGAGAAGAGGTAAGATACAGGGATGAGAGGTAAAAGGCACAGGATTGAGAAGGTAAAAGGCACAGGATGAGAGGTAAACACAAGGATGAGAGGTAAAAGGCACGGATGAGAAGGTAAAAGCACAGGATGAGAAGTAAAGGCAACGGATGAGAAGAAAAGGTATGGGTTGGAGGTAAAGGTACTGGTAGAGAAGGTAAAGGTACAGGATGAGAAGGTAAGGTAAGGATGAGAAGGGTAAAGGTAGCAGGATGAGAAGGTAAAGGTACAGGATGAGAAGGTAAAGGTAAGGTACAGGATGAGAAGGTAAAAGGTACAGGATGAGAAGGTAAAAGGTACTGGTAGAGAAGGTAAAGGTACTGGTAGAGGTAAAGGTACAGGATAGAAGGTAAGGTACAGATGAGAAGGTAAAGACAGGATGAGAAGGTAAAGGTAAGGATGAGAGGTAAAGGTGAAGGTAAAGGTAAAGGAAGGTAAAGGTACAGGATGAGAAGGGTAAGGTCGGATGCAGAGGTAAAGGTATTGGATGAGCATAGGTAGAAAGGTAAGGGTATGGAAGAGAAGGTAAAGGTACTGTGGATGAGAAGGTAAAGGTATGGATGAGAAGGTAAAGGAAGAAAGGCTGAGAGGTAGGATGGAAGCAGGAATGAGAGAGAGTAAGGCACAGGATGAGAAGGGCACGGATGAGAAGGTAAAGGTACTGGGATGAGACATGTGTAAGGTACTGGATTGAGAGGAAGGTACTGGATGAGAGGTACAGGATGAGAAGGTAAGGTCGGAGAGAAGGTGAAAGGAAGATAGGATGAGAAGGTTAAAGGGCACGGATGAGAAGGTAAATACATGGATGAGAAGGTAAAGGTAAGGATGAGAGGTAAAGGTAAAGGTACAGGATGAGAAGGTAAAAGGCACAGGATGAGAAGGTAAAAGGCACAGGATGAGAAGGTAAAAGGTACAGGATGAGAAGGTAAAGGACAGATGAGAAGTAAGGTACAGGATGAGAAGGTAAAGGTACTGATGAGGTACTGGATGAGAAGGTACAGGATGAGAAGGTAAAGGTACTGGATGAGAAGGTAAAGGTAAGGATGAGAAGGTAAAGGTACTGGATGGAGAAGGTAAAGGTACTGGATGAGAAAGTAAAGGCAACAGGATGAGAAGGTAAAAGGCACAGGATGAGAAGGTAAAAGGTACTGAAGGTAAGGTACTGGAAGGTAAAGGATGAGAAGGTAAAGGTACTGGCATGAGAAGGTAAAGGTACTGGATGAGAAGGTAGCAGGATGGAGAAGGGTAATAAGGTAAGGATGAGAAGGTAAAAGGCACAGGATGAGCAAGGTAAAAGGCACAGGATGTAGAAGGTAAAAGGTCTGGTCGAGAAGGTCTGGATGAGAAGGTAAAGGTACAGGATGAGAAGGGTAAAGGTACTGGATGAGAAGTAAGGTAAGGATGGACGAAGGATCGAGGTACTGAGAAGGTAAAGGTATGGATGATCGAGTGGTGAGCAGTGGTGTCATAGATGAGGTAAGGTATACACTCGCGTGAGATGAGAAGGTACGTCATGGAGCCAAGTGTCAGCAAGAGGTACGAGTGGGACTGGAGTAGAGGTTAAGGTGAGAAGGTACATACGGTTACGAGGTGGGGTAAAGGTATGGAAGGTAAAGGCACAGGATGAGAAGGTAAAAGGCAAAGAGATGAGAGGTAAGGCACCAGGATTGCGAAAGCGTAAAAGGCACAGGATGAGAAGGTAAAAGGTATGCGTGAGAAGGTAAGAAGGTAAGGTACTGGTAGTATGAGAGGTAAGGATGGAGAAAGGTAACGGACGGAGAGAAGGTAAGGGGTCAGAGGATGAGAAGGTAAAGGTACAGGATGATAAGGTACGATGGATGAGAAGGTTAGATGAGGGTAAGACTGGATGAGAAGGTAAAGGTTATAGGTGGAGGTAAGGTCTGGATTGGAGTAGGCACGGATGAAGAAAGGTACAAGGCACAGGATGAGAAGGTAAGCGTACTGGATGAGAAGGTAAAGGTCTTGATGAGAGGTACAGGATGAGAAGGTAAAAGGCACAGGTAAAAGGAAAGCCAGGATGAGAGGTAAAAGGCCACAGGATGAGAAAGTAAAAGGCAGCATGCGATGAGAAGGTAGAAAGGTACTGTAGAGAATGGTACGTCGGATGAGGAAGGTAGAGGCTACAGGATGAGCAAGGTAACGGTACTGGAATGAGATAAGGTAAGGCAACGGATGAGAGGTAGAAGGCCCAGGATGAGAGGGTAAAGGGCACAGGCTGCAGAAGGTAAAGAGCACAGGATGTAGACGGGTAAAAGGATGGTAAGGTAAAGGCACAGGATGAGAAGGGTAAAAGGCACATTTGAATGAGAAGGTAACGGCACAGGATCGAGAAGGTAAAGGTACTGGTAGAGAGGTAAAACGGTACTGTAGCAGAAGGTAAAGGTACAGGAGAGAAGGTAAAGGTACAGGATGAGACGGTAAACGGTTCGGTGAAGAAGGAGGTACTGGATTAGAAGGTACAGGATGAAAGGTAAAGGTACTGATGAGAAGGTAAAGGTACAGCGATGGAAGGCTGAAAGGTATGGATGAGAAAGTAAAAGGCACAGGATGAGAAGGTAAAGGCAACGGGATGAGAAGGTCAAAGGTAAGCTGGATGAGAAGGTAAAGGGTACTGGGATGCAGACGGTAAGGTACTGGACTGAGAAGGCTAAGGCTGACGGTAAATAGGCACCGATGGAGAAGGTAAAAGGACAGGATGAAGAAGTTATGAAGGCACAGGCATGAGGGTAAAAGGTACTGGTAGAGTAAGGTACTGGATGGAGCAGGTAAAGGTACAAGGCTGAGAGGTAAAGGTAGCTGGATGAGAAGGTAAAGGTCTGGATGAGAGTAGATGGCTGAGAAGGGTACAGGATGAGAAGGTAAAGGTACTGGATGAGAAGGTAAAGGTACGGTTTGAAAAGGTAAAGGTACAGGATGAAGGTAAGGTACAGGATGAGAAGGTAAAGGTCGGATGAGAAGGTAACGGTACTGGATGAGAACGTACAGGATTGAAAAGGTAAGGTACAGGATGAGAGGTAAAGGTCAGGATGCACGAAGTAAAGGTACAGGATGAGAAGGTAAGGTACTGGACTGTTAGAAGGTACAGGATGAAATGGTAAAGGTACTGGACTGAGAAAGTAGGCACGGATGAGAAGGTACCGGGCACAGGATGGAGAAGGTAAAGGTACTGGATGAGAAGGACTAAAGCGTCCTGGATTGAGAAGGTTAAAGGATACAGGATGAGAGGGGTAAAGGTAACAGGAATGAGACGGAAAAGGTACGATGAGAAGGTAAAGGTAAGGAATGAGAAGGTAAGGTACTGGATGAGAGTTAACGTACAGGATGTAGTAAGTGTAAAGGTAAAGGTACAGGATAGAAGGTTACAGGATGAGAAGCTAAAGGTCAGGATGAGAAGGTAAAGGTACAGGATGAGAAGTTAAAGGCAGGATGAGAAGTTAAAAGGTACTAACTTCTCTCTCATTTGCACCTAAAATGAATCCAAAAATTTAGATTATGGAGTTCCAATCACAGCCTTTAAACTCACCGGGCACCCGGGGTTTTTTCTCGTTACAGTTCAGTCGCAAAGTCATGAGAAATCTGAAAGCGACGGAACGCGGGCAGACGCCTGCAGACAGGCTCCTGTTGATCCTGTCTGCTGCCTGTTCTGCTCCTGTCTGCTCCTTGTTGCTCTTGTCTGCTCCTGTTGCCCTCCTGTCACTGCTACTTGTCTGCTCCTGTCTGCTCCTGTCACTTGCTGCCTGTCTGCTCCTGTCTGCTCCTGTTGTCTGTCTGTGCTGTCACTGCTCCCTGGTCTCTCCTGTCACTGGTGCTCCTGTGCTGCTCTGTTGCTCTCTGTCTGCCTCTGTAGGGTCAAACATGGTGCTACCTGGTCTGCTCCTGTCATACGCTTTCCCCTGTTCTGCTCCTGTACTGCTCTGTTCCTGCTCCTGTCTGCCCTGTTGTTCTGTCACTTGTTACTGCTCTGTCTGCTTCCTGGTCACTTGGTCCTGCTCAACTGTCTGCTCCTGTCTGCTCCTGTCTGCTCCTGTCACTGCTCCTGTCTGCTCCTGTCACTGCCTCCTGGTCTGCTCTGTCTGCCTCCTGTCACTGCCTGCTCCTGCTGCTCCTGTCTGCTCCTGTCTGCTCCTGTCCACTGCTCCTGTCTGCTCCTGTCTGCTCCTGTCTGCTCTGTCTGCCTGTCTGCTCCTGTCACTGCTCCTGTCTGCTCCTGTCACTGCTCCTGTCTGCTCCTGTCTGCTCCTGTCTGCTCCTGTCTGCTCCTGTCTGCTCCTGTCCACTGTCTCCTGTCTGCTCCTGTCACTGCTCCTGTCTGCTCCTGTCTGCTCCTGTCACTGCTCTGTCTGCTCCTGTCACTGCTCATGTCTGCTCCTGTCACTGCTCCTGTCTGCTCCTGTCACTGCTCATGTCTGCTCCTGTCTGCTCCTGTCTCTGCTCCTGTCACTGCTTCCTGTCCCTGCTCCTGTCTGCTCCTGTCTGCTCCTGTCACTGCTCCTGTCTGCTCCTGTCACTGCTCCTGTCTCTGCTCCTGTCACTGCTCCTGTCTGCTCCTGTCACTGCTCATGTCTGCTCCTGTCTGCTCCTGTCTCTGCTCCTGTCACTGCTCCTGTCTCTGCTCCTGTCTGCTCCTGTCACTGCTCCTGTCTGCTCCTGTCACTGCTCATGTCTGCTCCTGTCTGCTCCTGTCTCTGCTCCTGTCACTGCTCCTGTCTCTGCTCCTGTCTGCTCCTGTCTGCTCCTGTCTCTGCTGTCCTGTCTGCTCCTGTCACTGCTCCTGTCTGCTCCTGTCTGCTCCTGTCATTACCTTATAGTCTGGAGGAATCTTGGCTCCAAATCCAAATGCAGGGAACATCTTGTCACTGAGGAGAAAACAGAGTCACTTTTAATGTGATTCCTTAAAGTTCAAAGGTTCATGACCTGGTTCATGGAGGGCCACGCCTTGACATTTCAAAGGGACCATAATAAGACATCAATTGTTTCTGTTTGTCTAATAAATTGGGCCAATGGTTCCGAGGACAAAGCGAACAACAGAGGGGACAAAACACAGCCCTGTGTCCTCCCTCTTTCCAAAGGTCAGTGAGTCTGAGTGACCACCAATCCAAAGCCTCCTCCGCGTCCAGACGTATTATTAAGCAACAGTCCTGGTCCCAGTCCTGGTCTCAGTCCTGGTCTCAGTCCTGGTTCCGGTCATAGTTCTGGTCCCGGTCTGGTACCTGTCGTAGTCCTGGCAGATCTCGCCCACGGCCACGAGAGCCTTCAGATACTCGTTGGGCTGAAACGGGTGAATGTAGTGAAGCGAGCAGCTGTTTCCAGGGTCTCCGTTTGAGGCCGTGAAGTCTATCGCCACCTGCAGGACAGACACGGTACAACACCGTCAGGACACAGGAGCAGAACCAGGTCTGAAGCAGGACTAGGCCAGGACTAGGCCAGGACTAGGCCAGGACTGAACCAGGTCTGAACCAGGACTAAACCAGGTCTAAACCAGGACTAAACCAGGTCTAAACCAGGACTAAACCAGGTCTAAACCAGGACTAAACCAGGACTAAACCAGGACTGAACCAGGACTAAACAGGACTAAACCAGGACTAAACCAGGACTAAACCAGGTCTAAACCAGGACTAAACCAGGACTAAACCAGGACTAAACCAGGACTAAACCAGGACTAAACCACGTCTAAACCAGGACTAAACCAGGACTAAACCAGGACTAAACCAGGACTAAACCAGGACTAAACCACGTCTAAACCAGGACTAAATCATATTCAAGCTTCTATTTTTACTTTGGACCAGAGTCTCGTCCTGGTCCGGTCCTGGTCCGGCCCTGGTCCGGTCCAGTCCGGTTCTCTCGTGGTGAATGGGACAAACAAAGGGTTGCCTGTTGCTATGGAAACCGCACCGTGAGCCCTTGGATACGGTTTCCATGGCTACAGAGGCGAGGACCACCTCAGGACCGAGACAAAACTGAGAAAAAGATCCAGAGGAAGACTCAAACCAAACCAGGACCAAAGTCTGGACCAAAACTCAATCGTTTCAAACTGAAAATATGATTTTTAGACTTTAGATTTTTGAGACTAAACCAAGTCTAAACCAGGTCTAAACCAGGTCAAAACCAGGTCTAAACCAGGTCAAAACCAGGTCAAAACCAGGTCTAAACCAGGTCAAAACCAGGTAAACCAGGTCAAAACCAGGTCTAAACCAGGTCAAAACCAGGTCAAAACCAGGCCTAAACCAGGTCAAAACCAGGTCAAAACCAGGTCAAAACCAGGTCTAAACCAGGTCTAAACCAGGACTAAACCAGGTCCAAACCAGGTCCAAACCAGGACTAAACCAGGTCCAAACCAGGACTAAACCAGGTCCAAACCAGGTCCAAACCAGGAACTGGACTTACTAGGGACAGAAAAGATCCTTTGGGAGGAACTCTGAAGAGGATTTGTTCTGCTCCAGATCTCACTGAGAAACACTTCATCCATAAAACATATGAACCAGGTCTGAAACTAGTCTAAAACCAGGTCTGAAACTAGTCTAAAACCAGGTCTGAAACTAGTCTAAAACCAGGTCTGAAACTAGTCTAAAACCAGGTCTGAAACTAGTCTAAAACCAGGTGCTGAAACTAGTCTAAAACCAGGTCAAAACCAGGTCCAAACCAGGTCTAAACCAGGTCTGAAACTAGTCTAAACCAGGACTAAACAGGTCTAACCCAGGTCTAACCCAGGTCTAAACTAGGACTAAACCAGGACTAAACCAGGTCTGAAACTAGTCCAAAACCAGGTCTAAACCAGGTCTAAACTAGGACTAAACCAGGTCTGAAACTAGTCCAAACCAGGTCTAAACCAGGTCTGAAACTAGTCCAAAATTAGGTCTAAACCAGGTCTAAACCAGGTCCAAACCAGGTCTGAAACTAGTCTAAAGCAGGACTAAACCAGGTCTAAACCAGGTCTAACCCAGGTCTAAACCAGGACTAAACCAGGACTAAACCAGGACTAAACCAGGCCTGAAACTAGTCCAAAACCAGGTCTAAACCAGGTCTAAACTAGGACTAAACCAGGACTAAACCAGGACTAAACAGGACTAAACCAGGTCTAATCCAGGTCTGAAACTAGTCTAAACCAGGTCTAAACCAGGTCTAAACCAGGTCTAAACCAGGTCTAACCCAGGACTAAACCAGGGCTGAACCAGGTCTAACCCAGGTCTAAACCAGGTCCAAACCAGGTCTGAAACTAGTCTAAAGCAGGACTAAACCAGGTCTAAACCAGGTCTAACCCAGGTCTAAACTAGGACTAAACCAGGACTAAACCAGGTCTAAACCAGGTCTAACCCAGGTCTAACCCAGGACTAAACCAGGGCTAAACCAGGTCTAACCCAGGTCTAAACCAGGGCTAAACCAGGGCTAAACCAGGGCTAAACCAGGTCTAAACCAGGGCTAAACCAGGTCTAAACCAGGGCTAAACCAGGGCTAAACCAGGACTAAACCAGGTCTAACCCAGGTCTGAACCAGGACTAAAGGAGAGATTACCGTGAACTGGATCTGGCATCCTCCCATGATGTAATCCAGAAACGAGTGCATCTTAATGACCTGAAACACAAACGTGTCGTTGGGTCCGTTTGGAAAGTCTGACTGAACCAGGCCCAGATGCTTCCATCTGGTTCTTGTTGCTCATGTTCTTCTCGCCTCGTCTGGACCGGCTCTGATCATCTGACTTCTGGATCTTTTAAACGAACTGTTGTTGAAACAAACTTCTCACAATGATGTGTGAAATGGACCTGGACATCTGGACCTGGGCCAACCCGCAGATGGCGCTGTTTAGTTTTCTTTTCATATTATGTGTTAGAGAAGGTAACACCAGAACATGTTGGATTGTCTCACGCGGATGAACGAATGAAATGTTTCTCGAGTTTCCAAGAAGGAATGCTGAGACGTGAAAGTTACAAGTGTAAATGTACAAGGAAGACCTCTAAACCAGGTCTAAACCAGGTCTACGAAAGGTCTACGACAGGACTACGACAGAACTACGACAGGACGACAACAGGTCTATAACAGCTCTATAACAGGACTATAACAGGCCTATTAGAGGACTATAACAGGACTATAACAGGACTATTAGAGGACTATAACAGGACTATTAAAGGACCATACCAGGACTATATACCAGGACTATACCAGGACTATACCAGGACTATAACAGGACAATAACAGGACTATTACAGGACTATTACAGGACTATTACAGGACTATAACAGGACTATAACAGGACTATAACAGGACTATAACAGACTATTAAAGGACCATACCAGGACTATACCAGGACTATACCAGGACTATACTAGGACTATAACAGGACTATAACAGGACTATAACAGGACTATACCAGGTCTATAACAGGACAATAACAGGACTATTACAGGACTATTACAGGACTATAACAGGACAATAACAGGACTATTACAGGACTATTACAGGACTATAACAGGACAATAACAGGACTATTACAGGACTATTACAGGGCTATAACAGGACTATTACAGGTCTATAACAGGACTATACCAGAACTGACCTTGCACTGGCTCAGGATTACGATGCCTGAGTTCTTGTAGTTTTTCTTCTTGACTTTGTATTTGTGGTTGACACAGGGCCACTGGACCTGAAACAGACATGTTACATCAGATGCCCTCCCCGTGTGTCAGATGCCCTCCCCGTGTGTCAGATGCCCTCCCCCCGTGTGTCAGATGCCCTCCCCGTGTGTGTCAGATGCCCTCCCCCTGTGTGTCAGATGCCCTCCCCGTGTGTCAGTGCCCCTCCCCGTGTGTGTCAGATGCCCTCCCCTGTGTGTTCAGATCCGTGTGTCAGATGCCCTCCCGTGTGTGTGTGTCAGATGCCCCTCCCCCTGTGTGTCAGATGCCCTCCCCCTGTGTGTCAGATGCCCTCCCTGTGTGTCAGATGCCCTCCCTGTGTGTCAGATGCCCTCCATCCCCCAAAGCCTCAGCAACTTATTAAAGCCCTTTATCTGCACAATCTGACATAATGAGTCCTCAGGGGACGCTTCTGCGCCCGCCTCTGTAGTCCTGCTTTAGTCCTGTTTTAGACCTGTTTTAGTTCTGGTTTAGTCCTGGTTTAGTCCTGCTTTAGTCCTGGTTTAGACCTGCTTTAGACCTGGTTTAGACCTGGTTTAGACCTGGTTTAGTCCTGGTTTCGTCCTGGTTTAGTCCTGCTTTAGTCCTGGTTTAGTCCTGCTTTAGTCCTGTTTTAGAACTGTTTTAGTTCTGGTTTAGTCCTGGTTTAGTCCTGCTTTAGTCCTGGTTTTGACCTGGTTTAGACCTGGTTTTAGACCTGGTTTAGTCCTGGTTTCGTCCTGGTTTAGTCCTGCTTTAGTCCTGGTTTAGTCCTGGTTTAGTCCTGGTTTAGCCCTGCTTTTGACCTGCTTTTGACCTGCTTTAGTTCTGGTTTAGACTGGGTTTGGTCTGAACCCGGTCTGACCCGGTCTCACCTGGCGGCCCTCGCTGGCTCCTCTCATCTCCTTGAACGTGGCCTCAAACTCTCCGATGTAGTCGTGTTTGCCGTTGGAGTCCCAGTCCCAGACCGTGCACTGGAGACACACATGACGGTGTGAGGCTAACACTCTGCCACGGCGTGAGGCTAACCACTCTGCCACGGCGTGAGGCTAACCTCTGCCAAGGCTAACCGCTCTGCCACGGCGTGAGGCTAACCACTCTGGAGGCTAACCACTCTGCCACAGGCGTGAGGCTAACCACTCTGCCACGGCGTGAGCTAACCACTCTGCACGGCTGAGCTAACCCTCGCCACGCGTGAGGCTAACCACTCTGCCAAGGCGAGGCTAACCACTAACCACTCTGCCACGGCCTGAGGCTAACCACTCTGGCCACTAACACCTGCCACAGCCTTGAGGAGGCTAACACTGCCACAGCGTAAGGCTAACCACTCTGCCACAGCCTGAGGCTAACCACTCCTCTGCCACAGCCTAGGCTAACCACTCTGCACAGCGTGAGGCTAACCACTGCCACGGCGTGAGGCTAACCACTCTGCCAAGGCGAAGGCTAACCACTCTGCCACGCGGCAAGCCACATTTCTGCCACGGCCTGAGGCTAACCACTCTGCCACAGCGTAAGGCTAACACTCTGCCACAGCCTGAGGCTAACCACTCTGCCACAGCCTGAGGCTAACCACTCTGCCACAGCCTGAGGCTAACCAACTGCTGCCACAGCCTGAGGCTAACCACTCTGCCACAGCCTGAGGCTAACCACTCTGCCACAGCCTGCGCTAACCACTCTGCCACAGCCTGAGGCTAACCACTCTGCCACAGCGGGCTAAGGGCTCCACTGCCACAGCCTGAGGCTAACCACTCTGCCACGCCTGAGGCTAACCACTCTGCCAAGCGTAAGGCTAACCACTCTTCACAGCCTGAGGCTAACCACTCTGCCACAGCCTGAGGCTAACCACTCTGCCACAGCCTGAGGCTAACCCTCTGCCACAGCCTGAGGCTAACCACTCTGCCACAGCCTGAGGCAAACCACTGCCCACAGCTGAGGCTAACCACTCCACAGCCTGAGGCTAACCAAACTGAGGCTGCCACAGCGTAAGGCTAACCACTCTGCCCACAGCCTGAGGCTAACACTCTGCCACCCTGAGGCTAACCACTCTGCCACAGCGTAGGCTAACCACTCTGCCACAAGCCTGAGGCTAACCACTCTGCCACGGCCTGAGCTAACCACTCTGCCACAGCGTAAGGCTAACCACTGTGCCACAGCCTCCACTCTGCCACAGGCCTAACCCACTCTGCCACAGGAGGCTAACCACTCTGCCACGGCTGAGGCTAACCACTCTGCCACGGCCCTGGGCTAACCACTCTGCCACCTGAGGCTAACCACTGCCACAGCCTGAGGCTAACCACCACTCCACACAGCTAACCACTCTGCCACCCTGAGGCTAAACCACTCTGCCACAGCCTGCTAACCACTCTGCCACAGCCTGAGGCTAACACTCTGCCACAGCCTGACGGCTAACCACTCTGCCACGCCTAGGCTAACCACTGCCACAGCCTGAGGCTAACCACTCTGCCACAGCCTGAGGCACCACTCTGCCACAGCCCTAACCACTCTGCCACAGCCTGAGGCTAACCACTCTGCCACGGCCTGAGGCTAACCACTCTGCCACGGCCTGAGGCTAAACCACTCTGCCACGGCCTGAGGCTAACCACTCTGCCACAGCGTAAGGCTAACCACTCTGCCACAGCCTGAGGCTAACCACTCTGCCACAGCCTGAGGCTAACCACTCTGCCACAGCCGAGGCTAACCACTCTGCCACAGCCCTGAGGCTAACCACTTCTGCCACACAGCCTGAGGCTAACCACTCTGCCACAGCCTAAGGCTAACCACTCTGCCACAGCTAACCACTCTGAGCCACAGCCTGAGGCTAACCACTCTGCCACAGCGTAAGGCTAACCACTCTGCCACAGCCTGAGGCTAACCACTCTGTCTGACACTCTGCCACGGTCTGAGGCTAACCACTCTGCCACGGGCTCCACTCTGCCACGGCTGAGCCTATACTAACCAGCCACGCCCACTCTGCCACGCCTGAGGCTAACCACTCTGCCACAGCCTGAGGCTAACCACTCTGCCACAGCCTGAGCTAACCACCTGCCACAGCCTGAGGCTAAACCACTCTGCCACAGCGTAAAGGCTAACCACTCTGCCACAGCCTGAGGCTAACCACTCTGCCACAGCTAGGCTAACCACTCTGCCACAGCCTAGGCTAACCCACTCTGCCACAGCCTGAGGCTAACCACTCTGCCACAGCCTGAGGCTAACCACTGCCACGGCCTGAGGCTAACCACTCTGCCACGGCCTGAGGCTAACCACTCTGCCACAGCGTAAGGCTAACCACTCTGCCACAGCCTGAGGCTAACCACTCTGCCACGGCCTGAGGCTAACCACTCTGCACGCCTGAGGCTAACCACTCTGCCACGCCTGAGGCTAACCACTCTGCCACGGCCTGAGGCTAACCACTCTGCCACGGCCTGAGGCTAACCACTCTGCCACAGCGTAAGGCTAACACACCTCTGCCACAGCCTGAGGCTAACCACTCTGCCACGGCCTGAGGCTAACCACTCTGCCACGGGCCTGAGGGCTAACCACTCTGCACGGCCTGAGGCTAACCACTCTGCCACGCCTGAGGCTAACCACTCTGCCACGGCCTGAGGCTAACCGCCTCTGCACCAGGCCTGAG